>VZRN01003943.1:109971-134675 GCA_013397935.1 Dasyornis broadbenti
CGGCGCCGCAGCCCCCAGCCCGCCGTGGGCCGCCGCGCCGGATGAACGGCCCCTCGGCCCTCCGACCCGCCCCAGCGCCGCCGTCACTCACCGCAGGTGCCGCCGCCACGTCCCGGGGAGAGGAGCCGCCGTGGGGCCGGCCGGCGGCTGCCCAGGCCGGGGAGGAGCTACCGGAGAAGCGATGCAGGAAGGTGAGTGGCTACGGGGCACTGGGCAGAGTGACCGTGCCACCCCCCGGGCACTTTTGACAGTACCCACAGGAACCCTGTGTCATCCATCCACCCACCCTCTCGTCCATCCACCTACCCACCCACGCGTACACTCATCCCGTCAATCCATCCATCCATCCATCCATCCATCCATCCATCCATCCATCCATCCATCCATCCATCCATCCATCCATCCTTCTCTCCATTCCCTGTGCACAGGAGCATCCCTGTTCTTCCAATCTTCCCTGCCTGCTGGGATGGGTGTCCCTCTTGAAGCCCACCATGCGTGGCCACTGGGTAAGAGTGAGACGCTGGGCTGTGACTGCAGGGTTGTTCCCACCTTCACATGCTGTTTCTCCACAGCCATTGCCATAACTGAGCAGCCAGTCTCCGTCTCTGTCCCGGTGGGCTACTCCTTCACGCTGCGGTGCCGAGCCCAGGGACGCACCACACTGCAGTACCAGTGGTTTTGTCAGTACCAGGTAAGGATAGGGGGCCCTGGGTATGGCACCAGGCTGGGTCCCTGCACACAGTGGGGAAGCTGAAGGAGAGGAGGAAACCAGCGATTTCCACTTTTGCTACTCTTACAAGGGGCTTCCTAGTACCTTCTGCCACCAGCAGTGAGGAGGGAATTGCTGCCCACTGCCTATGTTTTCCCTTTAGTCTGACTGCCGCCTGATTCCTGGAGCGACCAACCAAGATTTGCCCATCATTGCAGAGCAGACCCAACTCTACACCTGCAGAGTCAATGACCTCCACAGAAATGCTGTCTTCTCTGACTGGGTGAAGGTGGAGGTCCATCAGTGTGTTGCCAGAGGTACAGCTGTGTCTTTTACCTTCCTGATGTATTATGGAATCACAGAATGGTTTGGGTTGGAAGGGACCTTCAAGCTCATCTTATTCCACCCCCTGCCATGGGCGGGGACACCTTTCACTAGACCAGGTTGCTCCAATCCCCATCCACCTGCACCTGCACCTCATGTTTGCCGTGGGTTTCCCAGAGTTATTCTGGGTATTGGGACTGGAAGAACCCATCTGGCTACTTCAACACTGGCCAAAAGTAACTTTGGGTGTGGTTGACCTTAGAATGTTGACTGCACCCTTGGCAGGAAAGAGGGAGGGACAGGTTTGGGAAGCCAGAGGCAGGGCTTTGGTGTGGCATTTACAATCAGAAGCGTTGCTCCCCAGGGTTCCCTGCTCCCTAAAGAGACAGGTGCAGTGGTGATGGTGAAAAATGGCCATTGTTTGCTCTCCTTGTGGAGGGAGGACCAATTCTGTGTTGCTGCCGTGCAGGTCTGCCCCCTCGGCTGTGGCAAGGAGAACCAGTGATCGTCCTCAACCCCAGCGAGCAGTGGGTGGAGGTGGGGCAGCCGCTGCAGCTGCAGTGCGCTGCCATGGGGGTCCCAGCCCCCAGCTACCAGTGGTACCGCAATGGGAACCTGCTGGAGCAACAGAAGAGAAAAAAACTCTGGGTAAGGTTTCCTGGGGATAATTCAGAAGCTTTGGCTGTGAGGTGGGTAAGGGGAGAAGCTGATTGCAGGGTTGTGAGAAAGCCCTCCACGTATCACCCTGCTGCTTTAAT
Source organism: Dasyornis broadbenti (assembly GCA_013397935.1). Classification (NCBI taxonomy): domain Eukaryota; kingdom Metazoa; phylum Chordata; class Aves; order Passeriformes; family Dasyornithidae; genus Dasyornis; species Dasyornis broadbenti. The sequence goes on from VZRN01003943.1 coordinate 111,763, forward strand.
AGCCGGCTGGATGACTGCGTGAAGGGGGAGTATGTTCTATGGGCTTCTTTCAAAGTTGTGGGTATTCTTGTAAGAGGTAACCAAGCCATAGGTGAGAAGGGCTCTCAACACATCTCTTGTGGCCTTTTACAGTAGAGACATGAGAACAGTTATTGTCTGTGTGTGCAGGGGTCTGCGGATTGCTGGAGCTATGGGAATGCTGTCTGCATGCTGGTGACCTAGAAGGAAAAGTGGTTGTTCCTGGCAGAAAAGAGTCAGGGAGGCAGTAGAAGGGCTGGCTTTGTTTTGCGTCGCTGGCTGAGTGTAAATCAGTGCTGTCTTCGTGAATCAAGAAAGATTTCCTTGCAGGGCATCACGTGAAGGGCACAAGAAGAAGACATCCAGTCTCTTCTCAGTAGTGGTTGATGGTATTACAGGTGGCCTTAGATTGCACTTCTGATGGGAAAGTTCAGTCTGGGCACTGAGAAGAGGTTGTTTTTGGAGGTGGATGGTGCCATGCTGGAGCCAGAAAGGCAGCAAGGTCTCTGTCCTTGGAGGTGTTCAGGGCTTGAATAGACAGAGCTGTGGCCATTCTGGCTCAGTGGTGGCTTTAGTCCCTTTCTGAGCAGGATGTTGGGCTGGAGAACCAGAGTCCTTGCAAGCTAGTACTGTTCTCATTCTTGTCCCTGTCCTGATTCTTAGTGTGACAAAGTATCTGCAAACAGCAGGAAAAGCACTCTATTCCATGAACACGAGTGCCTTCAGCAGATTGCATCAGGGAGCTTCATACGTTCACCATAAATAATGTATTTAACTCTTGATCTGCCTAGATCACCCGCGCCAAGCTCAGTGACTCTGGCACATATCTCTGCTGTGCCTCCAACAATCACGGAGAGCATTGGACCAACGCCGTGGACGTTCACATTGGTGAGCAGAGCAGCCCACGTCACTTTGCTGCACATCACCTCGTGTGAGACATAATTAGAGGGGACAAAGGAACTTAGTGCTCCCTGGAGGCCCTGAGCTGGTGAACAAGGACTATGATAAATAGGATTCCTTGATATTGGGGCTCTGAGGGAGCAAAGGGAGCAGCAGCTGGAAAACGCCCCAGATGCGGTGATGCGCTGTCTGGCGGGTGGGATGCTGCTGGGCCTTGCAGTGTGTCCGCCCTCTGCTGTGTAAGGGCAGGCTCAGTGCTCTCAGCTGCTCCCTGCTGTTTTCTTGCCACGCCAAGGTGCTGCTTTCGCAGTTCCAGGCCAAATCGCTGTGGACTCCTGTGCCCAGACTCATTTCCAGTCCCGCTGAGATGAAGGAATGTGCTCAGACACAGAGCTGGAGAGGATGGTGTTTGTTTGGGAAGGTTCAGGCCCCTCGAGCTGACAGCTCAGGGCTGATACTGTGTGAGTGATGGATCTCAGGGAGAAGATGTGTCCCCAGAGCCTTGGGCATGCTCCACCTCTGGCTGCTTTGGCCCTCTGCCTTTGACCTGTGTGAGGCAGGAATAGCACAGGCTGGCTTTGCTGGCTCTTTGCTCCCTCTAGAGATTTTTCTATGCCATAATCTTCTTATCCTGCCTTTTAGGCTGGCTTTAAAATTTCTCCAAAGTGCAAATTGATCCCATGTAGCCAGAGAGCTCTCTGCCTACCTCCTCACAGCTAGCAAAGTAGCATCCCGGGGGGACAGACAGTGAGAAAAGGACACCAGATTGGTTTGGGTTCAATGTGTTACTGCTGGAGAGCTTTAACATGCAACAGATGCCTCTGTCAGAGGCAGAAAAGGATGAGTGGTTTTGTTCTGAAGCTTTTCAGGCATCTCTGGTGCATCTGCAAAACTGGTTCAAGGGCCAGAGGTCTTCCAGACATGTGAGATTTATGCAATTTATCCTTAATTTCTTCTTTTAGAGCATGTAGGGTTCTACAGTTTTCTCCTGGGCTGAATTTTTAAATTTATTTCTAATTTAAATAGGAAAATCTGGAGCTGTTAGGGTAATGATGATTTTAAGAGGTTGGAAGTGCTCAGGCTGGAGAGCTTATGGACCAAAGTGAGTAATATTTGGGGTGGCTTTTTTGAGCCAGAACTGCTAAAAAATCAGGGAAAGGCAGAGCAGGGAGATGAAACACTGTAGGATTATTATTGCAACCAAAAGCAAACAGAGCAAATTCCTCAGCACTAGACATTTCTGAGGAGAAACTCTCTGTTTTGGAGGTTTTATTTACCTTGAGTCATGTTGCTTTTGCTTTTGCTGCAGCGAGGGAGCAGGTGAGTCACTTAAGGTATGAGCTTCTCCATACTGACCCTCCTTCCCTGGTCTGCTGCTTCTCCAGGCTTTGCTTCCCAGCTGCGCAGGATGTCATAAATCAGGCTGGATTTCATAAATCCTCCTAACATCAGAACAGTGTCTTTAAGATTACTGTCAGGCTGTAAAACAGTTGTCTGGGGAGTGTTGCTTTTGCAGATCCTCTGTGTGCTTGATCCAGCTGTGCATTGCTAGGGATATTGGAGCAGGATTCAGACCTGGTAATGGGTGCAGGGCCCAGGGTTATCATTTCCTCTTTCTTTCACAGGTACATGTGGCTCTGGAAAGTTTTTTGGTGAGTACTGTCATCTTTCCTTCCTGAGCAATTATCCCCTTAATGAAAAGCCAGGCTCCAGGGTGGATGGAGGACAGGGAATGGGAGTGCTTTTTCTGCAGAGGTGGCTTCAACCCTTTATGCCCACAGTGCCACAGGCTCTGCACTTTCGGATTAGAGCTGCACAGCACAAGATGAGTCCCATCCCCTGCTGAGCCCTGATCTTTCTTAGCAAGTGGAGTAAGATTATTCCTAATGAGTAACTGAGTCTTAAGCTCTGTGCCTGCCAAATGATTTTAAAACCATTGTTCACATGACAACTTATCCCTGCTTGAAATACCTCCTCAGAGCAGGGCAAAGTTCCTTCGCTCCCACCACTACTGAGTGACATAAATCCTGTTTTTCACACTGGGAGGTGGGGATAAAATCAAAGCAGGAGCCCAGGGTTTCTCTCCTTCAGCCTCATGAGGGAAAGCCTGGCTCAGTGCATCCCCCTCCCATGCACCACTGACACGCAAGACGTGTGGTCATGGTAGGGCAGGTAGGGTAAAACCTCTGCACTCCTGGGATTTTGGTTGTCAAGTGAAAACTTTTCAAGCCTTTCTGTCAGAATGATTGTATGTGTATTTTGTTGAAATGTTCAGAAAGCCAAGGGCTTTCTGGAGGGTGCTCCAGGCTTGCAGCAGCCTTGGGTCTATCCTTCCTGCGTAACTCTGATTAGATTGCCCATATCCTCACTCCAACAGGAGTTGCCTTCTGCTGAGCATTTACAGCTTTTTCGCTTGGTGTTTGTTTTAGCTACAGGCAAAATAGCACTTTTAGTGGGCAACAACTGCTACCAGCATCACCCCAACCTCATGGCTCCTGTCAGGGATGTGTTTGAGCTGAGTCGTCTTCTGGAGCATCTGGGCTTCCAGGTTGTCTCCCTCCTGGATCTGAACAAGGCTGAGATGGCAGCAGCGGTCAGTCGGTTCCTGCAGCTCCTGGGGAAGGGAGTCTATGGTAAGGCCAAGCCAGCTCAGCCACCTGCCTATGCTGAGTAGGGATTAGGCAATTTTCTGAACAGTCCTTGATTAAAAGAGATGAAATTGAACTTTGCTTTCTCAAGGGAGATCCCATCAGTACCAGGCTTGGCAGGAGCCCCTGGATAAGTGTGGTTCAGTTTTGGCCAGCTTACAATCAGGCAAAGTGGATGTTCCTCCAACACGTGGCTCACCTCCAACCCCAACAGCATGGGCTCACACTGCGTTTTTGGGAAGCCACTGCTTCTGATAGTGAAGAAAGGGAGTTCTGATTTTTTCCTTGGATGAAAGAACTGAGGAGACTGACTGATTGCCCTGCCACGCTCATGTGTGAGGAGGGGAGCTCCTTTTGAGCCCTGACTGCTGCATCTGGTCATCATTTCCTTGTTTCTCTTTCCTGAAGGTCTAATTTGGGCCCCTGACTGCCCTTTTGCAGAAGTGTATTCCCAGCTGCAGGTGTCTTTGGAGTTGGGCTTTGAGCTTATTGCACGCTATGCTCAGCGGGAAGTGTTCCTCAAACACAAACACAACCAGCAGACCTTGTAGGTCCTAAAGCAAGTGTTCAGATCTGGTGGTGAAGGTAGCATCTTTGGGGTCCCTGAGATTCTCCCAGTGTGACAGATACCCTGAGAACACCCTGCAGGTGGGTTTTTTTTGCTTCCAGACCTCAGTGTGAGGCTTACCTGCCAACTGTGTGGCACCCAGACAGTGAAAGTCAGTGTGGGCTGATTCCAGGCTGGCACTCAGCGTGAGGTTTGGAGGTTGTGCAATGAACGGGGACCCGGCCACGAGGGAAATGCTGCACAAGCACCCTGTTCCAGGAAGCCCTGACTCACTGTGAGAGGCTGAGCTGGTGGGAAGGGCCATGTGCTGTCCTGGCACTCCAGCTGATCGCGTCACCTATGACAGCGTATTCCCATGACTTCATTTGCAGCTTCCTTTTGTTGTTACTCTCTGAAATCCCCTTGTATCCCAGGCTTTACCTCCTCTCCCAGGCCAGAGTCATCCCAGCTGCCATTCTTACTCTCTGTCCATGGCACCTGAGGACCAAATGGCATTTTATCCATGGCTCTTCCTAAGCACTGGAGAGAGAAAATGCTTGGAAACATTTTTGGAAACATGAAAGCAAATCTTTCATATTGTCACACCTTATTTAAACTTCTAGAGCTGTTCTGCATTTGTGGCCTCTGATCCCTGTGGCGAAATTGATTTTGAGCACTGTCAGGAAAAACACTAATGGCTAAGTTACTGAACCTTGGTAAACGTTGAGTGTTTGTGAGGCAATGCCTGCTTGGGTTGAGGTTTTCTTTGCAGATCTCCAGGCTGAGTGGTGTGCTGTTCTTTGGAGTGTGGGCTGGGCCCAGCAGTGGTTGAGTTCAGGATTCTTGCCATACTTGCTGGAACCCTAATTTAATGGTGGGACATTGGGTCAGGCTACCTGCTGAGTGCCCCAGTTGTGATGCAGCTCCACAAGTAACCCAGGCAGCCTGTTAAAAACCCCAGAGGACATCCCTGTCCTGTACATCCATGTGTGTGTGGGACACGCTCCTGCGGCATCTTGTGTTCTTGCTTGAGGAACCTACCTGGAGGTGCCACCTCCTGTGTAGCAACCACCAGAGCTGAAGTCAGGAAAACTTTGTGTAGACAAAGAGAGGGACGAGAGGGCTGACTGGTGAACGTGAACCTGCGTGGGTTGGTGCTCATTGCCCCTTGCTGTATGGTCTGTGCTGACGAGGGCCGCTGGGCTTTGTGGTCTCTGTAGCTGTCCTTTGAGGAACTGTAGGCTTTTGTGAGACTTGCTTCCCCATCTCCAGACCATCCCAGCACAGCTCCTTCTCCCTCTCCTTCCAGCCTTGAACCTGAAGTGTTAAAAAAACAAGTGGGTGGGTGTGGCTCTGTGTGGTATGGTTTAGTGGGCATGGTGAGATTCAGTCCAAGGTTGGACTTGATGAACTTGGAGGTCTTTTCCAGCCCTAATAATTCTATGATCCAAAGGCTTGTCCAATTCACTGTATGGAGGTGGTGGGTTATCAGGCTGCTTTTCCTCCAGATCTCGTCTTAGAAAAGCTGCAGAGGATTTTTGAAAGCCCCAAACATCCCTTAAAGTGATCTAATTATTCCACCCTCAGGCAAATGAGGAATCCCCACAGATGTTATTTTGAGCATCCCAAAAAGTCCCAAGTCAAAAAGATTACGTTGGAAATGCAATGAGAGCAGAAAGTTGTGAGTGGAATACTAGGAATATGGAGTCATGCTTTGATTAAGCCTCATGCTGACATTTCCTGCATTATAAGCGGTGCTTGGAGCTTCCCCTTTTTAATTTGGTACTCGGAAGTTTGTCTATGATGAGCAGTTCTGACTCATACGATGTGGGAAGAACTCAGAATAAAACAGCCCTTTCCTTCTCTGGGCAAATTGTTGACTTTCTTGTTCAGGAGGAGAGATTAAGTCTGGGAGAGGTTGGAGAAGTTGCTCAGGTGATATGAAACTCCCCTATTTTGATTTGAACATGAGTCTTTGTGGTTTCTATAGCATGGGGAGCACTTGGTGGTACATTCAGGTACTCAACAAGACCTTGAAAGTTAGAAGATTTAAGGATTGAATCATTCTTTGTGGGCTTTCCTGTAATATTTCATTTTTTTCCAAGCCACAGTGGTGCTGCCTGGTAACAGATGTCATCACTTGCCTTGCATGTACAGGCAGAGGGATGAAAGCCACCAGTGCTCAATGGCTCAAGGGGCCCAACCGGCATCTAATTTTTCTAGAAGGCTTCCTGTTTTATACTCTTTTCTAGTCTCAGGGGAGAGTTTTGTGGCTTTGATTCACAAGTTACGAAAGTTTGAAGCTTCTGTAAATCAGAGCCTGCCATCTCTGGCTGGTGATCCGCAAGAAGAGGAACCCAAATCTCATGGGCACCTGTGAAAATGGCCGTTTGAGAAACTTTCCATTATTCTCTGAGAATAGAAACCAAAGGTGGCTCAAGGCCTTTTTGACTATGAGATCATGTTTTCCATCCTCCACATGATGAGATCATGCTTTCAGCTCTTCAGCTCCTGCCCGTGTTACTGCATCCATACTGCAGAATCAGACCAAAGTGAGTGTCCTGCCAAGTCCAGGGGCAGGAACAGTGGAGGGAAAATAGAGGGGAGGTTACTCACTGAAGTGTGGGCTTTGGCAGCGAACTGAGTGAAGAATTTCTCCTTCTGTTGCCTCTTAGCTGCTTTTTCTCATTTCTGACCTCTCACTCTTCACTGTCCCTTGGCTGCAGTAACACAACTCTCTGCGTCAGCTCACAGAGCTATTTTTAACCCATTTCAGTTCCCCAAGCTGGCTTTCACCAGCCAGCATCCCCCAAACCGTGTCATTGGTGCTGGGGAGGGGTAGCCAGCCACTGTGCAGCTTCCTTTTGGAAAGCTCCAGCCTGTGGGGGGATCCCTGTGCTGGCCCTGCACTGAACACAGGGCTTGGAGAGGAGCCCCAGCTTAGGCCATGCCAAGCTCCCCAGTGCTGGCCCTGTGTTGCCATCTCTTGGGAAGGCAGAAACCATTACTAAGTTTCATGTGCTTAAGAGTAAAACCCAAAATTCTTGACCAGCATCTGCGTGAGTCTGACTCCTCCCCTGCGTAACAAGGCTGGTGCCTGGTCTGAGGTTTTTGAAGCACGTGATCCTTGCGTTCTGGACATCTGAAGAACTCACCTCTCTCTGTCTATGTCTAATTATTCACCAGCTTCTAGGCGTGTGAATGCAGGCAGACCTTTGAAATTGACAATGTTTCCCATCACCTAGTCAGCTGTTAGTCTCTTCTCCAAAACTAGGAAGCTGAGGAGCTTCTCATTTAAATGGCTGTTAGTGTATTTTCCATCGTGGTAAAATCCTTTTCTGTTGCCTTAATCGTTCAAAGAGCTGAGGATTAACCAAAACATTGTACAAAGGTGAAATTTAGTCTGGCAGGTGCCGAGCCTGGGTGTTGTAGCACAGAGGGTTTGGAAGTGTGTAAACCCAGGGACTTCAGGGGACAAACAGTGCAGGAATCCACAAGTACAGGAGAGCCTCTTGGGGCTGCTTCCAATTCTAATGAAGGATATAAATTGGGAAGAAGTTGAAACTGTGAACTCAGTTCCTTAGGTGCTACTGATCTAGGTCTGCCTTGCACCAGTATCCCTTCAGGACAGGAGGTGGGACCTGGCTGTGGGAAGCTGATTACAGACCTACAGGTTGGCATCCTGATTCATCGTCTCCTCTCCCTGTTCCCAGCTATATTCTACTATGCTGGGCACGGGTACGAACATCTGGGGAGGAACTACATGGTCCCTGTTGATGCTCCACAACCCTATGCCCCTGAGAACTGCATCAGCGTGCAGAGGATCCTCCAGAAGATGCAGCAGCAGCAGACAGCCCTGAACATCATTCTGCTGGACACCTGCAGAAAGTGGTAGGGTGCTCTTCCCCCGTCCTCACCTGGGCTGGGCATTCCGAGGGCTGGGGGAGGGAGGCCATCCTCAGCTGTGGGCTTTGACAGCCCCTGTGATTGCCACATCCCCCATGGTGCTGCTGAGCCTCTGTCAGAGGCTGTTGATCCATGCCATAAAATCAACCACACTCTCAGGTCCTGCAGAGTGTCCTGGGGGGTGGGTCAGTCACGTATTAGTGCAGACAGCATCAGACCTTGTCTGAGACCTGCTGGAGAGAAGGGGCTGGACACCCTCCCTTGGTTATTTGAGGTGAAGAAGCCTGGCAAGTACAGGCAGGTTGCCTCAAGCCTGTGGAGGGATGGCTCTGCCTGGCATAAATTGTTGGCTGAAACTCAGCACGGGGTTTGTCTTTTGTGTTTCAAGACTGACCCACCTGAGCTGGCCTTGCTGATTGTGTGCTTTCCTGGTCCATGTTTCCCATGTGCTCAGGCTGGGAGTGTTCAGCTCACCTCTCTTCTCCTGGTTGTGTTCTTGTTAATATCTCAGTGAGAAGAGTGCAGCATGTCAGGGAAAATATTCTAAGCCCTGCTACTTGTTTTTTACTGGCCTTAAATCCTTCTGAAGTGGTCGTATTGTGAAGCAGCTGCTGCTGAGGTCAGAGATCAGCATTTTCCCACTTTCTGTGGAAAACCCATCATCCTCCCTTGGCCTGCAGACCTCTATCCTGCTGCAGAAAATTACTACTTGTCCAATTTCAGCAGAGGTGGGTGGACTGTTGCAGTAGAAGCTGTCATTAGTTCATTTATTTCAGGCTCCTGAGGCAGATTTACAGGTCAGAAAAGACCTGGAGAGCAAATGAAGGAATGTCTCTCTTTTTGTGCTGTGGTTCCTGCACTAAGAACTGGAAAGACAACAGGGCTTTTGATACCCTGAGAGAGTTGCCAGCCTCTGGAGAGGTGATAAATTTTCAGTGCCTTTTAGCTGCACTGGTGGGGCTGCTTGCTTTGAATAACTTAAAGCTGGCTGTGCTGGGGCTTGTCCTGCAGCTCTGGAGCAGGAGCTTGATGTCCGTTGATGCTGCCCTTAACTCCCCAGAGTGGAGCATCCCCTTTCTCCCTTCTTGCTGGCCACTGAGAGCAGAGTGTGTTGTTTCCCTGGCACACCTGGCAGCACCTGGCTGCCCTCCCCGGTATGACAACAGGCAGGGGATGGCCTGCAGCCAAGCAGGAACACCTGGCTCTCATGGATGCTCTGCTGGAGCGGGACTAGTGCCGTTCTGAGCTGCTGGTGTGCCGTCTGAGGGCAGCATGTGATGGGGAGGCAGTGTGGGGGCTGCACAGGGACCACCAATGCAAATGTTAACAACCTATAAAAAAGCTTTTGAGTTGCTGTCTGTCTCCCTTTGAGCTGCTGTCTCCTTCCTTGGCATTGGCAGTGGTTCCTTTGCTCAATGGAGTGTCAGTGGTGCTGTGGGAAGAGCATGCAGTATAGGATCTGCTGTGATATTTAGTCAGAGTTGTGCAGCTGGTTTTCTCCCTCCTTCCCCAAACTTCACACCTCCCCTGTCCCACAGCAAGCACAGCACTTCATGCAGTGGGTGCTGTCCCTGATCTTGTGGGGGCAGGAGCTCTCTCCTGAGCTCATTTTTTCTCAAGAAGTCACCATTTCAGCTCAGGAAAGCATCTGGATTTCATGGCTGTGTATGTTTACTGCTATGTAAAACAAGGCTCCCAGGGCCTCCTTTCCCATCACCCTCCTGGTCAGGCTGATGCTGCAGGTCTGTCAGAAGCTCTTGCATGAAGCTGTGTCTGTGCTGAGAGGGAGCTCACACAGAGTTTCTCCTCACCCCATGTGTTGGCATCAGAAGTGCTGGGGTGGTGAGAAACACATCTCCCTTTGCCAAGTGGGAGCAGATGCTCAGCTTTAGCAGGCGAGGAACCAGAACACAGAGCCTGTGTGTAGCCTTATACATTTATATGCTGATTTTGGGCAGATGCGATTGCCTTTTCCAGGAGTTCCCTGATTTATCCTTGGACCTGGAACCAAAGATTTCTGCAATACATTAGGAGCAGCTGAGGAGCAGATAAATCTCAATATGCAGATTTAGAAACGTCTCCTTTCTCACATTTTCTCCTCTGATCATCTTTAAGACAACTTACACAAGCCAGTTGAATTCTGCCGTTAAACATCTCCAGACTGTGCCACCAGCAGTAGGTGACAATACCTCTGTCCCTTCTGCTCTCGGTGTGCCAGCTCCAGCCCCAGGAAATTGTACTGGAACTGAATTACATGGACTAACACTGCCTCTGCGCCTGGCTCTTGTTACTGTGTGACTGGGAACAGCTCCAAGTCACTGGTGAGAACTGGAGGCAGCCTGTCCCCATGCTGTCAGTCTGGCTGCAGTCAGATGGGCAAGGCTTGACCATTCAATGCAACCAAGATATCTTTTTTGTTGGGAATCAGATCCTGTCACCATTGGTCTACTTGATTTTGGAAATAACAGGGGCTGTGCTCATTCAGCTGCATCTAGACCGAGGTGCCAGGACCAGTTTTGGGCTTTGAGACTCGTGTGTGTGTCTTGATCCAGTCTCTTGTGGAGATCTGGGGGTGTATCAGCCCTAGCCTGCTTTGGTTCCTTGAGGCAAAAGTGGTCTGGAACAGCCCTGTGGCGTGTCCCTGACGCCCAGCAAAGGCAATTGAGCCATAACTGTGGTATGCACCTCTGACTTCTTGAGGGACAGCCATCCACAGGGCCACGGGGAACCTGTGTGTTCTCTGCACTGTGCTGCTGCCTGGAGTTGTTAAAATCCAGCCTCTGGAGGGAGGAGGCAATGTGCACCCACATCTCCAGGTTGTACCACAGCTCCAGGCTCAGTGTAGGGAGCAGCTCACCAGTGCAGGTAAATCACAGCTGGACATACCTACTCCTCTTCGTGTGGTTTGGGCTCTTGGTGGGACTCCCAGCTTTAGTCTCTCTGGTTGTGTCTGATGTGAGAGTTGATCCTACTGCCATCCCTTAGACATGGACATGAGGAGTGTGTGGACATGTCCCGTCCAGCTGACAGATGTCCTTGACACTGACTTGTGCCTTTGCCTCCTCTCCAGGTACAACCCAGGGCGTGCCTTGTCCCAGGTGCAGCCACTGGAGCCCTGGGGAAACACTGTCTATGGCTATGCCACGTAAGTGACTTCACCATCCCCACACCCTCACACAGCACCAGACGCTGGCACAGCCCTGTCTGCTCTCATTCTTTCCTGCGTGGTGGCTCTGGAGGCTGGAGAGGGCTTCTCTCATGTTCTCTCTGGCTCTTAGCCTCCAGCTGCTGGGTTTGCTGTTCAGGCATCTCTGTCCTTCCTGCTGCCATCAGCCTGTGCTTCAGTTACAAGTTGTGTGTGAAGGTGACATCAGCTCCTGTCACCTGTTCTTCAGCCGCATTCCCCAGGTGCATGTGCCATAAGCAGCCCATCCAAAGCCTCCTGAAGATGCTGGGTGTTATTTACTTGTCCAGACCCAAGTCCACTGGCTTTTCACCTTCGTCGCCCACCTGGACTGGCAAAGGAGACTGTGCTGTCCTATCCCATTCCCTTCCACAGCTTTTTCCCACCCCTTGGCCTGCCCATTCTCTCCAGGGCCAAAGCCAAGCACTTTATGTTATTCCTTGAGAAGTTCACTCAGAGCCAGCCAATAGAGTCTCGATGGAGTTGGCCACCAAACTCACCTTGGACTTCATGCCCAATGAAGAACTGCGAGGACTCTGAAGAAATGTCCTTACTCTTGCAGGAGTGAAGATGCAGAAGCCTTTGAACTGCAGGATGGGGAGTTCAGCTCTGGGATTTTCATGAAATACCTGAAAAAACACATTCTGCAAGAGAAAAAGGTTACACACATGCTGGAGGATGTGTTAGAAGGTGAGAGACGAGCTAGAAACCACTTGCTTCAGTGGTAGGGGTGAGAAGAGAGAGCAGAGACTGAGTGGCTCTACATCACCCCATCCCATCCCAGCCAGCTGATTATTCCTCCCTAAAATCCAAATCACAGGCCATGCCCCATGGGAGCTTTCAGTATCCTGGCAGCAGCATGGAGACGTTCATGTAGGACCTGAAAGGCAAGGAGATCAGTAAGGAACCTGGAGTGATCTTTGTGCTTCCAACTCTTTTCCACAGACATTGGCCGGGATCCCCTGGTCACTGGGAAGCAGGTGATGGAGATCAAGCACACTCTAAAGGAAGCCCGGTCCCTGACGGACCCCATCTGTCCCTCGGGAGCAGCCGCTGAGTGCTGGGGACACGGCAAAGGTGAGCCATGCAGGGTGTGGGGAGGAGGGAGCTGGGGGTCTGCCTGCCCCCCCAGGGGCACTGCTGTGCAGGGAGGTTCTGCTAGGACCCTCCAGGGAGCTGATCCTGCTTGAATTTCCCTTCCAGAGTCACCAAGCAGAACAGTGACCTTCCCATGTGGGGCACGAGTGGAGCTCCGCTTCCTCCGGCTCTTCTCCAACCTGATGTTCGTGTGTGCCAAGCCACAGCCACCCCCAGCCCATGTCACTGACCCTCAGCTCCTGCTCCACCAGTGTGCTGTGAGTCCTTTGGCCAGTCCCCTTCTGGGGCTGCTTTCCCCAGGGTAGAGGTGGGAGAGTGGTTTGGCTGAGTCCTGAGGGCTGAGAAGGGCTGATCTCAGGTGAGAAAGGATCCCCTTCTCTGCATACACCTCTTTGAGGCTCCTTCCACTTCTCAGGGGATTCCCTGCCTTGCTCGTCATGCATCACAAAAAAGATTTGGCAGTGGTTTGATATCTTTAATCAGTTATCCTTCAGATTGATTTCTGGCCTGCCTGATTTACTTACTGCATTTAATCTGATTGAGGCCAAGAGCTGTTCTGTTTTTTGTGTTTGAAAGCAATTCTGGCTTTTTGACTCATACCTTCTTAGCCTGCTGTGCTAATATATCTTAATGCAACAATATATTCCTTCCCGGTTGAGCTGTACCAGCTTCCTTGCACCCTTTCTCACACCTTTCCTCACAGACCACGTGCCCAGTGTGGACTTTCCTGGTGGTCTCCATGCCATCCCTAAGGATGTAATTTGCTGCTCCCTTCTGTAACCATCTCCCTTGTTTCCTGTAGTCCTTCTCTGAAGCGTAGCTCATTTGTGATGGATTTTTTGGCCCTTGTTGCTCATGGAGGGGCACTGCTCTTCAGCACATTGAGGTCATTGATGCAGCGTGGTATATCCAGGAGGTTTGGAGCCTGATCCTGCCCATTCCTAAGCTGCAGCATCGTTTCCTCTTGTGAGCTCCCTAATCATGTGTGAAAATCGTGTATTGTGTGTGTGAGCATGTTATTTGTGTGCTTCCCCCCACATGAGTGACTGGGGGGAAAGGGGGATCCAGCTGCCTGCTCCTGCCTCTGGAGTGATCTCAAGAGGGATCAGGAAGACAAAAAGGGACCCCAGTACAGCCAGATCCCTGCTCCTGCCTTTATTCCCTTGTCTCTTCCTGGGGTATTAGTGGCTCCAAGATACGATTGGTACTGAAGAGGATCTCATAGACACAGGGCTATTCAGGCTAAATTTGAGAAACTTGGCAAGAGCTGGCAGTTCTGTAGATGGTGGGGGGCTAATTCAGCACTCAGCATAACTCAGAGCTTCCTCCAGCTGTGCCCTTGGAAAACTTGCTCCCTCCATGACACACTGCTGGCACTACCCATGATTGTGATACCAGCTGTTGCTGCTTCCTGCTCTGCTGAGAATTCCTCTGTACCCCATTTTTCACAGTAAGATGTACTCAGGGCCTTCTCATTGATATGCACAAGGCAAGTGTAAAATCTCTGCATTCCTGTTGCTTGCTCTCTGTAGTACTTCCATTAGGATACACAGCAGGATTTCCACCAGGCAACATGTCAATCAAAGCCCTGAACACGTTTGATGGGCAGTTGTGCCTCAGTGCTTCATGCTGATGCTGAAATTTCCATATATTTCCTCTTATTTTCCATACCCAGGAGATGGATGACGTGGCCATCCAGAGGGAGAGCTGTCTGGACCATGTGGAGACTCTGCTTGCCTCCGTCTACAAGCGGGAGGAGCAGGACTGCGTCTTCCAGCTCTGTGCACTGCAGAAAATTCAGGTAGAGAGCAGCCAGGTGCAGATTTCCACAATTCTCCTGCACTCTCATGGAACTGCTGTCCCCATCCCCATGGCTGGAGCTGGATATGCCCCTCTGACCACGTGTCAGTGTCACACCAGATCAATGTTAGAGGCACAAAAACCACCCTCTGTTACAGAATCACAGAATCACAGACTGGTTTGGATTAGGAGGGATGTTAAAGCTCATCTTGTTCCACCCCTCTGCCATGGGCAGGGACACCTTCCACTGTCCCAGGGTGCTCCAAGCCCTGTCCAGCCTGACCTTGGACACTTCCAGGGATGGGGCAACGACAGCTTCTCTGGGCAACCTGTGCCAGGGCCTCACCACCCTTACAAGGAAGAATTCCTTCCCAGTGTCGCATCTAACCCTGCCCTCTGGCAGTTTGAAGCCATTCCTCCTTGTCCTGTCCGTCCAGGCCCTTGTCCCAAGTCCCTCTCCAGCTCTCCTGGAGCCGCTTTAGGCACTGGAAAGGACTCTAAGGTCACCTTGGATCCTTCTCTTCTCCAGGCTGGACACCCCCAGCTTCCCCAGCCTGGCTCAGCAGGAGAGCACTGTCCTTTCACCTCGTCTTTTCCACCTCAGCACAATCTTTCTGATTTACAATCAGGCTGCAGAGCCCGAGTGTGGATGCTCTTTGCTTTTATGTTGTCTCCTCTGCCTGGCCTTCCTTTCAAAGCTGACCCATAGCAGCCTGTGCTGGGAGCAGAGAGAGACATCAGTGGTCATGGATCGTTCTGTTTTTCTGTGCTCCCTGGCCATGGAAGATGCTCTTTGCCCCATCAGCCCCGGGGAGATCAGACCTGCCCACTTATCTCAGGTGGAGGATGTCTCACTAAGCTGTGTGCTTGCCTGAGAGATGAGCTCATGCGCTGGCTAGGATCTCCTGTCGTCAGAGTAACACTGCCAAGCCTGATCCAAGCTGTGCCTCTTTGGCACACTTCAAAACACCCTCAAACTATCTGAAGACCATGAGGGAAGCAGAATTGCTGGTCTCCTGGCTTGTCTCTCTTCAAGAAGCAGTGTGCACCTTGTTTCTACTTGGATTTTTTTTCCTGCCCTAACACACAGCCAGTGGATCTTACACCGAGTGCTGCTCTCAAGCTGCTGCCTGGATCTGCCTACAGCGAGTTCTGCTTGCTGAGTACATGCTGTGCTTCAGCATATGGCAGTGCTTTCAGTTCTTGATTGTTCCTGGAGCTCTTTCCTGAACCTTTCCCAGTTGTTCTGCATTGCTTTTAAGTGCAGAGAGGAAACCTGGACCAGGTATTGCCCGCCAAAATCTTCTTGTTCCATTATACATCTCCCGGCTCTATACTGGTGTTTCAGGCACAATGCCGTGCTGGAGGTTTGCTTTCAGGGGTTTGACTGCCATGAATGTGGTTATTCTCTTATTTCTCCATCTTTTATAAAATTCTAAAATAGTGCTAGGCTGTGAACAGATCCCTGAGGAGCACTGCTGCTTAAAGCTGTTGGCTTTTACAGTGTGTCTTGGCTTTTACAGTCTATGTGTTTTAGTTCATAGAATCCCAGAATGGCTTGGGCTGGAAGGAACCTTAAAGCTCATCTCATTCCACCCCCTGCCATGGGCAGGGACACCTTCCACTATCCCAGGTTGCTGCAAGCCCTATCCAACCTGACCTTGAACACTTCACCATTAGAAGTGGTTCATGCTTTCCTCTCCCATGTGCATTGGTCTTGGCCATGGTGCAGCCCCTCCTGCTCCCCTGTGCCCACATCCCAGGGTGATGCTCACAGTGATAGTGCCCTGATGGAGCAGATGAGATCCCAAGAGAGGTGTCCTGATTTCAGAAGTCCTGAAATCCAAAATCCATGGCTGAGGCCTGCAAGCATCGTGAGCTGTATGAGTATGTACAGCTCATTTTCTCTGGCAGTAGCATTGCTCCAACACGCCACAGCATGGGGCTGTGAGCCTGCAGAACAGCCAGCCAAGGCTCTGTTCTGGCAGCAGCAGCAGGAAAGCTCTGCTTCCTGTCTAATTCTCCCATTCACTTTGCATCGTTTGCTCTTCCCTTCCAGAAAGATGTGGTTCTGCAATTGGATTTGCGTTATACCCAGCTCAGCACAAAACAGAGGACTTGTGAAAGCCTGCAAACGACCCTCCACAAATCCCTGCTGGGGCAGTTTTTCAGCCAAAGGAATGACTCCCAGCCAGACTCCCAGCGAGCTCCTGCCCGCACAGGCAGTGTGTGCCTGCGGGATGTGTCAGCGCTGAGCGTGGACCCGAAGGGCCAGGGATCCCTGAGCACAGGCTCTGGCCACAGCTTGCCCAGCAGCAGCCCCTCCAACTTCAGCAGCGAGCCCGAGGAGAATGATGAGAGTGACCTGGGCGAGCTCTGCTTGGCGCTGCTTCAGGCTGACCCAGGGCAGGACGGGCCCTGAGCCTCAGCCTTGGGAACTGCTCTTTTAATTGAGGCCTCAATTTGAGTGCTAAATCTGTCAGAATCCACCAGCCACTTCCCAGCCTCGGCATCGCCCTGTCTGAATGAGGCCAAGGCTACTTTTTTGAAAAGGTTTCTCCTGACTGCGCCCTGTGGTGTGCAGGGCGTCAATTCCTGCTGGGAATATTCCCTGTCCCATGGGAGCGTTGGGATCAGCGGGGAGTCATTGTGGTGTCTGGCAGAGGACAGGGCCACCCGCCAGTCATAACATCAGGCAAAACCAGCGTTCTGCAAGGCAAGGGCACCAGCTGATGTTTTCTGTCTGAAAAGAAATGTTGCTGCGTTAAATGTGAAGAGAAGCCCACAAACACTACATACCCCTCTGGCTCAAATCCCAGCCGTGGCACTGGGTCTCACCAACCTGTGCAAGGGACACAGGGCTGGACCAAGGGGACCAGGTGAAACAGTGTAGGCTTTCCCTGGAGTCCCAGCATGGTTTCCTTCCCATGCATGTGTCGAAGCAGGTGTTAAGTTACCCATTTATGTATTTCCGAAGAATGTATCTATGACTGGGGTGAGACAGTCACTTGCCAGGAGAAGGAAGGTCAGATGTTCTGTCCAGTGTGTGTTTACAGTGGAGGCTGGTGTTCCACCAGGAATAGCCTCCAGGCAGATGTACTGACACCTGCCCCTTCCAGCATGGTACAGGGGCATTAAAGGGTGCTCAGCCCTCTGCAGTTCTGAGTTCCTCTCAGGTGCAGAATGTCCTACTGGAGAGATGGAATGTACTGGGATTGAGAAAGGATAACCTCAAAAAGTTATCATTAGTGCAAATTGTTTTTTCTGTGTGCCTGTTTGTGCTGTGGGCAGCTTCGAGCACTACATGGAGAACCAGCAGTCCAGGGAGAGCCACAGGTGAGCAAGGCCCAAAGGACAGCCTGGGTGGGCACAGGCCCCTCCCTGACTGCTTCCCTAATATATATTTGATATGAGTGATTGCTCAGTAAGGGCCTGAGAAGGTGATCCAGTAGTTCCACAGGGCCAGTAACCCCAGTGAAGTGTGGGGTCTCCATCCTTAGAGGACAGTTCACTCTGAACTGTAGAAGGTGTCGATGACCTGATCCAAGCTGGCTGAGGGCTGGACCAGAGACCACTGAAGATCCCTTCTGGCTGCTGCGGTCCTGTGAAAGAAAGCTTGGAGGGCAAAACTTCTTGAGAGCTCAGGGGTAGCAGGATGGGGATAATGCCTGAGCAAAAGAGGGTTGGAGGCAGAATTTTCCATTTTGCACTCCTTCAGCAGTGAAGATACATTCCTGGCTGTGGTGTCAGTTGCAGCACAGAAAAATATGAAATGTTGCTTCCAGATAAATCATTCTACAAATGCTGGACACCTGTCCAAAGAGAACAGAGGAGGCTTTTATTCTTCTCACAGTGAGTAGAGCCAAGGGAAAGAAGAGGGGCCCCATCTGGCTGCAGACTAGAGTCTCCTAGAAAAAAACATAAAGTTCAAAAAAATAAAAAATTCAGAGGATGTAGTTTAAATGAGATGGGCTGATAGAGAAGCTAAACCAGAAAATAATAAACTAATTTCAGGGGGAACCAAAGATCAACTCAACACCAGCAGCCACCAAGGACAGGTGAGTGGGAATGGCTGCAGACATTTGGGAAGAGCTGGGGGTCTCGTTGCCTCTATGAGGATTATTCACACCCTCCTGTGCTGTCAGAGCAAGGCTTGTTCTGGCTCACGTTATCATGCCAAATGTCTTCTAATGTGAATGTTCATCTCATTCAAAGCGAGGCTGTTTATTTTTTCTGAATAAAACACTATTGGTGTTTCTAATACACAAAGCTTCACATGGTTCTGAGTTAACTGTGTTTATTTTCCCTCTAATTGCCAGACTGTAACTTAATATTGATCTACTGGGGTTTCATGCTTCCAACTTGAGCTTCTAGGTTCTTCTGTATGAGCATTGTTTCTTTTTTTAGGTAACTAAAAATACTGAAGTTTGGATTTAGAAGGTGGATCAAATGACTAGACAGGACGAAATTATGTCAGGTGAAATGTGTAGATGAAAAAAAAAGCATTCATTGTGATTTGTCCATGTGCTTTGTAAGTGTGCCTCTGGGGTGGCTTAAGGGGTCTCCTGTCCTGGTGCCAAGCACAGCATTTGTCCCTGTCATCAGCTCTCCTGCTCCTCCAAGGAGACCCTGCAGCCAAGCCCAGGGGAGCTACCACATTCCCATGGTGGTTCCTTCCCTGAGATGATGGTTTGTCATGTCTGGGAACCTGCTGAATTGTAAAGGTGGACTTTGTGTGCCGGGCCTCAGCCGGAGTCATTGTAGGAGGGAGTGGAACTGTGGATCCTTCATCCCCCCTTTACACGTGAAATCCAAACTCCCTCATGGTGGTTAAACTGTTCAGTGCCAGTAAGTTTTCCTGGAAATCTATGTTTCCATCTCCCAGCATCCGGGACAGACAAGGCATCCCAAGATTACCGTGTGTCTCTTGGCCACATCCTTTCCAATCTGCAGCTGTAGACCTCGGGCTCCACAGCCCCCTGTGCCAGCTGGAATGGTGGGAAGGGAGGAGCGCCCAGGCAGCAGCAGGCAAAGCAGGACCAAGACATTAACTTCATTTTACATTCCCTCTCTGCCTCCTTACCTTCCACAGCCATTACCCTCCACTTCCAGTCTGTGCCCAGAGGCTGCAAACAGCACTTAGAACCATTTTTGTAGGTAGTACAGGTGCTTTCCTTCACCCAAGTTTTTTTTTCTTTAAAAAGCACCAAGTGAACTGAAGCTTTAAAATAATATACAATGAAAATAGCAGCACCTAAACATTCAATAATTTTATTTTTAGATAGATGCCTCTCTTTTCCTCTGCTAGGGCAGATGTGTTGAAGGGAAGGACCTTGGACAACAACCTGATAGGTTCTTCTACTACAGAATTTATTTGGAATGCAGTTCTCAGCTCATTTACTGAGGTTTGTCAGTTCCTGACAAAACAAGGCAAGTTGTCCCGAAAGGACTGAGAAAACAAGGCAGTGAAAATCAGAGAAATCAGGGAATCTGGAAGATGCCATTTCAGTCTGTTACTGGAAAATCCTGGGCCCAGGTGCAGTCAAGAGATGTTTCATATGTGCACTGGCAGATCCACCCCAGCCTGGCACCCTTCTGTTGGCAGTGGGTTCCTGAGGGTTTGTTCTCCGTTGGCTTTTTTGTGATCAAAGGAAGGAAAAGGTGGATTTGTCTCACATCAGCCACACTCCAGCCTCAACCAAAGAGAGAAAGAAACACAAGGCAGGTTCTTCATTGCTGGGGGGAAAAACAAAAGGGGTGAGTGAAGCCATCCACTGCCAACATGATAAACCCAAGATGACTCAAAAGCAGATTCACACTGCTGACCTGCATTCAGGCACCTCTGCAGAGACCTGGGGTACCTCTTTGGAAAGCAGAGGCAGGAGTAGGAGCAGGTCTGGTGTCACGGTGAAGCCTTGCAGACCAGGACTCACTTATTAATGGTGAGAAATTATTGATAGCATAGACTTTTCATGTTGTCCCAGAGTTCTCTCCTCTATCACAGATTATTTCAATGACTGTTTTGCCATTGTTTCTAATCACTTGAAATTAGGTCTGTGACATCATGTGGCAGTGAAGAGAAAAACATCATCAAACAAATGAGCTCCTTGAAGCGCTTGAAGTTGCTTCTTATCTTCACAGTTTGGATAACCTTTTGCATAACAAGCAACAATTTCAAATATATTGGTCATATCACCCCCTCAAAGAGATAGAAGACATGCTTTGAAATTACAGACCAGACTTCGCTGTGCAGAAGAACTAATGCGGTGTCACACAGTAAGGAAAAGCTAATGTCTTTTTGATAAATCTGTCTTCATGGTGTTGGATTTTCTTGCCACAGTGTCAGGAATAGTTGACGAGACAGACGTGTTATTAAGTGGTAAAAATAAACAGATGGAAGAGACAAGTGAGAGATTTCAGCTATGACTTTCCAGAATGTTTCAGCAAAGAATAACCTCCTTATTTCCATATCCTACCAGAGATGAAAAATAGGCAATACTTACCCAAGGACTGCATGGTTGGAGCAATGGGACGCCCACAGGTCCCTGGTCCTCAGCTGCCCACAGGGCACGTGAGATGGGGCAGTTTGGGGTCCCAAAGAGGGGTGCTGGTCCTGAACTGCTGCTCCTCCAGATTCAAAGTCACCGTTGTGGAGAGCATTTATGCCTGACCACATGAGCGCCAACTGCCTGGGGTCCTCCTGGGAACTGGGACCTATTTCTGAGATTCAACCCCTATATCCTCCCTCTTCCACAGAAGGGGTGTCTCACCCCTTCCCTCTGTGAAGGATACAGCAGTTTGGCCAGGACTGTGTTCCCCACCAGGGCAAGGGACAGGATGAAACTATGTCAAGTTTTACCAGGGGAAGTTTAGATTGCATATTGGGGAAAGTTCTTCACAGAAAGGGTGGTCAGGCATTGGCTCAGGTTACCCAGGGCAGTGGTGGAGTCACCATCTCTGGAAGTATTCAAAATAACATGTGGATGTGGCACTTGAGGTCTTGGTTTAGTGGTGGACCTGGCAGTTGATCTCAGTGATCTTAGAGGGCTTCTCCAAACTTAGTAATTCCACGATCCTATGATTCTATGAGATGTTTCATCCCCTGAGAATGCGTTGTCCTGCAAATGGGACACTGCAATAGGGTCAGGTGGCAGCGTTCTAAGTGTGGGGGAGCTGGCCTTGGCATTTGGGGTCCTCATCCCAAATGAGAGGCACAATACAAAGTCCTCTTTTCTGTAGACCTAATGGTCAAGGGATGTTGCTCCCAGACCTGGCTCATGCCCAGGCTGCTGGGCATTGCTGGAAGAGCAGAGGGTGGCTTCTGCTGTGTCACTGCAGCCACCTCCTGCCTGCCTGCCTTATTCATCTGTGTCACTTCGTATCAATTATAAAATATTAAATCAGATAGATACCTCTAACCTTTCTGGATGATAAGAAAAGACATTGTTCAGCCTACTAAAATGCCGTTGTTTTCGCTGGAAAATGCTAATGGGATTATGTAAAGGTTATTTCAGCCTCCTCTCAAGTCTGGAGATGTGGCAAAACAATCATGATGCCCTTTGTTTATGCCTTTTTAATGACTGCTTTTACCTTCAGGTATTTTAGACCTCTGCATCTTTTCAGGTGATCCTCTGGGGAGTCCTTGGTCTGCTTTTTTGGGGAAACTTCCTGGAGAATGTAGATGTGCCTGTAGATGATTTTAGAGGTCTCGAGGTGAGCTGGGGTGCTGGAGTGCTCTGGGAGTCTGGCAAGGGTTTGATGTACATGTTTTGATGCCCTGGAGTATTTTGCAGTATGAGGGTCAGGAGATGCACCCATAGGTCCAAGAAGCTCCAGCGCTGTGTCTGTGCGGCAGTGCAGCCCTGGGGCACTGCTGGTGTCCTTCCCTCGAGGTCCCTGCCTGTGAGCCTGTGCCTGTGCACATGGGAGGAGCTCAGTGTGTGGCACAGGCCCTGTTTGCAGCCTCCAGTACAGAGGGACCTTTGCTGCACCGTGCAGGAGTGACGAGCTGCATAAGAAACAGCGTTCATGACCCAGAGAAAGTTACAGAAATAATGTTCCACTCACTCTGTTCTCTGGGAAGGAGCTCCAAAACCCATTATTTCCTCTAAGTTTTTTGTGGTTACTGGTCTTTTCTTCAGGATTTGATTTTTGCTAAACCTTTTGTTCCAAACAGCTCAAATGTTGCGCAGGGAGCTCTTGGTGGCCTGATAACCTCCCTGGTTTCCAGAGCAAAGCAGAGCACCAACATAGCTCCAAGGCAGCCTGTCATCATTTCTAACACCAGAAACATCAGCAAAGAATTGGTTCTCAGCAGGGAACTCCACCTACATCCCATCTAAATGGGCCTTGAACACTTCCAGAGATGGGGCAGCCACAGCTTCTCTGGGCAACCTGCGTCAGGGTCTCACCACCCTCGCAAAGAAAAATCCTTCTAAGCATAGTTTGATTGTGTTAATAGATTGAGTAATTGGAGACTAAATGGTTCCTGAAGAGCAGAGGGCAGGTTAGCTCGGTCAGCAGGATTGCATCTTTCACAGCTACGGGGGAAAGAGAAGGTGGTTGTCACTGCCTGTGGAATACAAAAGCACTTAGCCAAGAGCAGGGGCAGAGAAGGTGGTGCATCCTTTGTGTTTGGTGGAGATACAAATGACCCATCCCGTTACTGAAAGTTATAATACTCTTTTTCTGAGGTTATTTTGCAGGTGTCCTTGGAGGGTCATGCCTGAGAGGTCAGAGACAGTGCAGAGCAGCTGCTCTGGGAGGGCGGTGTTCTCTTGCTGATGGGGCTTTTTTTTTTTTTTTTTTTTTT
>VZRN01003943.1:142607-223012 GCA_013397935.1 Dasyornis broadbenti
CACGTGCGGCGTGGCCGGGCCGGGCCGGGCCGGACTGGGCTGTCAGCACGGGGGGCGGTGGGCCCGGCCTTTGTCTCGGGTGGGGACTGCGTGGGCCGGGAGGGATGGGTGTGTTGCGTGGGTGTGTGTCTGTGTGCATATGTAGGGGTGCCCAGCCCAGCGGCCCCGTTGCACCGAGTGCCGCACCGGGCTCATGAAACTTTCAGGGGTGTTATCGCCACGGGTCCCACCTGCCACTAAGCCGCCCTCCGCCTGCTGTGGCTGCCCCGTGCCCTTCCCGCAGCCCTGACAGCCCTTGCGCGGCTGCTTCCCCCATCCCCTGCCCTCCCCGCACTTCCCGGCTCCTGCTATCCCTGCCTTCCCAAGGGATTCCTATGGCAGGCAGGCTCTGCATCCCCTCCCTGAGACACCAGCCCAGTGTGAACAGCTCTTGGCAGATATTTTCCCTTGTACACTGTTGTTTTGCAGAATTACCAATCTTTAGTAACGGCAATGTACATGATAAATAATCTTCCACATCAGGGGATTGGAACTAGATGGTAATCAAGGTCCATTCCAATCCAAGCTGTTCTGTGATTAATTTCCTTGGTGTAACTGGAGTTTCATGCTTCACTATTAAGTGGCAATCTCAAATCTTCTCCCTGGTTTGAACGCTGTGGAACATCTACTTCCAATCTCCAAAAGTTCCTGGGAATAGCACCACTAGCAAAAGGTTTGTATGAAGTGAGTGCCGGATGCAGCTCTTGTGGTGCCTCTCCTCAACTTTGAAGCTTATCCATAGCACAAGGCCCTGGGGTTTCACATCCTTCCCCAGGGTTTTTTTTTTGGATGGCTTAGAGCCTTCTAGGTTTCCTTGGCCCTGGAGAAATATGCTGTGGTGAGGTTGAGTTTGCACACTGAAATATACGCTTTACTCCGTAAGTCCTTCTTTGCGCATTTTATTCACCTCTTCTACTGCTTTGCAAATCGCAACCTCCATGTTTTCATTGGATCCCAAGCTTGGGTTCCCAGTCCTTTGGACAAGAATGAAGGAGTAAGGACAAAGGTCTTTTATTGTCAGCTTTCCTCACAGGCTAGTTTACAGGATTTCCTTTAATATCCTTTTTCTGTTTGTTGTCTGTGATTAGAGATAAGGAGTGTTAAGTCAAAATTTTAAACTTACGTTATTTTAAAATCACTTCTATCGATAAGACACTTATTCTCTAGAATCTAGGTCAAAACTTGCTTTATTTTGAGAAACTGTAGCTTTGTGTATGACAAGTTTAAGATGCAATTTTGTGGAGAAATACTCGGGTCGAGGCTTGTGCTCTCATAATTGCAAAGACAGTAAATTGGCATTTTATAAGACTCAATGATGAACACAAATGCTTCTGAAAATGCAAGGTTTCTTCCAAGAAAGGGATATTTTGAGATGCTGCAGGTACCTGGGATTTATTTTGTCTTGTACTTTAAAACACAGATGCAGAGAGGTGTTCCAGAGTGGGAAGGGGAAGGTCAAGAGTGATTGGCAGGCTCATTTTTCACTGTACAAAACTCAAGCATGCCAGGTTATGGAATGAAGTGTCTTCCTTACAGAAGGATTTGTGTGCCAGAAATTTTGGGAGCTGTGTGTGCCTAGCTCTCTCCCAGCTGGCACAAGATTTCCCACCCAAAGGAATGGGAAGTTTCAGGTCCATGCCTTTGCCAACTGCAGTAATCTGTGATGTTTCCAAAGTCCTTATCAAGTGCTGGGGATGTGGAGCGTATGGATAATCTGGGCTTCCAGGGACTTCATGCCCAGATGCGCTTCCTTGAGAGATGTGATTGTAAATTATTGCACAGCCCTCTGTGGACCTTCATATTTGTGGTTTAATTTAAGAATGAGTTTAAGCTCAGCCACAGCAAACCACTCTTAAGCCAAGTAAATCTCCGCAGAGTCTTTTGCAGTAGATTAACCAAAGCAGCACCTCCGGGACTCGTCTGGAGGAATGGCTGAGCTAAAGCTCAAAGACCACAGTATCCTTGTGCTCCACTCTGAAGTGATTTCTCCTGGCCCAGCAGTTGTTCCCCATTCCAGCAGCCTGGCCAGAAGGGTTGAGCTTTGTTTGGTTTGAATGTGATGCTTGACAAACTTCTAAACCCAATTGTCAGTAACTACAGCAGCCTTAAATCAGGGCCCTTTTGGGAAGGCATCAGATGGCTCCTCTGTCTCCCTCTGCCTTGTCCCGTGGTCCTTCTCTCTGCCTGCACCTCTGCTCCCAGCTCTTCCCCATTGTCCTGGAATCCTGCCACCATCTCAGTCTACCTTGCTTGCCGCTGGCTTTGGCAGCGCTGTTGCAGCCCAAGTCAAGTGAGTGTGGCAGGACACTTGCCTGGGGGTGCTCCTTGCCAAGCAGGAACTGGTGCCCTGCTAGTTTTGTTGACACACTTTGGGTTTTTTCCCCTCCCCTATATACAGCATACATCAGTTCACAAAAATTTGGGGTTTAAATAAAACATATTAAAAGAATGACTTATTAAATGTCTAAGAAGTCTCTCTGTTTTACCAAGTTGAAAATATTTTGGTTTAATGGGGGAAATCCAGTATGCCTGACAGTAGTGAGCACAAATGTTCTAGTAATTCTGTGCTGTCAGTTTTCATGCATCTCATCAGAGCTTGATTATTGCTGTTGTAGGTCGCTGTGTCGAGTGTTCCAAGCCCCCACTTCCTTTCTGAAGAGCTTAGAAAGAGAGAGCTGGCTGGGAGTACAATTTCTTCTGATGATTTGGATATGGTTCTTTATTCTGTCTTTGGGCGGTTTTGCTTCACGTGGTTTCCTAATTAAGGACTGCCCTTGTTTCAAATAACCCTTCTTGGAGCTGTTGAAATATTTACTGAAGACTTCTATTATTTAAATTGCTCAGGGTAGGGAGTCACCTCACTTTTCAGACCTGTGTCTCTTGGACCACCTGTTTACCCCTGCCTTGTATCTTCGAGGAAGGACTGAGTTCTTCAGATGTGACAATCTGTTGAGAAATCAGCAGCAATTGCTGCCTATTAGCTCTACCAAAACCCCAGCCAAACAAAAAAACCCCTCTTCTAATGTACTTCAGAATCTTTTGTTGAGGCTCATGATGATGGCTGGCTTTGGATTAGTGGTGCACCTGACAGGTTAAAAAGATGTCCCCTGCATGAGCTCGGTATTGTTTCAGAGGTCATGATTGTACCGCCTCTGTTCTCAGGGATCGTGGAATAAGGGGATGCTGGCTCCCACCCTGCTGCTTGAAGCACCTCTGAGGGGCAGCTCTGCCCACGGCCTGGGCTTTGGGCAGCTGTGATTTTTGTCAGAGAAGATGTTGATGCACGTGAGTCTTACAAAGTTTGTCCATAGGGGAAGTGTACCTGACAAAGTATTTTTTGTGCTTTTAATTGTAGCTTTCATCATGGGGGACATGAAAACCCCCGATTTTGATGATCTGTTGGCTGCTTTTGACATCCCTGATCCGACTAGCCTCGATGCTAAGGAGACCATTCCATCAGCTGGGGAGGAGAGTGAGAATCACCTGAAGTCGTCAGGAATGTGCATCGATGAGAATGTGTCCTTATCCCACTCTCTGCCTCCCTCTGATGCTCCTGTTGTGAGTGTGATAGTGAAGAACACAAGTCGCCAGGAGTCTTTTGAGGCAGAAAAGGAGGGGAATCACCTTGGAACTGGTCTGTTACACAATGGGTTTCGTGGCTCTGAGCTGCCAGCCGAGGCTCATGCTTTAGTCCATAATTATGGCAAGTTTGAGTCAACGTTTATTAATGGTGACAGCTCAAGAGGTTACTCTGATAAACTGGACCAGTCCAAGTCGGAGCCATTGCCAACATTTAGTCAGTTCAGCCCCATTTCCAGCCCTGAGCCAGAGGATGCATTCAAAGAGAACAGTATTGGGGATAAACCCAAACATGCCCAAACTCCCTATTTTCCACCACCTTCAATGTACATACCAACAGGGGCTTCAGTCCTAGATCATTTTAGGAAGGTGCCAGAGCCCGAATTAAGCATGTTTGATCAGTACTGTAAAAAGGAACAGAAGATGGAAATCCGCTGCCAGCCGGAAAATAGGCTGGAAATGAGCAGGAGAGAGCAAGACAAAGCAGTGGAGAGGTTTGCAGAGTCAAGCAAGGACTTTGTAGATACCAACAGCTTTCTTGGAGAAGGCTTGGTGTTTGGAGACCTCCCTCACAATAATTTAGGAGACGGCAAGGGGTCTGTGCCCGAGCTAAACATGTCTTCGTCAGTACCACCTCGGCAGAGGCTAAAGCCAACTCATTCCAAGTTGTCATCCTGCGTGGCAGCATTAGTAGCTCTTCAGGCCAAAAAGGTTGCGTGTATTCCAAAAGGTGATCAGCCAAATTTTACCAAGGAACCTGGTCCTTTTAAAGATGGGATGAAGGGAAGTCCAAAAATGCCCAAGTCGCCAAAGAGTCCCCGAAGCCCCTTGGAGGTGGTGAGGAAAGCCAGCAAGCAGCCTGAGAGTCCTCGGAGTGTGTGCAGCGACAGCAGTGGGAAAGGTTCTCCCTCCATGGCAGCTGGCTCTCCGCCAGCTATTCCCAAAGTTAGAATAAAGACTATCAAGACATCCTCTGGTGAAATTAAAAGGACTGTAACTAGAATTTTGCCAGAAAATGATGAGTTAGGCAAATCTTCAGAAGAGTCACCTGCAGAAACCTCTTCAGCCGAAGAGTTTATAAAATCTTTCCCATCCCCTGACACTAGTGCAGTTACGGAAAGTGAGGCTGGCAGGAATTCAACCAAAAACGGGGCTGCTCTGGCTATCCAGCTGTCAAATGCAACAAGTCCTTACTCAGACAGTATGAAAATGGATATTGCAAACAGCCCGTGTACCGTGTCCTTATCTCCGCTGCCAAACTACGGCAGCGGTGCCATAAAGGTGGGGGTCAAGAGGCAGCAGCAGGGTATGGTGACACAGCCGTCCAACACAACAACTTCCAGCCTTCTTCCCAAAGCTGTGCACTTGGCAAATCTCAACTTGGTCCCCCACAGTGTTGCTGCTTCTGTTACAGCGAAGTCGTCGGCACAGAGGCGAAACCAGCCTCAGGTGACACAGATGTCAGTGCCGCTGGTGCACCAAGTCAAGAAAGCTGCTCCTGTTGTCATGGAGGCGTTCCATAAAGTGCTACAGAGTGCCAATCCAGTGCCGATATATACTCCGAACCTTAGCCCCCCGCCTGACACCAGTATTAATTTACCTGCCTCTGGGTATTGTTGCCTGGAATGTGGGGACTCATTTGCCTTAGAGAAAAGCCTGACTCAACACTATAGTAGGCGAAGCGTTCACATTGAAGTCATGTGCACTCAGTGTTCAACTATGCTCCTTTTTTTTAATAAGTGTAGCTTGCTTAAACATGCACGAGACCATAAGAGCAAAGGATTTATCATGCAGTGTTCTCAGCTGCTCATGAAACCAATTTCCATAGACCAAATGTTTTCACCATCTCCTACAAGCTCTTCAGCCTCTCCAGCTCCTCAGACTTTGCACTCGTCCTCTCCTCCACCTAAGTCTTGTTCCGCTTCAGGAGGCGGGATAGGGATTTCTGCAAACACTCAGCCAGCCTTGCCTCTCTACACGGACCCACAGAAGCTAATCCGTCATGGACTTAAGTGTTTGGAGTGTAACAAGCAGGAGCAGGATTATGCTTCTTTAGCAGCTCATTACCAGAGAACCTCAGAAGATAATGAGAGACTGGTAAGTCATCGTTTTAATGTTATTAGTTAAATCTGTCCTAGTTTAAAGAGATTGTCCTCAAGGGGAAAAGGAGGCATTGTGGTGGCAGATGAGTCTCTTTGCCTAAAACAGTGCATGTGGGAAGGGCTTGGGATGCACATGAGCCCAGATGCGTGCATGTGAAGAGAAGTTTAGTCTAGTTTGCTTGCCCTCTTTTTACCCTTTGCCAGTAAAAAGAGCATAGTAAGGAGACTATGGAGTATCAAAGAAAGGTGCTGGAGATGAAAGATCACTTGGATGAGGCATGCAAGAGTGCCGTAGGGAAGGATCAGTGGAGCGTTACCTGAAACAGGTTTTGGTGCTGTAAGCATGGCTGGAGGAGATCTGACACAGTTTAATGTTGCCTTTCCTGGAATTGGTGTCAGAACCTTCCGTGTAATGCTTTGCACATCGGGTGCTGTTGTTGGCGTGGTCAGGTGTGGATTGGACAGGCCTGCTGTGCTATGTGAGGTGGGGGGCTTGTTCTGGCTATTTTTGTCCTTTGGGTGGTACAGGGCAAGTGGGTGCCAGGACTGGATATAGGAGCTTCAAGAGCCTTGTTGGTGGCTTCCTGCCTTCCTCCTGTGCTGCCCTGCTCAAGTCTCCACTGCCTTTATGGACCTGGTTGGAATCCCCTTGAATTAAATTCCAGCTTAGATTTCTCTTGATGAAGAGAAGAAAATTATCTTTGTTGTGTACCAAGACCATACACTTTGTTTATGGTTTTTATTTTGTAAGACACAGTCCGTCTTGTTTAAGTGTTAACCAACCTGCAGTTGAAGAGGAGGAGGAATCCTTTCTCCTTACATCTTTGGATGAGGTGAAAGCTTTCCAGGTCGGTGTGGCTACCAGCAGAGCTGGCTCCCAGTACAAGGGCTCCACAAACTAGGACTCTGTGCCATCATTTTGGGAAGATGATCACATCTCTGCCATGGCTGTCGGAGCACCTGCACTCTCCAGAGCGTTCCTGTGCTGCATGAATGGCTTGCAGGAGTATTGAGGTTGCTGTGGTCCCATTTAGATGCTTTGTTATCTTAAATTCATCAGCCATGAAAAAGATAGATAATGCCTGAATGGTTTTGATGTCATAAAAAAGGGCAAGACCAGAAGGGATCAGTGTGGCCACATAATCAGGTTTCTTTCTCGAGGGAGGCCAGCGAGCACCATGGTCTGTCAACACCCAAACTGATTTTTTAACTATAATGCATTTCTAGGAAATGTCAGCAGTCTGGCATTAAAACTTCCAGGAGAAGGGATACAGTGAGTGCTCCAAAGTGAGCTAAAATTTTAATCAGTGATATTAAAAGTGTATTTCCTAGTTCTGTTGTGAGATTATCAATTCAAGAGTGCCTTAAAGAGGGAAAGAATGTGTGATAGTAAGTATTTTTAGCTTGTAATCAAAAAATTTATTCTGTAACTTAACCAAGAACAGAGTTTAGGTCTCTCACTTCAGGTAGTTCTGCTAGATGTGAGATTATTTTTGCGGTTTTTTTTCTGAACAGAAGCATTGGAAAAAGAGGCTACTTTTGAGCTTGTGAAACCAATTCCTCCCTGTTTGATCTTCCCATGCCTGTACTCCACAGTATCCATGCACTGCTCTAGGAGTCTTTTTCCACTTTACCTGCTGTCCTCCGGCTGCCCAGTTGTGCTCCATGCTGTTCCCAGAACATCTGTTTCAATAAAGTTGTTACATTTCTAAAGGAAATAAGCATTTGTGCCCTATGCCTGTAATAGTGTATCTGGATTTAGCAGTAGCTGATGGAAACCATCCCACCAGCCTTTTACCAGAACCCAGGTGTTTGGTGTCACTGGGCTGGGAGCTGAAAGGATGGGTGAAATTCTGCGGTCTCATAGGGGTCCCTGATTCTCTGAGCTGTCCAAGGGAAAAGGTATGGATGGCCTTCACATCACGTGTCCCACGTGGATAGTGTAGCTCCCAGCAGTATCAAGGTCTGAGAAGCTGGAGGTTTTGCATGTCAGGTATTAATGAATGTAGTAGTGTTAATAATGGTGTGAGAAGGTTGGTCGGTAAAGCTCTGGGAATGTGCGTCATGAACTCCGGAACAGGAGAACATGGCCACCTCTTTGCGAGATGATATCCTGACTCTGCATTAAGTTAGTTCCTTGGGTTGTTCTTTCTGTTTTGGTCAGAAAAAAAAGAGAAATGTTGGTGTGAGCAGGAGAGGATTGAGTGACTGATTTTGTAAACGCTTTCTTAGATGGTAGAAGTGGTTGAAAACTCTGATTTCTATCTCCAGAGTTGTGCCAGGACACTTGTTTTTTGGGGCAGTGGTAGAAATTGGGTGTAGAGAAATTCTTCTATGTGATGGGGTGAGGCCCTGGCACGAGTCTCATGGAGAAGCTGTGGCTGCCCCATCCCCGTAAATGTTCAAGGTGAGGTTGGATGGGGCTTGGAGCAAGTCAAGTGGAAGGTGTCCCTGCCCATGGCAGGGAGTGGAACGAGATGGTCTTCAAGGTCCCTTCCAACCCAAACCAGCCTGGGATTCTCTGATTCTCTGAAATTGTGTTGCTGAGGAAGGTATTGATGTAATGCCTGTAGTGAAAAATATGTTTTAGTGCCTCCAGCAGTGGTTCAAAACCACTACGTCCACAGGGCAGAAGGTGTTGATTTACCTACTGGTACATCTAATTAAAACCACAGTCCACACCAGTCATTATGGACCTGTGCTTGATCCACAGCACGCTGCAGTGGTGGAACAGTCTGTCAGGATGCAGAAATAGTATTAATTGTTGTGGGCAAGCTTGGCTATGAACCACATCCCTAGATCTTAAGAGACTAATTATCTAGAGTTTTATCATAATTTTGTGCATTTGAGCAAAAACAGTGTATTTCTTCCTCCATACCTGGTTTCTTTCCCACTGTTGGGTTAGAAGCAGAGTATGGGGTATGATTGTCATAGTGTCTTAAAGCTAGCTAGCAAAAAATTGCACTCTGATAATTTGGAATTTTTTAATATTTTTTGATTTCTTTCTCAATCCCAGAATTCAGGTGCAAACTCTTTGCCATGTCTCCCTGAGAAACTATGAAGTACTGATGTTTTCCACATATAACCATGGCTTGATTTATGCCTTCTAAAGAGCTTCAGGAAGTAGCAGGGTGGGTCCTCACTGTATAATGGCCAAAAGCTGTGACTATTCAGATGCTTGGTACCAGATTGTCCCTGAAAACAAGGATTCTTGGGAAGGGTAGATGAATGTAAAATGAAAAGAACAACTTTGGCTGTAGGGAGAGGGTGAAAGCAATTTATCTGCAGCACTTGAGTTTGTACTAGTAGGTGGAGGCCTGTGGAAAATAAGCTGGGTGATTTTTGATCAATGTTCTTGGAAGCTCTTCTGTTAAATGACACCAAATCTGGATGCACATCCAGTGTGACTATAGCTTGAGAAAGCAAACAGGCTTTGAAGTGCTCAGTTATGGTGCTTTTAACTCAAAAATTGTTTAGGACATGGCTTTGGTGTGACACCTTGCTAAGAAGGAAGGGCTGATCCAATGGGGTTGATGGAAAAAAGAAATAGCAGGAAAGAGACTTACTTTTCAATATGATATTTTCAGTTACCCAGAAGCTGGACGAGCACACTGTGATAAGAGGCAGGAATGACTGGATTGGAGAGGGGGAGGAGCCTAAGCTGGCTCTGCTCCATGAGAAAACTTATCCTGTGTTGATACTTAAGACTTTTCACTGTATTTGGAATTTCTTACCATGACTTTGTGAATTACTCTGACATTTTCAGGTTTCCCAGAGCTGTTTAAAAGGGGATTGTTGGATTTTCTCTTTCTTCTAGAGGGTGGCTTGGGAGATACTTGGTGTTACATTTCTACATGGCCGTGGGTAAATCCCACATAATAGGATGGATAATGGATAAATGACTTTCCTTAGGTGTGACCAAAATGAGAATGACATGGCTGAGTCAGTTCTGTTGCAGGAAGAAAGAAAGATAGGGCTGTGGGCTGGACAGCAGGGAAAGGAGATTTGGAGCAGGTGTGAGGGAGAGACGGGGACAATGCTGTGGTTGAGAAGGTGGAGTGGAAAGACCTTTAGAAAAGTGATTGAGAGCTTGACCTTAATGTTGTATTTTAAACATGTACGTGATAGCAGTTGCTCAGAGCGCAGCAGGGAAATCCTGTGTGGTTTATTTTGGTACAGAGTATGTGTAGGATGAAGGCAGTTCGTCCCAGCCGAATACCACGGTGGGATGGGATCTCCATGGCTTGCAGGGAGAATACAGGCTTGAATAATCCACTTCAGAAACAGAAACAACTGGATTTATTAGATGTATGTTTTGAGTGGATCGTCTCAATGGATCACAGCGACTTTGCCTTTTCTGGCAACTAGCGAGGGCAGTTCTGCAGTTTTTGCAAGCTTGTGAATCAGGTTGCTCAATGGGACCTGTGTACTGCTTTTCCATTGCTGAACTGCAAGAAGGAAGCAGTATAGGAATTTGAATAGCTGGTAGGTTGGATTTTGTTCAGGCCAGAAGCCGTGTTCTATGTAGGCATTATACTTGTTCAGATGGTGAAAAGGTGGTACCAGATGTTTCATGTAACTTCACGTCTTTTTGGTCTGACACAGTGATGTTGTGTTCTAGAGCAAGACTTTTTGAGAGGGGAAAAGGATATTTAAGTAGGTGTAATTTATGCCAAATTAATCTCATACATATTTATATACATAATTTACTTTTGGAATAGAGAAAAGAGTATATGCTCATCTCCTTGATGCTCAATGAGATGGTTGTTAGAGTGCTGCATGGGGAATGGATATACTGGAGAAGTTGGATTATGAGGTTGGAGCAGAATCAGGTAAAATCCAGGAAATAATTGCAGCTGGGGTCAGGTTTTTGTGAGAGCTCCTGTGGGATGATTTTGGGTACCTCTGGAGTTAATATTTGTGTTAAGGAGAGCTTGGAGGAAGAATGTGTAAAAAAAATTTGCTGAACTAAATTAACAAAGTAAGAATTCATGGAAAATGGGGAGTATTTTACAGGAGGCCATAGATGGTTTTGAAGACTGAGTAGGAATGTGATGAAAAGCAACCAAAGGCAGGATTTTTGGTCTTGAGAAGTCCTTGAATGACTGAGGTGACAATTGTGCAGGAAACTTATGTCAACCTGCAGCACCAGTCAGGGCTGCGGTAATGCTCCCTCTTGCTAGAAATAACCGAGCTGGAAAGGAGTTTATTGTTTTGTTTATCAGGATAGACTGGAATAAGAGAGGGAAGAATGACCAGAAATGGAAATATGATCTCTTAAGGGGAAATTAAAACCCCTTTATGAGTTAGCTTGGCAAAGGCCTGGTGAGGGTGGGTCTCCTTCAGCAATGAGGCAGACAAAGGATTAAGGTGAGTATAGTGGCACTTTTTTCCCCACCAGAAACTCAATGTGCCCCAAAATAAGTACTTCCTGTACTCACAGGAATTGCTCTGGGCAGTTCATCAGCATCAAGGCAGTTTTTTGTAGCTTTTTCAGGGCTCAAATTACAGGAGAGGAACAAAGCCCGTGCAGCTCCTGGTGCCTGTGTTCAGGGTGTGCTTTTCATTACAGTGTCCTCTGTATCCACTCTCACCCTGTATCCGATGTGATGTTTGTAGAAAGGAGCTTTTAAATTTAGGGGCAATAATGATGCAAGAACAGACTGAAATAGATTTACACAGAAAATCAGAGGACAGTCTGTAATCATCAGAGGAATGAATTCTGGAAGAGTTTTGTTGCAGAAGTAACGGAAAAAGAGAGAAACTGATTTTGAGATGGAGCTTATTTGTTTTCTTGGCAAGGACAGACCAGTGCACAATAACATGTGCAAGAATTCAAAGTACTTTCTGACCCTCTCAGGCATAATGGTCCATCTGCTGGTAACCAGAAATGTTTAATTCTTTTTTCTTTTCCTTTTTTTTTTGACTTGATCACCCAAAATCCACCAAGGTAGCTAAGAACACGAATAAAATACAAAATACAGACTAGGGACCTCTGAATTTTCTTGAACCTTTGTGCTTTTGTTCTCCTTACTTTTTTTCTTGTTCTTTTTTTTTTTAATTTGTCCAATAAGAATTTTTCAATGAGTTGTGATGTGTCCTGTTTGCGTACCACCTACAATGGAGTTATTTAAAACCAATTTTATTGCTGCCTTTTCTTTTTCTTCTTCCTTCCCCCCTTAAATCAATGCTTTATAATTTATTGACTAAAACTTGCCAGGAGCTAGTAGGACCACATGCTGTCCTGGTAATTTCCCAGCAGCAAAAAACATAAAGGCAGCAGCTGTATTTTTCCTATTTTTCTCCTCCTTCCCACCTCCAAGTTCATGTTTTAATTTAGAAAACAAGAGGGCTGAAAATCAGCAAAAAATTCCCTTGGCCCTATAAAGCACTGTTTTCTCCCTGTCCCAAACCAAAAGTGATTAATGCAGTCCTTAGGTACTAGCAAGGATAGATTTTGTTTTATATGGAAATTTTCCCTGTGGATTTTGTAGAAGCAAAGGGATGGACGATGTTATGATGAAAGCATGTTGAGGGAATGGAGCTCCAGGCAGGGATCGCTGGAGTGAAGACAAAGAGATGAGTGGCAGGATAGCAGAGCCTGCACCCGAGGCCAAACCAGAGCATTGGGATGAAGAGGAGAGGCTGGGGAGGAAGAAAAGCCGGGGTGTGGCTCCAGGATCTGCTTAAATCAGTGTGTGATCTGTTGCCATGAGGCAACAATCCCACCCTCTCCTCC
This sequence comes from Dasyornis broadbenti, assembly GCA_013397935.1. NCBI lineage: Eukaryota > Metazoa > Chordata > Aves > Passeriformes > Dasyornithidae > Dasyornis > Dasyornis broadbenti. The sequence continues at coordinate 155,067 of VZRN01003943.1, forward strand.
TTCCCCACCCATGCCTGGCCCTGGTGGTCCTGCAGCCCCTGGAGGCCTGAGAACAGCTGGAGGGAAGAGGATAAGGAGCAGGGCTGTGAACTGGGGGCCAGCACATGGCCGAGAGTGAGGAGGAGGGGACAGCTGGAGACAGGGGAAGCTGTCCCGGGTACGATGGAAGTGGGGCTGGAAGCTGGTGTCTGCTGGCATGAAGAGGAAGAGTCTTGCTCCTGTGTTCTTCTTCCAGCTGGGCACCTAAGATGCAGCCCCAGGCAACCTGGAGAGTATCAAAAGTGACTACAGAGCTCTGGGGGTGGCACGCAGAGGAATGAGAGCCCAGGTAGTGGTGATGGTCTGCTCAATGCTGCCGTGAGGAGAAGGTGCCCTCGGAAGTGTCTAATGCTGATGCACAGACCACGGGCAATAAATACAATCTCCAATGCAGAGAAGCCATGGCTGTTGCATCCCTGGAAGTGTCAAAGGCCGGATTGGATGGGGCTTGGAGCAACCTGGGATAGTGGAAGGTGTCCCTGGCCATGGCAGGGGGTGGAATGAGATGAGCTTCAAGGTTCCATTAAACCCAGACCATTCTATGATCCTGTGATCTGTGTGCAGGACTCTGGTCATGCTGGCATCACAGGGAAGAGATGGGATGTGTTGCGTCACTGGAGTGTTGTGATGGAGGGACACAGGCTCTCTGGGAAAGACAGGCCAAGAAGACAAGAAACTGGGACGTAAGGTGAGAAGAAAAAGGCAGAGCTGAGAGGCTACGAGGTGATCATCACGAATGGGCAGGAATCAACCCTACAGGATGGAGGAAAGCGCAGAGGCCTTAACGTCACCACTGAAGGAAAAGGGAGGGAATGTGTGCTGTGTAGCGAATGGGGGTCACACTGGTGACTTGAAAGTGGGCGTGTGGAAACTCATGTAATCCAGTAAGTGATCATTTTAGCAAGTGGGAGTTCAGACTCCTAGTTGAAACCAGGTGCCCACCCTTCCTCCTCGCTCTCTTCCTCTGCTCCATCATGGAGTCCATCCCACGGGAGGCAATCCTTCACGAGCAGCTTCAGCATGAGTCCTTTCCACAGGCTGCAGTTCTTCAGGATCTGCTCTGGGATGGATCCTTTCCATGGGGTGCAGTCCTTCAGGAGCAGGCTGGAAGAGCATGGGCCCCCCATGGGGTCACAGGTCCTGCCAGAAAACCTGCTCCAGTGAGGGCTCCTTCCATGGGCTTCAGCATCCTTCAGGGCACATCCAGTGTGGTCCTCCATGGGTTAGAGGAGGACAGCCTGGGTCCCCATGGATTCATGATGGTCTGCAGGGGAACCTGCTCTGGCATCTGGGTTGTTTCTCTCCCAGCTTCTCATTTCTCTCTCCTAGCTGCTGCACAGCATCTTTTACCCTTTGCTAATCTGTTATCCCAGAGGTGCTGCTCAAGGGCTCGGCTTTGGCCAGTGACAGGTCCATCACAGAGCTCTGCCTGACATGGGGGCAACTGGTGTCTTCTCACAGAGACCAGCCTTGGAGCTCCTCCCTAACAAAACCTTGCCCTGTGAACCTTGTACAGTGCGTCAAAAAAAAAAAAAAAATGTGGAAACTGAAATTCTTGAAATTACAGCTGAGATCATAAAGAGAAAATAGCTACAGATTTAGCAAATTCTAAAGTAAGCTGATTTGATGCAATATTGTCTAAGATCTGTGGTGCTAGTGGATTTTTCCACATACGGAAAATGGATTTTGTGTTTATTTAACAGCCTTAGTTTCCAGAGATAAGGTTTTAGTTGAGTGCCTTATTGTAGCATAAGCACCCTGGTGTGTTGGGATGATTGAGATGTGTGTGTAGGAGTTGGTCTTGGTGGAGGTCTGGGGAGGACACCTGATTTGGGTGTGTTGAAGAGTTAGTGAGGTTCAGGGATACAAATATAAAAGGTCGATGGGAGGAGGTGGGATGCAGCAATGAGGCTGAGGATGAATAGATGTGAGCAGGAGTGAGATAAAGGTAGAAGAGAAGATGAGTGGGAAAAGTTTGGGATTAAAGAGTGTCTGGTGATCATGCCCTTTGGCTGAAGGTCACACAGGCTCCCTCAGTGGCACTGGCTCCGTAGGCTGACAAAATGGGCAACTATGACCTAAGGAAATAACAGTAGCTGCTGTGCTTGGGCATGGCAACATAGTGTTAGGATAAAATCTCTGCTTTAGTCTGGCCATGACCTGTATGTTGTCACTGAAACTTGAACACACAGGTTTGAGGGTATCAGTTGGGTTCTAAGTTTTTCTTCTTCAAATGAATAATCTTGAGTTTCTGTTGAAGGGGTTTTTTTCATCTATGAATTGAACATGTTGGTGTAATGATACCTGTTCATTTAGAGAGAGCCTGGGCAGGAGTATAGTTCAGTTATCACAGTGACAGCAGGTTCAGTTCTCTGCTCGCTATTTCTCACACTGGTAAAATGTTGTGTAGCCGTGCTGTAACCTGGATGGTTGAAATAAGTCAAAAATAGCTGTCCAAGCATCTGGAGCCTGACTGTAGTGTGGTGCACAAACAGTCATCCAGGAGGGATGCAGGAAGGGGAATGCAGGGGATGAAGGTGTTGGGACCAGCTGTGCTCCCAGAGCCAGCACATTGCACCACTACAGCCAAAGCGTCCCTGCTGAGGGATGCAGGTTGCTGGCATTGATCCCAGCCAGGCAGTAGGGGAGAGCTACTGAGAAGTTAAAGGTTATCTTTAAGTAGTAATTGGTCACTTTTTTTTTTTTTTTTTTATAGCAGGAGGATCCTGCTAATCTTTGTCTGTGATCCCTTGGCTGCCCCTGCAGCTCTGCCTGAAGCAGAAAAATTATAGCTTGCAAAAGGCTGGATTTGGGAAGAGCTGGGGCTTTAGGGCACCACTGCAAGGGGATTTTTGGTTTGAATATGTTAAGGACAAGCATTCTTTAAAACATTAACCGTCTGCAAATATAATTTCTGTTCCCTTATGACTGTTTCACTTTGAGTTCTTAGTACATTTTTAAAATTTTTTAAATTTTATTTTTAATTTATTTTTTTAAGAGATAGTTTGGCTTGTGGATCTTTTCCTTTTTCCTAGCCCTGGTTCCATGCCGTAGGGTTGGTGCCTAAGTGTTTTTAACTGAAGCTCCATGATGATCATGACAAGAAGGACCCTTGTAGTCTGGGGGCAGCTCTTAAGTAGATGTGGACTTCATCACCATCGCTTAACTCTGGAGCAGCAAAGAGACTAAAACTGCTGGAATGTTTCTTTGCTCATGCTGAAGCCAGTTCCCTTTCCAGAGGCACTGTCCGGGGCAAAACTATGTGTTGCTCTAAAAGCCCTGATTTGCAAACACCTCTGTGGCTGCAGGGTTGGGTTTAACAGACAAACTTTTTTTGAGTAGTGTATTTTTTTTCAATCTTTACTGTATCTCAGTGAATGTTTAATTTTTTCCCCTTTTGAAGAAGCTAATAAGTGAAAATGGGAATCAACTCAAGTATTCCAAAATGGCTGAGCTTCTGAGCATTTGTCTGTGTGTGAATGTGACTTGTGGAAGAAAAGCTCGAATGAAATGTGGCAGGCAAACTGGAATTAAAGAAAATTTGTAATAAATAACTCTTGATTAAAGCGTAGGCTATGGGAGTATATGAAAAACACAGACATTACTCAACTCAAAATCCTGTCCTAGTAACATGCTTTAGAAAAAACTGACTAATGAATGTCTCAAATTGCTGCCAGACTTCTTTGAAAAGTCATGGAAAACTAGGAGAGAGATAAAATTGTGACATCTGGAACCAAGTTATAATTTCTCATATGAAGCAGAAGAGTTGCAAAAGGAAAAACCGTTCTGTGTCCAAGACTAAGCACTCAGTGGGGAGCCAGCATGGCTGCACGTTGGCTCCTGACAAGTGCAGCAGCTCCTGGTGCAGAAGGGATGAGCAGAACCTCCTGTAATGCCCCTGGGCAGGACAACTGGCCTCGTGTCTTCTGCAGGTGTTGAGAAAAGGATGAGTGTGAGTATGAAGATACCAGTTACGGTATTTTTCTCTTCCTGGAACTTTCCTTACCTCTGGTATGTTCCTTGCTTGGTTCATGATATTACCCAGTCACTCAGCCCTGCATGTTCTTTTTGCAGCCAGCCCTCGTGGTCAGCCCTTACCTGTAACATGCTGAGTTACTGGTTATGATCATCAGTCTTTGCTGTTTAACTTTTCCAGGCATTGTAAGGTTGTTTTGAAGAGCCCAAATGCCAACAGAACTTCCTGGGGACCTTGCTGTATCAAAGAACTGTTTATTCTTTTCTTCTAACTACTTACTTATCCAAGCAAAATCCTTCTTCTCTTATGTGGTGGCACCTTAGTTTCCTCAAAATCCTGTTGCAAAGCTGTTCGGGAAATCCAGGTAGCCTGACCCGTTGCAGCTCAGCTCTTCCTTACCCACGTGGTTGTTGACTCCTCTGGAGAGCCTGGATGGTCCCATGTGGCCAGAAGGGAGAAGCTGCATTGGCTTCTCCTAAGTCCAGAAGCAGTGCTGCTTAAGGATGAGTGTTTTCCTTGTTCTTACTCATTTGTCCTTGTGGCTCATCGCTCTTCTTTGTCTCTTTACTGCCCAGCATCTTACCTCTTCCACAAGACAATCTGAACTTGGAGGCTTGGGCTGGTTTTTGTTCCCCCTGCATTGTGTGTTGTAAGTGTGGGAATCCTTCCAGCTCCTTCCCTGGTGTCTGCAGGAGCAATGAATTCATTTAACCTTATCCTCACTGAGTCTTGCTTTTTATTCCTCTATGACGTGTCCACATTCTCTGGCAGGCTTCCTGCCAGGCCTGAAGTAGATAACCACAGTTCTGATGCCTCTTGCTCACAGTCCCCAAAGTTTCCTGCCTTATGTTAGCATGGTTTTGGTCCCTGTGGAGCCTTTCACACAATGCAGGAGGTGACAGGAGCTTGCTGCTTCTCTGACATCCCCAGGCAGCAGTGCCCAGGCATGGAGCTCATCAAATATTGAGTGGTTTTGGCATATTTTAGATCCAGCACAAGAACACACAGAGTGCTGAAAATTCAGGTTTTCAACGTCTGCTGATTGATTTTGGGAGCAGCGGGTATGATGTGGGGGAGGAAGAGGTGAGCCTGAGACTGACTTAAAATCAAAACTAAATTGGCTTTGACAAGGCAGGATCTGGAGACAGTGTTTCTCACTGAGTTACCAAGGGCAAAGGTGCTTTCAGCTTGTGGTTGTGCTGACTCTGCCTTAAATACTAGTTGAGATCACAGCGAGTGGAGTCTCATTTTAACAATGCCAGGGAGATAAATTTTCCATTGCAAATCTCAAGCCAGTTAGAAAAAAAAAGTCATAAACCACAGTAAAACTGCTCTTACTTATTGCTTACTTATTATTTACTGCTCTTACTTACTACTAATTTATTGCTTATTACTTACTTCTTGTAACTCTTACTTGGGGATTTGAGAGCGCATTGGAGAATTAAACATCCTGCTCACCTCCTCACAGGTCCTGGGGTTTTTCTGTTTCCCATTTTCCCACTCATGTGGGTCATTAGCACTGCTTTTCTTTGCTGAAATTAGGGGACTTCTGCAGCATTTGAAATGCTCTTGAGTTTCCTTTAATTGCGTATGGGTGTGTACATGGGGGTCCTACCACGTGGTTTTTCCACTCGTTTCTCTCCTTTCTGGAGAAACCTTTTCTCCTCTGTATTTATGTTGCAATGTATCTTGGATCATGTGTCTGAAGCTTTTCATGTGTTTGGCAATTTTTTGCAGTTTTCACTTCTGAGTGCCTAATTTTTTTATTCCATTCCACCCCATGAACTTTTCAGGTTTGTCATATCTTTGCATTTTATTTTAAGTGATTTTTTTCTCTTACTTTCAGGGCTTTTGACAGTTCCCTGAAGGACGTTATGTAGTGGAGCATCACAGAGGTGCTGCATGAAATAGCAACAATACAGAAAAGGGAGTTGGCCATTAATTTTAATTTTTGTCAGATTAAGGGGCTTCTGTCCCAGGTTTCTACCCTGGCTGCCAGCAGTGAAGTCCACAGAAATTTAGTTAAATTACCTGATTTGATAATCCATAACTAGCCGCTAGCTGTTGTTCATTCTAAAGTTTGAGGAGTGATTTTGCATGGGATTATTAATGTCTGAAGAGCATTTTTGCTCTTGGAGGGCTCAGGGTGGGCTGGGATCTGCTCCAGTTCTTCTCCTGCTCAGGGATCCAGTAATGTGCTTCCTACAGAGGATGAGTGGCTGCTCCTGGGCTTTGAAGGAATACAGAGAGTCGAGACACCTGTGAAAGGGAGCAGAGGTTTGACAGCTGTTGAAAATGGGATGATACATCCACATAAAAACTTCCCATGTCAAGTAAAGATGCTTCTGTAAAGCAGTTTTGATAGTGCATGTGTAAAAATAGATTTCATTAAGGATGAAACAGGGAGAGAAAGAGGCTTTGCATTATTTCTGGTCATCAAGAAGTTTCTAAGAGGGAAACATACATAGTTTGTGGTCTTGGAAAGTTCAAATTTCATCTGATACAAAGAAATTTTGCAAGAGACACAGCAGTGGTTTTGATGGGGAAGGTGCACATCGGGATTGCACTGCCTTCAGCAGCAGGTGTTTGGAGTCAGGCTGTAATTTTTTGCAAAGTTTTGGTGTGGGATGGGAGCTTGTTGAGAAAAGTTCTCTCCTTCGCAAGTCAGGAAGTGAAAGTGCTAAGCATTCAGAACATCATCAGAGCTAAGAGGTGAAAGAGTTTGCTTTCCTTTTTTATTGGGAAAAAGGGAAATAAACCGTAGAGCGTATGGTTTAAATATGGAACTTTTATTTGGAATGGTTAACTGTGGAAGATGTTGGGAAAAGATGGTAAGGAGATTAGTTCAAGAGCTTCATAGAGTTGATGCTGCTGCTAGAGGAATATGCCTGTGCGTCCTTTAAACCTGGAAGTTTTCTAGAGTGAATTTGGGGGGAAAAAACCTAAATAGAGAATAACTAACTAATGTAACCTCTCTTCTATCAGACGTGTCAAGTGTGCCAGATGATGCTGCCCAACCAGTGCAGTTACTGTGCCCACCAGAGGATCCACGCTCACAAGTCCCCGTACTGCTGCCCGGAGTGCGGAGCTGTGTGCCGCTCTGCCTACTTCCAGACCCACGTCAAGGAGAACTGTCTGCACTACTCTCGCAAAGTTGGCTTCAGGTGTGTGCAGCTCCACAGGCTCCCTGGGAAGCTGGGATTTACACCTCTGCATTTTGGTTGTGCTTGTGAGGTTGTGGCTGTCCCTGTCCCAGCTGTGCTCCCTCTTTGTTTTGTGTGCCTTCTCACCAGCAGAGCAGGAGGCACACACACACAAAAGAAAAAAAAGTCCTTGACTTAGGATAAACACAATTTAGCAAAAACCAAATCATCAGTGTGTTATCAACGTTATTCTGAATCCAAAACACAGCACAGTAGCAGATACAGAGAAGAAATTAACTCTATCCCAGCTGAAACTAGAGCACCCACTGTAAGTGTTCGAGACCAGGTTGAACAGAGCTTGGAGCAACCTGATCTAGTGGAAGGTGTTCCTGCCCATGGCAGGGAATGGAACGGGATGAGTTTTACAGTCCCTTTCAACCCAAAAGGTTTTGTGACTCTGAAATGTGTCTTCCTTACAGCAGAAATGAAAGCGGATGTAGATGCAGCCTGGCGTGGTTTTCTGCATGACAGAACACATTTGAAATGGGAAATTACTAACTGGATTTAAGGGAGGTTTCTGAGAACAGACATTATTTTGTGGCATCTTTGAGCTGAAAAGCTCTTGTATTGAATTCATGTTGCAGCTGGGTGTCTCAGGATTGATACTTATAGCAAAAAGATTGCAGATCTTAATCCTCTAAATCTCCTTAAGGCTTGAATTTATATTTATGTCAGTTGTAATGGGCTGAGGATGTGTGCCTTTATGAGAAGGGCACAGATTATTTCCTTCTATGCCCCTGCAACTCTCCAGACACTTCTCATGAGCTGAGACAGCTGGAGGAAGGCTCCCAAGGTTCTGGATGTGGTACAATATCTTTTCTCCAACTAAACTGCTTGCTCCAGTAAGATGTTACTTTTCCCTGCAAGCCTTCCCTCCTTGGCATGTTTAGATCATGCGAGCTGCAGCACAGCTCTTAACACATGATTTGCTCGGGAGATGAGATTGGGTGATCTTTTGAGTTTCCATGAAGTTCTCTTTTTTCTCTTGGTTGCCATTAAACACACTGAGATTTCAAACAGGGCAATTTCTGCTCTTGTAGCTGTTCTTTTAAGATGTCTGCAAATTCAGGAAGCTCTACTGTGTGGTTTGGTCTGAATCACACTGAGGTTTTCAAGGGCCTTTTCTTTCAACTGTGAAGACAAGAGGCTCATAACAAACTGATTCTGAGTTTAATTATATACAAATAAGGTTTTTTAATGTGGGATCTGATTTGAGGAGACCCAGCCCACAACTAAGAATTAATTCCATCACAAATTAAATGGCTGTGACACTGGAGCTGTTTGAAAATGAGTTAATCGGGGAAGGAGGAAAGCTGGAGGAAAAAATGCTTTCCCTGACATGAAAAAATGGGAATGATGTCAGAAAATTAACTTGTGTTTGGTACAGTTCTTGGGACTTCAGTGGCACCTGGGAATCCAGCAATGAGACCTTCCATCTGTCTACGGATGTCATTAGCAGATACCTGCTCTCTGTGCCAGGGACATTAATGAAGATCTAAACCAAGGCAAAGCTCGCAAATTATACTTACAGGTTTTGTAACTTTACACAGCTTCTCTAAAAGCTGAATTTCTTTAACTTCTTTAATTCACATCTGCTGAAGCTCATCTGTGAGTCCACTAGACAAGTGAACGTCTGGCTGAGCCATCCTTATTATCCTGCCTGTCTCTGTTGCAGGGCTGATGTCCCTGACAGTGTTGAAAACAGAAGAGATAAATTTTGGTTGCAGAACCATATCTAGATAATCTGTGGTATCTGCCCTGTAGTCATGGAGTGACTTTATTCTTCTCTTTCACATTTCTTACTTGCAGAACTGAAAAGCTGAGGAATTCTCTAAATCCCTCCGAGGATCAGCTCGACTTTTGCTGCTTCTGTTTATATCCCTGTTTTTCTTGAATTTCTGGAGCATAGGTTTGGTTTTGGTTTTGTGATAAGTCCTTATTCTGTCTCCTTTTCTGCTGATACCCCAATGCTTTAATTTCAACTTGGGATATGGTTTTATTTGGAGTTGAGTCATGATTGCACTGAAAATGAGAATGGTCTTCTACAGTTAGAAATGAAATCCAGCAGGTCTGTCCTTAATGGTTCTTCTTGGCTCCAAGTGTCACCTTCCCCACCTTTTCCAAGCCCCTTGCAGCTGTCCCCACCAATTTGAGACTTATTTTTCTGCTTAGTGCCTTTTGTAGAATTGAGGGGGTGGAAGGTGATGGCATAGGAAGCATTCATAGGGTTAAGACAACATCTTGTAGCTGTTATCTCCTCTCACAGGGTGCTGTCCAAGACGTTTAGCCACCCCTCCTTGCCTTGAGGGATCCAAGAGTGCTGGGGATGATAGCAGAATTTGCAATTTGCAGGAATTACATGGCAAGCCTCTTGACATCCTCTCTCCACTTTGTTCAGCTAATTAGTTTATTTTATCAAACTTTGTCCTTCTGGCACTGGGATTCTTAATTACAAAGTGGCTGTAGTTTAGACTTCTATTTACTGTAAATTAAATTAACCTGTGATCATTTGACCCTGTTTCATTCCTCATCCTTAATGAAGTACTTCCCAAAATGAACCATCAGGTAGAACCATCTCTTGTTAGTTCAAGAAGTGTTTGCGGCGGAAGCCCCTTTGGATATTCCTGGATGTACCAGCCATTCCTTGCTGCCAGGATTAGTATTTGTTCTTCCATTTATATTTGGGGAATTTATTCTTCCATAATAACTTGGTTATTGGTGTTACTGTGCTAGAAAGTCTCTCTCCCTGTCTCATGTGGTTGAGGATCAGTCTTGAAGGCAGAGCTACCCCAGCAAAATGTTTTCATGCCTCCCCAAAGGTGACACCAGCTTCTGTCACTGCTTCTCTCTCGAAATGTAAGAAAACAGCAATTCTGTATTTTCTTAAAAGTGTGGGGGAGACAGTTTGGCTCCTTCGGGCTGGCTTCTGCCTAATGATCTTTTGAAGTGTAACTTCAAAGCCTGGGCTTGTTTCCTAAACGCTGTTGGGAGGCTGGCTTGGAGGGAAGGATATTCCAGCAGCTTGTTAGTTTTTGATACGGGCTTGGAGCTGTTCCAGTGCACTATAGCTGGGGTCCATCTGCACCGGCAGCGCCAGGCACGTGGCCCCAAACAATGCCGGGGCAGACACAGCCCTCAGAATGAAGGGAAAACCTGTTTATAAGGTGAGGAGGTTGTCCCTTGTGTGTTTCTCACATCCTACAAGCGCAAGGTTGGCTCTTGCATTACCAGGCTGGGCTCCGCTGCTCTGACATCTGTACATGCAGTGCTTAAGCACAGTTCCACTGGTGTCATTTTGATGGAATATCCTTGGGAGAGGCTCCTTGGGTGAGGCTGTTCTGGTCCCAGATCAGCAGAGGTGCACCTATGGGATGCAAACCTTGTGGCTGCTGTGCACGAGGCAGGTGAGGGCAGGTGGCTGCATCCTCACATGCCCTTGTAAATCGAAGCATGGCATCTCTGAGAGCACAGCAGGCAGGTCTGGGGAGGAGTGTTAAAGTTAAATAAAGTAAGGCTGCTGGTTGTTGCCATCTTGTGGGAATATCAGGCAAGACCTGTCACAGGTGTGTGTCTGGAGGAGAGGCAGGCTGGGACCAGTGGGGTGGCCCTGCTCTCCTCTTGGCCCTGTTCTCAGCTGCTGAGAAGAATCCTTTAGCTCCATGTGCAGTTTCTGCTTCTACCTCCCTCTCTTCCCTGGGCACCCAGACAGCCCTCCCAGACAAGCACTTTCTAGGCAGCACCTGTATCTTAATGATTTTAATGAGTTTTATCAGTTCCTTGGGTGTTTCTGTTGCTGTTTTCAGTATCTTTGCTGTTATTGTTGTGATTTTCTGGAGCTCAGTGGAGTAGCTGTTGCTGAAGATTTCTGACTGGATATTCTTTCTCTTTATTTTGTACTGGGGACTAACTGGCATTTGAGGGAGATCTCATCAGGTGCTTTTACTTTAGTCTTTCACTTGTGCCTGTGCTGGAATTGGCTTTCACAGGTACAGGGCTGGCATTCTGTTGAACCACATCTTTATTCTTTTTGGATTTAGTCTCTGAAGGTCTCTTTTATAGATCTTGTTTGCTCGTTGCTAACATTTAGCTGTGAGTTCTGCCCAGAATTCCTGTATCATATGTCTCTTTGACTCTTCCACATTAAAATGGGAGAGATTGAACTGATTGAACCGAGGACCCACCACAGCCTGGTCCTTCCATCTGTGCTGTTCTGTGAGTGATGCTGTGCCTGTAACTCAGTGCTTTGTCGTGTATCCCCCAGGTGCATCCATTGTGGAGTTGTCTTCATGACCCTTGCCATGCTCAAAGTGCACATCCATGAGAAACACTGCGAAGTCTTCCACAAGTGTTCTTTTTGCCCGAAGGCCTTCAAGTCGGCCGACAGCACCATGGCTCACATAGCCAGCCAGCACCCAGCAGAGCCTCACAAGACTACTCAGTAAGTGTTTTGGCTTTATCGCTTCTTCTGCTTTGCTGGGTGGCTCCAGGATTCCCCCTTCCTCACAGTTTTTTTCTGGTTTTGGTTTCTGTCCTTTTACAAGATGATCTGCTGCTTTGTCTGCCAGCGGGGTTCTGTTCCAAACCAGAGCATGCTCTCCTTGGTACAAACACAGTCTCCTGGGTAGGAGGAAAGGACTTTGGGCAGGGGAAGAGCTAAACATCCATAAAAGGAACGCAATTGTCACCTCTTTGTCCAGCAGGACCCACAGTGGCACCTCTCGGTAGTTGGCTCCAGGGCAACTGCTGCATCTGGCATTCAGAGGGAAGAGGAGAGTTACCCCAGACAGTGTTGCCCCCAAAAATCACTAGAGAGAAGCCTCCTGATTTTTCCACTCTGTAGCTTTTCCCTCCAAGGCTTGAGCTAGTGCCAAAAATCTGTGCTTTAAGAGAAGAACTGTGGAAAGGTGGGATTGAAAGAAGTGTGTAGCTGGCTGGTGTGCTTTGTGTTTACTTCCATCTGTCTGTTCTCACACACACAGAGTTATGCATATGCATAGAAATAAACTTATTTTTAGCAAGCTGTGGTATGTGCCTGAGGCATTTTGTTGTTCTTCCCAGTTGAGTTACTGGTTCAGTTGCCCACGTGGGTGTGTGTTGACAAAACATGGAGAGCACAACCCTCCTCAGAAGTCCATCCCTTTCTGGAGTTGCTGGGATAACTTTTTCTATTGTCTGCTTGAGGCAGAGAGACTGAATTTACTTTCTTTAATTGTTTCAGGGTGATCTACAAATGCTCTTGCGAGATGGTCTTTAACAAGAAGAAGCTGCTCCAAGAGCACTTCCAGCAGAACACCAGCAAGTTGTTAGTGGGAGTGTTTAAGTGCCCACAGTGTCAGCTGGTGTTTATGCAGAAGCAGCAGCTAATGCAGCACGTTAAGGTAGGTAACTTCCTCCCTTACTGGTGCAAGATCCTATTTTTTGAGTTCACAGAACGTACATCAACCATGTGAGGCAAGTGGTTCAAGAAGTGGAAGGTTGTTGAGGAATATCTTAGTGGAAAAAATATACTACAATGATTTACAGGTCCTGGAAATGTCAGTGGAGTGGTTTGTGTGAGTTGGTCTTAATGCAGGTAGTTCCTCTCATCTAGATGCATTTTAACTGTATGACAAAAACTTGTTTTTACAGGTAAATCTCTTTGATTTTTAACTCTTCTATTTTCACAGAACCACAGAATCACAGACTGGTTTGGTTTGGAAGGGACATTAAAGGTCATCTCATTCCACCGCCTGCAGGTCCCTGTCCAACCTGACCTTGAACACTTCCAGGGATGGAGAGTCCATAGCCTCTTAAACTCAAAGAAAGTTAATTAAATTTGCGTGGCACCTTTATCTTTGGTTGGGAGACACAGGCAATTATTCTCTGCCCACAGTGTTACCAAATTTATATAGTGAAGGCTGAATCTGCCTCTTTTGGGTGCTCACCTGGAGAGCCTTGGCCCCTTTGCAGCTGCCTCAGAGGGAGGTTACGTTATTTAACAGCCTGATTCCCTGCTGCTCTGAACCACACCAGACTACAAGAGGGGCTGGCAGAGGCAGAAGTGACTGCCCTGGAGCTACCAGCCTTACAGATCCAATTATCCCATAAATGTAAAAGTGCCACATTTTTCTGTTATCTTACACAGGATATTTTTATGTTCAGTGTCTAACGACACTTCATGGAAATTTTGTTGGAAGATTTCTCAGTGGCATTCTGAAGAAAGAGCTTGCAAAGTCTTCTTTCCCTTTGATTAGGGAAAAAAGGACATATTTTTTTTAAATCAGTGACTTTATTTTGTTTATACTTCCACTGAAAAAGCCAAAAGATTTGTTAGCTCATTCCTGAAAGCAAAACCATTCAAAACTACTTCTTTACTTCCCCCCCGCCCCCATGTCTTTAACTTGCAAATCTGGAAGTGCTTTGCATGCAGTAATGAATTACAATCTGAAGCCTTCCTGTGAAGTCGATGATTGCTAATCTTGGTGCATTATAGCTGGGAAAATAGAGTTGAGATTAAGGCTGGGACCTTCAAAGAGGTGTTCAACCCCAGTGCTAAAAAGCTGGAGCTGAGATACACACCTTGTCAGATCCCACCGCAGGGACCTGCCTGCAGCAGTTTGTGCACCAGCACCCTGAGATCTTCACCACAAAACTTTATCTCTTAACCTCTGAGGTAATTGAAGGCTTTTTGGCTGTGGCAGGGTAGTAATTGCACTCCCCCGTCTCCTCTGCAGTCACCTTCATGCGGTCGAGTTTTTAGGAGGTGCTGTCTAGTGTGTGCCTACATGCAAAACAAAGAATCCATGTGCCTCCTCATCTTCCTCAGCTTTAAAGCTTTGCAGAGCAGGAGTCAGCTCTGCTTCCTGGCATTGATTCTGCAGAGAAGTCACTTCTTTTTTCCAAGCTCTTCATTTGTTTTCCCCGAGTGGTGTAACAGTGGAGTAATGGGCACTGAAACACTCCAGAGATTTCCAGATGGGGAGAAAGGTGATGTGTGTGTGTCTGTGGAGCTGGCAGTGCCGTGGCTTCTGGGTCATCAGCTGAGTCAGGTGCAAAGCACACAGACTTCTCAGCTGAGACCGTGTGTGTGTTCAGAGGCTTGTGTGGTGTCTAACCCACAGAAAGGCTTCCAAAGGCCTGGGGCTTTTGTGTGCTGAAACTTTACCTGTTATTAATTACTGTGCACAATTAAACCTCTAAATTAGCCTTTTGTGTGGATGAGCTGTTGTTGTTCCTAGGGGAGTTTCTTGAGGTTTCTTTGGTATGTTGCTGTTTTACTTGCTTTTGCTTTCCCACAGCTTTTCATTTTTAGATTATTTTCTTTAAGTTCAATTTTCTTTGTTAAAATAACTTTTTGGGGGACTTTGGATTTTGGCCTATTGAATAACCAAAGTGCCTGGAGCCATATTCCATATAAGGGTGGTTCCTGGCTTTGTGCTTGGTGTTATGTGTCATATGGAGCAAAGTTTTGAAACATCAAAAATGTAAATATCAATAGATGGAGCAGAATTGAAGGAAGTAGACTTGGAGAAACTTAAACGTTTTTCTCTTCCCATCCCTTGAGCAAAGATGAAGCGGCTTTGGAGCCCTGAGGATACCAGCAAACATTTCATTCAGAGTTTACCAAAGCTCTGTGTTTTTAGAGCTTAGGCTCTTGAAATAATGACAATTAAAATTTCTCTTCCGTTACATCTTCCCTTTTAACCAGAGTTCCCAGGGCTCATCCAAAATGCTAAACAGGCAGCGCCAAGGAGTGGCTGTTGTCATGCAGGAAACAGAAACAGAAGCTTCACGTTTCCTGGGAAAATCTCTTGTTGGGGAAAGCACTGCTGCAACTTCTAGGAGAAATGGGAAAACGCACAGGAGCAAGACAACAACACGTTGTTTGGCCAGTGGAGATTTAAATAATATATTTAAATAGTAAATGGTATTTATTTATAAATAAAGGTGTGAAATATGAATTACATGTGATTGTTGTGTGTTTCCGCTATTACTGTTATACAGGGTGTTCATGGAGTCCCCCAAAATCCTGAAGAGCTCTCAAACTTTCGGCTGAAGTCTGAGAAGGCTTCAAGGAACCAGGTTCATACCTCACCAAAGGAGCTTTTGGTAGCCAACAGGACTTCCCACTCTCCTCTGATGAGGAAGGACATTAGGCTGGAAGGACACAATCCTGAATCCAAGTCCAGGCTGAGAAGAACTGGTTGGACTTGCAAGGAATGTTCACAGTGGATGCCTGATCGGGAAACCTATGTGTCCCACATGAAGAGAAATCATGGAAGGGTAAGGACTTGGATGAAATACTTGAGCTAGGGAATTGGGGAAGAATACCAGGCTCCTGCATTCCAGGCTCCTGTGCAGGGCTGTCATTACAAGAACAGCAAATCTCAATTTTTTGTGGGTTTCATCCAGCTCAGGCCTTGCGTTGCCTTGACCTACTTCTGTCAAACTAATCCTTGGCGCTGGTAGAACATGGGCCAGGATGCTGGGTGCAGCCAGATTTCTTAGTACTTTGGCATCAGGATTTCTTGTTTGATATCCTGAGTCACCCAGCCATGAATGGGAATCTGGATCATAGTGTTTGAATCCTTCCAACTTGATGTGGGGAAGGCTGAGTTGTCCCACTTGATGATATCCTCACTTCAAGAAAAGAAGATGAGGGTAGGGTAATAATGCTGGGTTTTCCCATTTGAGTTCCACAGAAGTAGGAAATTGGCCAAATATTTCTGTTTAATACATATATGTATTCATTAAATGAGTCTAAGAAGATTTTATCTGGAATGTGCATGCAGGTTATATGAAGGGCTGTAGGAAAATTTTGAAGGAGGCTGGTTAAAGGGCAGACTTTCTTAGGGGAATGTGGATATCATACATGGATAACAGGAAGGCCTGCGTGATGCTTTTTAACATTGTGCCCTTTTCTTGTGCTAAATTATGAGGAGAGAGAAGGGTAAGGGCTTGTACTTCAGTAGGGTCCTGCTGCTTTCTGGGGCCAAAGGGACCTTCCACTGAGCGAATTCTGCACGGTGTCTGGTAGTGAAATGAAGCCACAGGAGAAGCATATATGCAATTCCTAATAAAAAAATCAATAGAACCAAGCATGTGCTTTAAGTAGTCCTGGTTTTTATAAGATCAGTGCTTAAGAACAGATTAGCCAACTGTTGGGCTGAGTCTAAGTGGGATCTCAAAATCTCAGTTATCTCTATCAGTGGAATTAAACAGTAGGTAAGGGATTTTTTTGCGTCTGAGCGGTAATGTCGAGGTGAAGAGCATGGGACTTAGAATCCAGTCAGTGCCTTCCGTGTCACTGCTGTTCAAAACTGTTTCTCTTCTCCTGCCAGTCCATGAAAAGATACCCCTGTCGCCAGTGCGAGCGCTCGTTCAATGCCTCCAACAGCCTGCGCAGACACATCCGCAATAACCACGACACAGCAAAGAAGGTCTACACTTGCTGGTACGTACCCAGTGCCACTTTGCAAACTTGTTTTCAGCAGCAGTCTAACCCTTTGAGTTTGGAAGTTGTAGTAACTCGTGTCTGCTGCTCCAGTCTACTCCAGGCTGTAAGTTACTGAGGGAAAGTGAGAAGAAGAATGTGTTAAACACAAGACTTAGTGGCTAAAATAAGTCCTTGCTTTTGACTGCGCAGTGAATGTCCTTTGGAAACTTAAGGGAAGGTGTGATTTGAGATCTGCAGGTGCAAAATGAGGTTTACATTGTGCATTGTTGTGAAACAGCCAATAAAATATTGGGCCAGTCTTTCACTGCTTTGTGGTTGGTGTGGTCATGCATCATTCTAGTGCCTTCTCCCTGGGTGCAAAAGGTAGGTAAAAACCTAATGAACCAGATCTTGACACTGCTTGACAAGGGCAGAACTGACTGCACAGGCTGCAGGGTAATGGAGAATTAATCTTGCTGGATTCACTTGAGAAGTTACTCTTCAAAGTTGGAAAATGGATTTTGAGACTTCAGACAAGTTATGTAAATCAGTGGTGGATGAAAATCATTGCTGGTGAACATGTTTTAACTGTGGATACAGTTCCAGTTCAGGACAAAACCCAGTGCTTATGAGTCTGCCTCTGTAACTGCTGCAGAGAAAGTTGTGTGCAGAGCGACCATGCAAAATTCCTTCCTGTTTCATTTTAAGACATCCTTTTGAAACAGGATTAAAGCACATTTGGGTTGGAAAGGAAGTTTGCAGTGATGTAGGTTGGGGGATCTTTCTAATTTAGGTAAAATTTTGGTTTGATGCAAGTGTTCCTGACGTGTGATGTCACTTCACTGCACTCAAGTTGCTAAAAGCTCATTTGAAGAGTGCAAGTACATTCCTCAAGTACTGTTTTTCTTTGGGCTATCTAGTGAGCCATAATAGCTTTTAGTAAATGGATACAGCACAGACATTACCACTGGGAATACACTCCTGAGACATTTTTTTTCATCCAGGACTTCTAAACTTTTCAATTTCTTGTAAATACTGTGACTTTGAACCTCTGGAGGAGATGAAATATTGGCTCCAAGTGTGTTTCATTCAGCATTAAGTTTGCAGGTGATGGTCTTTGGTGTTACACTCATCATGTGATCACAGATCATGTGATCTGTATGGATCTGTTCTCTCTGGGTCAGTTGTTTTTAAAGTGGAATGTTTCAAGATCAAAATGAGCATAAGGTGTACTGGGAAGAAGGATTTGTGTGGAAATTCCTGACAGCCTGGGATGTGCATTACCTTGTTACTTTTCAAAACAACACACAGCTGTGGATCCACTGGTTCACCAAAGGGGCCATGTTCATGCCAGCAGAGAAAACACGGCTAGAAATCCAAGGGAATTTTGGTTGCAGTTAATGCTCAGCTTGTAGTTGTTCCTTCTCAAAATCTGTTGATGAAGTCTTAATTGGGCAGTGGTTGTGCTCTCTAATCATTGTAGTGGCAGACTTACTGAAATCACAGCACTCTGCAGATGAAACCTCTTCCTTGAAATACTGTCCCAGCATCTCCAAGAACTCCTTTTTGTTTGGATCTGAGGTCTCTTCTCGTGTCTTCCATTAGATCCCTCTGAGCATGTCCAGAGCACTGCTCTAAAAATCTTACCCTCCAGTCTCTGAATTCCTCCTTGGCTCTTTTCAGTGCTCTGTAAGGCATCGTATGTTCACTGCTTCTTGTTTCTTCTGGTTCTGGTGCCCCTTTTCCTTCTTCCTGCCTGGCATTTTGTCTCTCTCTTACCTGTTACTCTCTTCAGGGGGTTTTGATGTCTTAACTTCATGTC
This sequence comes from Dasyornis broadbenti, assembly GCA_013397935.1. NCBI lineage: Eukaryota > Metazoa > Chordata > Aves > Passeriformes > Dasyornithidae > Dasyornis > Dasyornis broadbenti. The sequence continues at coordinate 173,522 of VZRN01003943.1, forward strand.
ACCCTCTTCTCCTGGGTTTCCATATGAAACATGAATAAAATCTGTCATGGATCTCTGATTACTGACTGTTTTTGTGACTTCAGCATGCTTGCTTTTAGGTGACCTCCTTCTGGCTTCTAACATTCCCAGCTGTGGTTTACCCTTTCTCCTCCTGCCCTTCTTAGAGCTCTGCCTTTGGATAAATTTGTAGGGAGAAACCAGTGATGGAGGACTTGCTTGAACATCCTCCTGCCTTGCTTGTCACTGGAGGCATTCAGGTTAGGAAAGCATCTTTCCCTGCTCACATGAAAAGAATTCTAAATTAGGACAAATTGCAAAATACTGTGATATTTTGTGTATTTTCTTTCATAATTCACTTGATTATTGTTACAAGATCTCATTCTTCTTTTCCAAGTCTTAAGTACAAACTGACTGAAACACTTGATTTTCAACATCTTTATTTTTGATTAATACCACTTAATAACCTCTCAGCTTTCCTTCACAAGGGAGAAAAATTCCATCATCATTAAATATTGATTTATCCTCTAAGCGACTCTTGTTAAAACCCAGAAGTATTCAATGAGCACGTCTGCATTTTCACATCATTGCTGTCTGCTGTTTAATTTCCCTCTAGTTACTGGAAGATCAGTAGGAATCTTCTTCCCTCCTTTTAAAAGATGTCTTCGTTGCCCAGAGACGCTTCAGCTCCTCTCTGTTGCCCTTCATCCCATGCTGCCTGTCTCAGATGCAATTAGTGCCCTTCAGGGGACTCTGGTGTCATTAGTCCTTGCTCAGGTCCATGTGTAGCTGGTGGACCTTTGCCATGTTGTGCTGGCAGGCACCAGAACAGCACAGATACTCAATTTGGCTTTCTCCATTGCTAACAGAGCCCTCTGTGCACTTCAGGGGGCTGGTTTATATGTCTGCAAGGCCTGACACTCCAGCAGACCTCAGGAGCGGAGGTACAGACAGCACATATCCTTCACAACCCCTTTTTGAGATGTCAGCCAGCTCTGTGGCAGGTCTGGAGTCCTGCCAGGTTTGAACATGAAGAGTTACATGCTCATGAGTGCTTCTGCCTAGGTTGCTGGTATAAAAGTTGGAGTTCCAGCAGTTTGGTAAGAATTTTAACTGTGTTGTGGTACAGTCTGGTGGGTGTGATGCTGGTTTTCCCTGGTACCTGGCAATGCTGCGTGCAGGACTGGGCTGTGCCACAGGTCTCCTTGGTGTCACACAAGTCACCAGCTCCCTCTGTGTGATCTCTCATCTCAGAGTCTGTTTTTGTTATTCTCCCATGTGTTTTCCATCCTGATCATTTATCCTCTTTGGCAGTTGTCACAGGGGGCCAGATACCCACTAGTCCCTATATTTATTTAGCACTGTAAAGAAGATGTGTCCTACTCTCATTCATGAGCACTATGGCAAACTCCAAACTGTTCTAGATTTCTCTCAGTGTAATGTTTTATTATTAAAATGATGCTTTGCTGCGTATTTTGGTAATCTAATGGTACATTACTCACCAGAATCTGTCTCCAATGACACCTGTTGGTTTAGCACGGTACAAAGAACATGTCCTCTAATGAATTGTCTTCTTTTTTTTATTTCCAAGGTACTGCACAGATGAAAATCAGACATTTCCTCAGCCATTCATGCTGGAGAACCACATCAGCCTCATGCACGGCATCAAAAACCCGGACTTATCCCAGATGGCCAAAGCGAAAGCTCCAGAGAGAGACAGAGCAGAAGTAACTGATACCTATTTTCATGGAAAATTAAATCTACAATTAAATGTACCTGTCCAGTAGCTGTTCATTCAGGGTGTTACATTGAGCTGCAGCCTTGTGGCAGTCAAACCCACCCATCCATAGGGCACGTTTCCTTCCTTCACTCAATTCCATCCAGCCTGATTCCCTCTGGTAGGGTCAAGGTCAGCACTGCCAGTGCAGCTGAGCTGCACCAGGACAACATACCTTGCATTTCTCAAGATTTTCTTTCTGTGTTTTACAGGTGGTTTTTTCAGTCTACTTTGTAATTTAAGTTTGTTATTATCCTTGTTTTCCCCTGATACCCCATCTATGAGTATGGCACAGTTTTCTTCTTTCTCCCTTATTTTTTCTGCTAGTTATAAAAGATGTATTTTCTGTTTTAAAATACTTGCTCAATCCATTCCCTATGAGAACTGCATTTTTCTTAGGTAGGAATGTGTAATTTTGTACAGCAAATGTAACTGTTCTACTGATTTTTTTTTTTTTTTTTTTGATTGCTTTGGAATGGAGGGTTGGCTGCTTAGGCGTAAAGAAGCCATTTATTTTAAAAATACACATTTTGCATATCACTGCTGGGACATATTCAGGCGAGCCATCCTCATGGGAGGAGAAGCTGCAGGATTCTAAGATAGAGGGGTTGAGTTACTGAGAAATACCACTAGACCAAAGCCTGAGTGGAGGGGAAAATGTTCAGAATTAAATCTGAGAAGCATTGTCTGGGCTAATGACCACTCCTGTGTCCCTCAGTTGTCCCTCTTCTGTGAGCTCCTCCTTCCCACACCAAACCAGGCTTTTACATGGAGAGGTCATGGCTGCTCCATCCCTGGCAGTGCCCAAAGCCAGGTTGGATGGGGCTTGGAGCAACCTGGTCTAGTGGAGGGTGTCCCTACCCATGGCAGGGGGTGGAACTGGCTGAGCTTTAAAGTCCCTTCCAGCCCAAACCATTTCATTATTCCATGATTCTAAACTATTTCCCCATCGCGTTTCTGCCCAGCCAGCCTCTCCCAACGTTCCCATCTCACATCACAGGACAGCAGTTGAAGTCTTGTGCGCAGGATGAGGTGCTTGGGTAGGGATAGGGAAAGCAATGCTCCCTGCGCCTGTCTTCACCCTCATGCATCTTCAGACGCATGTGTGGATTTTAGCACTTAATCTTCTGTGGGTTGATAATTTTTTAATCTTATTTTTTTTAAGGCAAAACCTCCAAAGAGGATGGCACTGGATGAGCTCGGTCAGGCAGAGAGCACTGCAGGTTTGCATGCACCGCCAGCCAAAAAACTGAAGGCGCCTTGGAAATGCGCTAAGTGCGGCTTCGCAACGGACATCCGGACTGAGTTCCAGGAACACATACCTCGGCACAAGACCGACAGCTCCACCTTCCAGTGCTTGTTCTGCGGCCTGTGCTACACCTCCCACATCTCTCTGAACAGACATCTCTTCATTGTTCATAAAGTCAAAGATGAGGAGGATGAAGAAGAAGAAGAGGAGGAGGAAGAAGAGGAGGAAGATGAAAGGCAGAAGTTACAAATGGAGATGGGTGAAAATGGACATGAGGTCTACAATGGCGAGTTGAACACTACGGTGGAAGAGGAAAGCAAATACAAAGAGAGCAAAAGTGACTCAGCTCTTTGTGAGCACAGTCAGACACGTGGCGCAGAAGGCCCCAACAGCACCTCACAGAACAATCATTCAAAGTCTCTTAAGACTTAAAAACAAAAAAAAAGTCCTTTTGGTTGGTTGGGGTTTTTTTGTTGGGGGGTTTCTACTCAAAATACAGGGTGGGGATGGGGCAAATCTTTGAAATATTCTGTTGATTTCTTGGGATGGACGTTGCTTTCCGTTAACTCCTGTTTGTAAGGGAAATTTAAAACAGAGATAAACAAAACCAACCCTGCCATTGTATCCTAAGCACTAACTCTCTGCCAGCCCAGAGAGGTGAAAAGGGAAAGCAGGGCCAGAATCCTCTCTGGAGCTTGGCCAACTCCTGAGGATCCAGGAGCACTTTGCAGCTGCAGTTTCCTTCAGACGAGCTCTCCTCCTTCGAGTGTGCACTGCCTCAGCCTCTGCCCAGAGCCCCAGCCTTGCCTTCCCAATCTCCTTTTCTTTCTCCTATTTATGGCTTTTTTTTTCTCTCCGCATCCTGCCTTTGTGTTACTCATTTTAACTCTGTAACACTGGCTCAGCCAAATGCACTTGTCAGGACCATGCCGATCCAGGATCTGTGTTACACGTGACGGGTTCGAGCTGTAAGTTGTGCGAATTATTCTTAGTTGCCCAAATAACAACTTTTTTTTCCCAAAACACAATTTAATGAAATATCTTGGACCTGAATCATCCTTGAAAGAGGATTTTGTAGCCCCAGTCCTCCCTGGTGAGTACAGTGTTTAGGAGGGCTTGGTTCCCTTGGGGACTTGTTGGCTGTGTGTCTGTGGAGTTGCACTACTGGAAGCCATTCCAGGGTGGGTGCTGCCAGGCCCGGTGCTCAGTGGCTCATCCCAGTGGGGAGCTTGGAATGGTACCATCACCAGAAAGGGATAACATCCCCCATCCCATCAGGGGGGATCAGCTGGATGTATCAGTGCCTGGGGTCCCTGACAGCTCATTTTGAGGGGAGAGGAGCAGAGCACAGCTCACAGAGGCTTTGGAACCAGAGGGAGGCACCGTCCTGCAGCATGGTGGGGGCTGGCGCTCCATCAGTAGCTTCATAACTCCTTTCCTGCTATGGCTTGGCGTTAACCCATCCTTTAGGAGATGTTTCTTTCCATGTAGTCACATTGACTCTCTCTTGGCTCCATCATTCCCTGTCACACCCATGCTTTGTGTAATATAATTACCTTCTATACCGTTATTTTTTCCATTCTGTTGAGCCAGAACTCCGCTCATTATTGTTTACTCTGATGTTTAAATAATTTAAGAACTATTTATCTCCTTGCTTGGGCTCGCCATCTGGTCTCGCCATGCTTGGATACAGCTCTTTGGGGCTGTCTGCATATTGGATGATGTGCTGGTTGGGTGTGGGATGTTGGTTGGATGTGGGATGTTGGTTGGATGGCAGGTTGGTTGGGTGGGCTGTCGGTTAGATGGGGTGTAGATTAGAGATGTTGGGTGAATGGGGTGTGAGGTGTAAGGGGTGTCGGGTGGGTGGGTGTCAGTTGGGTGTTGATTGGATAGGGATTGGTTCGATGGGTGGTGGCGGAATGGGGTATTCACTGGATGGGGCAGTGATTGCAAGAGGCATCGATGGAATTGGGCATTGGCTGGATAGCTTTTGGTTGGGTGGGGCGTCGCTTGGATGTGGTGTTTCAGGTGGATGGGTGTTTGGTTGGTTGTGGGGTGTTGGTTGGAGGGGGTGTTTTGTTGGAAGTGGGGTGTACGTTGGATGGGGTGTAAGAGGCGGCTGTCGAGTGTGGGTGAGCCCCGGCCCCGCTCCCGCTGCGGCTCCACGGCCGAGAGCTCCCGGACCCTCCCCAGCTCCGCGCGCGGGACGGAAGCGGCGGTGACGCGGCAGCGGCGCGGGCGGAAGCGGAAGCGGGGCCGTGCGGGCGGCGGTGGCGGCGGCGGCGATGCTGTCGCTGGATTTTCTGGACGATGTGCGGCGCATGAACAAGCGGCAGGTGCCGAGGGAGCCGGGGAGGGAAATCGGGCGGGCGGACGGGGCCGGTCCGCCCTGCCGTGCGCGGGCGGCGGGGCCTGACCGATCTCCTTCCCCCCCAGCTGTACTACCAGGTGTTGAACTTCGGCATGATCGTGTCTTCCGCCCTCATGATCTGGAAGGGGCTGATGGTGGTGACGGGCAGCGAGAGCCCTATCGTGGTGGTGCTAAGGTCAGTCCCGGGGTGCGGGGGCTTAAACCCTCAGGGGGTTTAACCGGGCTGGGGAATCGCCGGGCCCACGAGGGGGATCTCCACGGGGATGGGTCAGATGGAGGCTCCTGCCACAGCCCTAGCGGGCGACAGGCTCCTTAGCAGTCCAGGCGAGGGAATAGCGAGGGAAGAGAAAGTGGGTAGAAACAGCATCTCACCTCGCTCTGTCAGCCGGCTGGGTTGGGCTTAAGAGGCTGGCAAAAAAGAGGGAGAGGGACTTTATACCCGGGCGGGTAGTGACGGGACAATGGCTTCCTACTGCCTGAGGACGGGGTTAGATGGGCCATTGTGAGTAAATCCTTCTCTGTGAGGCCCGGGCACGGGTTGCCCAGAGCAGCTGTGACTGCCCCATTTCTGGAAGTGTTCCAGGCTAGGCTGGACAGGTCTTGGAGTACCCTGATCTAGTGGAAGGTGCCCATGGCAGGGGATAGAACAGAATGGTCTTTAAGGCCCCTTATAACCTGTCTGCAGTGATTCAATGACTGTCCATTACAGAACTGGTCCTGAGCTTAAGGGTTGTCATTCTGTCACTGGATGTTTTGGGTGTCACACGTTGTCCTTGATGCAGTGCCCTGCAGCGGGTACCACCAGTGTCACTCCCACCCTCCTGCTGCCTGGGACAAATTCCCTGGGCTGCCATTGGGTGCTGCTGTGGATTTGCACAAGGCCTGCTCTGTGGCCACATTGGCCTTTTCTGTGTGTTTCTGTGTCAGTGTTCATGATGTAGAAATGCTGTAATGCCGTGACCAAGTGCCACTTACTGGAACTGTCTCCTGATGTGAAGCACAGGGTAGATGTTTCCTGTTCTTCCTCCCAGTAAGACAGGGGCCATTAGGTCATGCCCCCTTTTCAGTGATGTGATCTGCTGTTCTCAACAGCAGCTGCTGTGCTCTGTGGAGATAAAACACAAATGCACGCAGTGCTTAAAGTTCATAGTTCTGTTTTGCATTATTTATGTGGAACTAGGAAGGATAAGTAGTTGGTAACAATTGCCATTTACAAGACAGCAGAAAAATAACTTGAGTCGTGGTGCCTGAAATGAGATCATTAAGCCAAATGATGAATCACAGTAACAAATCTTTGCAAGTCCCTTTGTCTGTTCCAGATGGAAATGCAAGAGCCTGATGTTGTCAGTGCTTTGTTCCTGAGGTTAGTCTATCTATCTGCAAAAAATAAATGAAATAAAAATAGCTTCCCAGCATTACAGAGCTGCCAGCATTGCCCTGCCAATGGCAAGCTCAGAAATCAAAATAGAATGTTTATCAGCTTTTTGCTTATTAAGAAAGCTTTTTCCTTTGGATCTGCTTGTAACACCAGGTACTGGCAGCGGTCTTCTCCCAACAAATCCAAACTGCTGGCAATATGGTGATTGAAAACCCGATTGCAATAGAGGTTACACAGTTGCCTAATCTCCAAGGTGGTTTTCTTGGAAGCTCTTCATCAAGGTTTCAGCCTGGTCTTGAACACTTCCAGGAATGGGGCATCCGCAGCTTCTTGTTCTCATTGAGGTTCTTGTGAGATTTTTCTTAAAGGACTATAAACCCCGAAACCCAGTTCTGAGTGTTTAAATATTGTTCAATTTTTCCTCTCCTCTCTTTCAGTGGGAGTATGGAGCCGGCTTTCCACAGAGGAGATCTCCTGTTCCTCACGAACCGAATTGAGGATCCAATCAGAGTGGGAGAAATAGTTGTCTTTCGGATAGAAGGAAGGGAAATTCCTATAGTCCATCGCGTCCTGAAAATCCATGAGAAGTATGTCAAGAATCTGGGGGGTTCTACTGCTGTTATTTCCCTAACTGGTATTATTCTTCATCCCTTGGGTAAATGAGTGGGTGGATGTCTATCATAGATATCCAGGTGCTGTAGGAAGTAACACAAAAGTTTCAGACAGACAAAATCTACCATTCTTGGTTTACTTGTAAAAATCATCCAGCAGAAGGCACAAGCTGGGAGTCCATGCCAGTGTCCTGGACTCTCCAAACTGCAGAATCATGGAATTGTTAAGGTGGGAAGGGGCCTTAAAGCCAGTCTCATCCCACTGTGTGCCATGGGCAGGGACACCTTCCACTGTCCCAGGTTGCTTCAAGCCCCCATGTCCAACCTGGCCTTGGACACTTACAGGGATGGGGCAGCCACAGCTTCTCTGGGCAACCTATGCCAGGGCCTCCCCCACCTCACAGGGAAGACTTTCATCCCAGTATCCCATCTAACCTGGCAGTGGGAAGCCATTCTTCCTTGTCCTGTCACTCCACACCCTGGTTTGAAGTGCCTCTCGAGCTCTCTTGGAGCACCTTCAGGCACTGGAAGGCTGACACCTCTTACTGTCTCCTGTGCTATCCTCTCCATCCTGAGCTGCTGTGCTGCGTGCTGTAGTATGGCTGCGTTTGTGTGTGAAGTGATTCTTGTTTGTGGGGCCAGAGCTGTGGCAGAAGGGTATTTTGTGCTATTTTCGAGCTTGTGTCTATGATCCTGGTCTTTCCTGTCATGCAAACTCTGGGCCTTTTGGCTCTTGTGTGTGTGGTGTTGTCCTTGGAGTCTTTGTTCACTCTCGGCATTGGGCAGGTTGTGTGTCTGAAGGAGTGGAGCAGGCACTGGATTCCAAGCGAGACTTCCACTGCAGTCGTGAGCTTTCCCATTTTGCTGGATGGAACTGTGGCCTCTGCAGGCCAGTCGTGGGCATACGAGCCAACCGTGTGAGTTGTCTGAGTGAAAACTAAATCTTGAACTGAATCCCTGATTCTTCAAGGCACCTCTGAGAGGGCAACAGCTGGATGGGGTCCCAGCATCTGTTTCTGCTGAGTAAATGTTTTCTGGAGTGAGCTGGAGCTGTACCAGATGGCACCTGAGGATTGCTCAAGTCAGGAGGTCGATGGGATGGAGAGGGTCCCTTTCCCGAAGCTCTTGGAACATCCAGACCAATTGCCAACTGAAGGCTGACCAGCCTCCTGCACATAAATACATAGCTGGAATCCTGGCTCTGGAGGAATGGTGCCTCTCCCAGTAGGCAGAGCACATTCTTTGCTGTTCATATTTATTCTGTACTCAGAACTTTGAACAGTGACAGTTTTCAAGGTGCTTTTCTTTGATACCACTAATTTCAAAATAAATTCAGTTCATGGGCTGAATTTGATACCTAATATTGCACAAGCACGTAATGGGACTATAGTGCCAATCCTGGATTCTGTAAGGTAAAACCATTCTGTAGTATTTTAGGTTTCATTTAACCCTAACCCTAACCAAACACAAACCTAATCTTTATATTGGGAGAGATAAACTGAAAAACCCACATTGTGACCTGAACCTGGGAGCTGAAGGCAGAATTTAGGTATCAGTTGCTTCTTTCACTACTTAAAGAATAATTTTCTAGTGCCAGTTTGGAAGTGAAACAGATGCTGACACGAGTGTCAAAATGCAGGAAAACAGAAACAGTGTTCTGTATGATTTTGGGGCAGCTCAGGCCCCAGTTCACATCAGTAGTGTGTCAGTGAGAAAATGTCTGTTACTTGCTGGCCTTTTCTTTTTGTGTCAGCACAAAATTGAGTTCATTCTTTATTACTAACAGAGTCTGCAGTCAAAATTTACTTAGTGGTTTTGCAGCAGGGCAGCCAGACCAGACTTCACTCACCTCAGACCGCAGAGAAGTGCTCCATGGGCTTCTCGTGCCGCGTCGTGACAGAGCCTTGACTCTGCTCAATAAGATGCTGCACTCCTATGCCATCACTCTTCAGAGCTAAACTACATTATCTGCACCTTTGGGGATCTCTGTCTTTTCCCAGACATTGTCTCTAAGCTCCTGGAGTGTTTCTTGTTCCCACACAACAACCTAGATGTGCTTTGGAGAAAGAGCTGTGGATTTTTTCCCTTTTTCCTTTACGAGCTTCTCCTGTCAAGGAACCTGTTGGTGTTCAAGCATGATGAAAACAGCCTGAGCTCCAAAGAGCTGTGTGCTTTCATGTTCTGCATTCCATCTGTCATTTCTGTGAGAGCTGAGATTCAAGCACTGAGGATAGGATGCTCCTGCTCAGCACCTGCCTGCAGGTGCCACGGGAAGGTGACAGCAGCCAATCCCTGAGTCGTGGCATGAGCTGCTGTGCAGCACCTGAACAGGAGTGGCTGGGAAACGATCTATAAAGCTTTTTCCTGGTCAAAGCAAAGATTCATCTGCTCCAGGATCACGTTTCTGGCAAGCTAATGAAGTCATCTCAGGATGAATTAAAAACTAGAGAGAGTATGTAGTGATACTTTCCCTGCTTTCTGCAGGTTATAATTTCAAGCACAAAGTCCCCATTCTTTATGAATAGCCCCATTTCCTCTTTTACGTGGAGTACCTGGTCCATTTTATAATATAATAAACCAACATAATTTTTTGCCAACCACAATACCTTTGCAGAGAGACGTGGTTAAGCTTGCACTGTGGCTATTTCTGCATAGCACCTTCTCTGCCTGGTTTTAACCCATTACTTCTGAGCTCTTTTTGGTGCCCTCTGCCCCTTGCATTGGAAGAGACAGTGAAAAGCTATTTGGTTGTTGCTGTCATTTGGGGTGGACCATGTCTTATTTCCCATCAGTCTGTCTTTTCCAGGCTGAAGAGTCTCCTGGTCTGTAGTTTCTTATATGGAAGTGGTTCCAGACCTTGTTAACCATTTCTCAACCTTTGCCAGTTCTTCTCTCCATTGCAGAAAAGGATCTGGGGGGCTCAGCGCTGCCCAGAGCATTCCAGATGTAGGCACATCGTGAGCTCATGCAGTGTCATCATGGTACTATTTTTTTTTTTCTGTCTCCCCTTCCTAATCAGTTCTAAGTTTCAGCTTGCTTCTGCCCACTGCTGAGTAGAGCTATGTGCTTCAAACCCAGCCTCTCCTTTTGGGTGGTAGTAGGGAGCAGAACCCAACATTTGTTGAAGCAAGAGAAGCATCGACACAAGATAGGTGAAAAGCCAAGAGGCAGTAGCTGCATCTGCACTAGAAATGGCTTATCCTGCTGATTCTGTTCTGAAACTCTGCTGGAAAGCTTGGCTGGGGCCAGAATTCGTTATTTCCATGGCGGTTTTTTCCAAACCATCTGCTTTCCGCTGCATTTGACAGAGTTTCCCTCTTTTATCCTGCTTAAATTGTAGGGCGTGGTTGCTTCTAGTGCCCTCGTGTTGGTCTCTCCATGCGTGTTGTAGAACAGTTTGTAACAGGCTCCTGTCCTGCCTTACCTGGCTGTCTTATCTTTACCAGGCAAAACGGAGACATCAAATTCCTCACAAAGGGAGACAACAACGCCGTGGATGACAGAGGGCTCTACAAACAAGGGCAGCACTGGCTGGAGAAGAAGGACGTGGTAGGACGAGCGAGAGGGTAAGTGAAGTTGAAAATGATGCAGCTTTTCACTCTGCCACCCCCCAAAGCCGTCTGGTAAATCCCTCCTGGTGCTGAGCTGTCCCGGCTGGGTTTTGTAACCTGCCTGAGAGTGTGGAGAGTTCAGTTCTTAGTTTGGCTTAAGCAAAGGCATCAAGTTGTGAGTTGCATCCCGAGATGTTGATGTTGGATGGACATGGATGTAAGGGTAGCATGGGCTCAGGCTTGATCAGAATTGTCATCAGATTTATCCTGGGAGGCTAAGCCTTAGCAGACAAGTGAGATCTGAACCAGGCAGAGGCTGAAACACACTCTGGTGCTGGTTGTCACCCAGCCCCATTGCCACAGCCTTCCTTCCCAGGAGGAAGAAGTCCCCAGCCTGTTGACCACAGCCCTCGGGATGCTTGAGTGACCCTCCCTCTGCACCCTGGAATAGTGTTTGTTTTAAGAAAACCTTTATTCTTGTAGATTTGTACCCTATATTGGAATCGTGACTATCTTAATGAACGATTATCCAAAATTTAAGGTAAGAGCTCTTCCATTTCCTGCCTGCTTTTCCCACTCCAGCTAAAATTCCTTCATTAGAACACAGGCAGAACTGAACTGCGTGCCCTGCACGTTTGCTGCTGTTGATGTGAGTGTGCACTCCTGTGTCTCCTCTGCTTTCTCTTCCAGTATGCAGTCCTCTTTTTACTGGGTTTATTTGTGCTGGTCCATCGAGAGTAGTCCCTTGCACTGAACTGCAACGTGAAGGTGCCATGGATTTTTCTAGATGAACATTTTAAGTAGCTGATGGTCCAATGCGCCAGGAGAAAGAAGAAAACATGCATTTCAAAGCTTCTTGCCAGTTTGGGTTTGTTTTGGTTTTTACTGCATAAGGGCAAATGTTTGTCACAGTATCTCCAATGGTTTGTCACATTTTAGCCTTTTTAGTGAATTTTTATATTAAAAATTTGAGCCAAACTGTTTAGTGCTTGTACTTTGAAGCTGAGCTTCCTCTCCAAGTGCCTCTGGGACCGTGTCCTCAGTCTGTGCCTGGCTGGGCCAGGTGCCCCCTCCCTGTGCTGACAGAACTGTCCGATGGTGAGCTGTGGTCATGATGGTTTTTTTCCCAATTCAGAACTAGAATAAAGATTTTGCCTCTTGCCACATTATTTGTTATTGCCATGATGAGAGCAGCCGCCTTGCTCAGGTTGAGGGGGATACCTGGGCTTTGCTGTTGCAGACTTGCTCCTAGAGCCACCATCTAACTTGGCCTTTCTTCACAGAGCAGTTGGAGCTGCTTCTCTCATCTCTTTTTGGAGAAAAATCTGTCTTGAGCTGTAGGTTGTTCAGTTTTTCTGTGTTTCTGTAAATCACACTGAAATAATCTCCTTAAAGACTGCAAGGTGTTCGGGGCAGAAGATGGCAAAGGATTACTTTGTGCATTGTGGCACTAGGTAACAGAAGGATTGAGGTGGGAAATACCCACAGCTCTTTGGCAGGGATGATTTAGCAGGATGCAATAATAAAAATTGCTTTGTTTTGGGAAGGAGTTTCAGGTCTCCAACTGGTGATGTCTCACAGTTCACCTGAAAGCTACAGACTGCCCTGAGGTCTGGAATAAAAAAAACCACTTGTCACCGCTGTTTTTTCTGAGTTTCTCATTCAGGCTTGTGATCCTGCTGGTGGAGGTGTCAGAGAGAGCCCAGGGAAGAGGCGAAAGGCAGCGATGCTGCAGTTTATCTGCTCTTCTCCATGTCTGCTCCAGGATTCCAGAGCAACAGGGATTGTTGCAGATGGTCACTGCAGCCACACGCGTGGCTTGTGTAAAGCAAAAGCAGTCAGGAAAGGCAAGGACAAATACACAGCAAAAATCACCTGTAGGGCACCGCAAAGAGTCTATGAACAGGTCCAACCTCCAGCACTGAGTCTTGGGCCTGTGGCTCTTAGTAATCATAACTTCATAATAAAAATAGTAATGAAATCTGTGTCCCCTGCCCCTGTGTTAGAGCCCTTGAGAGGAGAATGGGGGTTAGAGTTTCTCTGTAGTACTCGGGTTAAGGGTGGGATGTTCTGTCAAAAGTCAAACCTCAGCAGCGGTGAGGGAACACAGAATCTTTGAGAGCTGCCATCACTGCGGAGCACCTTCCTGAGGGTTGGAGCAGCATTTCTGCCTTTGCAGCTCGTGCTGAGCTTGAGTCTGTCTCTCCTTTGCCTTGAGCTTAAACAATTTTTGTGCATAAATGGATTTTAGACTTGGGCTCACACAAAGGGCTGATTTGAGCTTATCCGAATGCTGCTAATCAACACCTCCCGGTGAGCAATCATTGGGAGTGCTGCTGCTCTCCGAGTCCTCTCCCTTTCACACCTCCAAAATTCTGAGCGTGCAAAAGCAGTTGTGTTCCTGTCACTGAGTTAATTTAAGAAAAAAAAAGGCTAAACCACAAAGGATTATTGAGCAAGGATTAGCTCTCAAACTGCTGAGACCCCAGTCCTTTGGCAGGATGACGTGCCCAGGGGGTGGCAGCTGGTGTCAGGAGTCCCTGGGCTGGGGGACACAGGGCCAACGCAGGCTCTCGGAGGAGGGTGTCGCCTGCCCTCGCATGATGCTGTGTGAAGGAGTGGAGCAGAAAGTGCTTAGAAAATGCAGCGTGGTTGGGGTGAGGGCTGACTGGAGCCTGCTGCAGCCCAGCTTCGGGGACTCCTCTCCGGGGGCTGCAGGTGCTTGAAGAACAGGAACAACTGCCCTTAAAGCAGGGACTGCCATGTGGCATTTGGGGATTCATCTCTGCAGCCCCTATTCTGCCTTTTTTCAGCTCTGTGCAGCTAAGAATGTGGCTCAGTTACCTGCAGTGGTGAAATGAGGAGCTGACTAATTAGGGCGAGGATAAACAAGCACTCAACCCCCTCACAGCTCCAACACCCACCACCTCCTGTGCCACCTCCTGCCTCGCCTCCTGCATTCCAGCAACACCTTTCCTGCCACAGTAGGGTGAGAGGGTGCTGGGGATGAGCCTGCACAGGATGGAAACTCGGGATGTGGGGGCAGGATGACGCAGAGTTGTTGCTGGCTCCATCCCCACCAGATTTATTCTGCTTTGCTGAGCAGAAAAGCCATGGAGTGAGCACGATCTCTGACTGGTTGGGTGCTGATGCTGAGGTGTTTGGGAGCATTGCTGAGCTCCTGCAGAGTCAGTAGGGTTGATGGTAGAACTTGATGTGTTTGTGTTTTATTTTAGTTTTATGCAATTTTTTTTTTTTTTTTAAATGAAACTCTCTGGGCAGCTTCAGCAAAGCCGGTGTCACGGGAGGCTTTGGAAATGGATGGAGAGATCTTTGTGTCACCACAGAAATGGGATTTGCTTGTAAAGTATGTGGGTGTTGAAAGGTCTGGTTTATAAAGGAGAAAAAAAATGAGGGAAAAAGTCTGCCAGGGCTGATTGCTCTTGTCTCTATTGTGGTTACAGCCAAACAGGCCAGGTTTTCTGGTAGCAGTTGCAGTGCTTAATCACTGTTCAATCACATCTGCAGTTCAGGGCACAGATTCCTTCACGAGCAGGAGCTGTTTCATGGAGCAAAGCCACTCTGGGCTGTGTCTGATTGCTGCTGGAATCCTGGTGGGTGATTTTTTTCATTACCAGAGTTAAATACATAAGCAAGGGCATGATGGTTGGGAGGTGAGCTGTGAGGGGTGATGTGCTGCAAGCTGGAGCTCCATGAGACAGAGGCTGGTTTTGTGCGTGTGTGATGCTTGAACGCGCCGTTGTTGGTTAAACGGCAATGAGCATCACGGTGGTTCACCCAGATCTGTCATTGCTTGTTGTTTTGCAGGGGTTCACAGGGCTCAGATTTGTTAGATTGTCAGTTCCCTGCTGTCTTTAATGAGGTTGGGTAATTTCATGGTGATTTTCCTGCCCTTAAAATCAGAACAGGTCAACTGTATTTTTTCCAAGGGGCATCTGCAAGATGAAACCTGGTGCATGCATGGTTTGAAGACCACTGTCTGCTGGAGAAATGCACAAAGCAAACCCAGCATGCAGCTCCCAGGATGTGCCAAAACTTGGCCAGGAGAAGGAGGGGAGACAGAGGAGGGAAGAAGGAAGAGAAGTGCTTAGAGCACGTGCCTTGGGGATGGCTCCTGTGCCAGAGCAGGGGCAGTGCAAAGCAGCTGTTTGTACGACCCACACACGGTGTCGGTGACTTGGTGGCTGAGTCAGATAAGGAGTGTCCTGGTTCCATCCTCCAGGAAGGTGCACTGTGGTGATGCCAGAAGGGCCCAGCCTGCGCCATTCGCGCAGTGTCAGCAGCTCAGGGTGGGAGCTGATGTGTGGTGGGTGACTGATCTGACCCTCTCCTCACTGGGAGGAGACAAACAGCACCCACGCTGTGTTTTGAGCCGGCTGAACAGCCTCGTGCCCCTTCTACCTCTCCCCAGCCTCATAACACTGCTGTCCCTTTGTCATCTGCACCCTGATTCTCGTGTGTTAGGAGCCACGGCTCTCTGCAGGGGTAGATCCACCAGCCTGAGCATGTTGGATTCAGATGGGGCACAGGGGCCTTCCTGAGAAATCTGCCTTAATGGCTCTATTTTGCCGTAATTGGGTGGCTTTGCTGCTGGTTCCCAGGTGCCCAGCCGTGAGAGTCCTTCACGTTTGCTCATCCCTGCTTACCCCTTGCTGTGAGAGCCTACCAGCTCCATCACACACAGTCCTGCTTCTGCATGCTGGCCCTGCTGGCTGAGCACATTGTGTGTTAAACCTGCCCCAGCTCACGGGGAAGTTCATACACTTGTTCAGTTCTAGCAGGTCCTGTGAATGCCTGATCTAGCAGGCTTCCCTTAACCTTGGGGGAAATGAACATCTTCACAGAGAAGAACAGTCTAAATAGGGATGGACTAGAAGTCCATCCTCTGTGATTCAGGTCATCTGTGATCCAGGATGGAGCAGATGCTCTCAATCTATTGCTCCTTTCTGCCCAGCTCCTCATCTTTTGTCTATTTTTGCTCCTTCTGTTTAATAATTCAAAACCCTTCCTGCATCTCTCTCCACTGAACGTCTTGGTATCACCTTTGTTTTCCAAAACCCTAACCCCTTTGCCAATAGAAACAGACCTGAAGGAAAAATAATATGGAGGAAATTAACTTCTCTGAGCCTTGGTTCACTCAAACTGGGATGTTGGATTTCTGCTGTATAATTCTAGCTGGGACGTTTCTGAGGTGGGCCTGAATTTGTCTGCAAGAAAACACGATTTTCTTCTCCAAGTCTTCTTGCAGAGCAGTTGTTTGTAATATGTCCAGCAGGCGTGGAGTGAGAGGGAGACCTCAGGGAAAACCACAACTCATTTACAGCTTAAATGAAAATTGAAAATGAGTTGAAAACAAGACGTGCAAGATTTCAAATTTTATCTTTTATAAACAACAGCTATTGCCTGTGGACGAATGGATGTAACAGAGGGATTTAATCTTTGTAAACAAGAGAAAAATGCATCAAAATAGACCCTCAGGCATGTGGCAGGACCTGGCTGTGGAAAAGTGGTGAAGAAGAGGCTGAAGCAACTTAACTGCTACTAGGAGTCTTATTGGCACCAGGAGCTCTGTGAAGGAGACTAATGGGGCATTCGAGGCCTTTGCTCTTTGTTTTTTATTAGAGCCATCAGTTTTGAGCACACATTCGCCTGCCCAGGTGGATATTTGCAGGGCTTGGGAAGCCTGAGCACCAGAGCACGGAGTCTCTCACTGGTCAGCCTGACCACTTCTCTGGGAGAGGCAGACTCAATGCCAAAGGTACCAAAGCATGGAATCTCAGAATGATTTGGGCTGCAAGGGATGTTAAAGCCCATCCAGTCCCACTCCCTGCTGTGAGGCACCTTCCACTAGGACCAGGTTGCTGCAAGCCCTGTCCAACCTGGCCTTGGACACTTCCCGGGATGGGACAGCCACAGCTGCTCTGGGTACCCTGTGCCAGGGCCTCACCACTCTCTCAGCCAAGAATCTCTTCCCAATATCCCATCTATCCCTGCCCTCTGGCAGTGGGAAGCCTTTCCCCCTTGTCCTGTCCCTCCATCCCTTGTTCAAAGTCCCTCTCCAGCTCTCCTGGACCCCTTTAGGCACTGCAAGGGACTCTGAGCTCTCCCTGGAGTCTTCTCTTTTCTGCTCTCCCAGCCTGGCTCCAGAGCAGAGGGGCTCCAGTCCTCAGAGCATCTTTGTGGCCATGTCTGGACTTGCTTCAACTGATCCATGTCTTTTTTGTGCTGAAGGACTCCAGACCTGGATGCAAAGCAGAGAATAAACAAAACAGACTTTGCTTTAAAGTCCTTGAACCAGGGTATTTCCAGGTTGGTCTGTTAAATTTGTTAGCAAGGCCCTCGTGGCTGTGCAGTTTTTACCTCCATTTATTTTTTTTAGTTGTGGTCTCCTTTCTTTACCTGGTGAAATCCTGCTTCATCTTTAGGTATATTTAGAGGATTTGCCACTAGTGCCCGTTTCACAGGTCTGTTACTGCTCATCTCATGCCTACACAGACGGGAGTTCGATAGGGAACAGGACACAGGTGATAAGGAACAGGGCACCCTAAGAGTAGAATTGAAACTTGTTGAAGGAACTCAGAGGCTTATGGACAAGGTGAACCCACAGGGATCATCCACCTGGATTTCCCAAAGGTATTTTGCAAGGTCCCTCAGCAAAGGCTCCTGAAGGAAGGAAAAGCCCTGGAACAGGTGGTGAGATCCTTGCAGGGGGATTTGTTTGCTAAAAGGTAAAGAACAAAAGGGAGAAGTGAAGAGAGAAGAGACAGGGTAATAAAAAAGATGAAATGTAAATGTACATAAATATGAAATGGTGCACAGGGGGGAAAACCGATTTTAACTCTATTTATAAAACAACGGGTTCCAAGTTAAGTGTTACCATCTGGAATGTCAGGGTTGTTACAGATTGTGCTGTGAAAATGTCAATTCTGTGGTCAGCAGCCATCCAGAGTAAATGGTGTGTGGGGATTGCTGTGGGAAAACAGAGCAAAACAACCCTTGCTCCCTCCAGCTGCAGGCATCTGGGGAAGCTGAAGATCCCTGGAGCTTTGAGCTGTTTTGGGTGGGAAGGGATGTTTCTGGAGGGTGTGGGGCGGTGCAGGGCTGCTCTCACCCAGCCCCGGAGGGTAAATCCCACAGAGAGGGGAGGGGTAGTTCTGTGCACACCCTCCTCTGCCTCGAGGATATAACCATCAGCAGCCTGCCATTTTCCAAGGAGTCACCTCTGGAGCCAGCAGCCCCATCTCCTGCATCACCTGTGGAAGTCGGTGTGCTGACCTCTGCCAGGAAAAGTGATTTATAAAGTAGAATTTCTACAGCTTTTTTGGACATAATAAGCTGGGAAGATTCCCTTGGAGGCTGGTAGCTGTTGGGAAGGTGAATCTCTGCTGAGCTGGAGGGAGCAAGTGGTGGAGGAGCCCTGTAGTGTCAATTCCTACCTGGAATGCCAGAAGTCCCAGCAGGCTCCAGGCTGGGTGTCTTGCTCTGACTCACCAAAGTGGAACAAAGGCAGAGGCAGAAAATCTACCACAAACTCCATCAGGCTGGTGACCAGGGTCTGGAGCTCACGACCTGGTGCCCTTCCCAAGTAGGTCCTGGATGCCTACCGAAAATTTGCCTGAAAATTAGGAACATCACTTCTTGGTGAAGATGGGAAAATCCAGAGAAAACTTGGTCTCTCTATTGGTGTCAGGGGCTGGTATTTGCAAAGGCTGCTATGGAGGAAGGAATTACTGTTCCCAGAGCCCTGCCTGGATCACAGCGCTGGTGCTGCTATTGCTGCTTAGTGAGTGCTGAGCTCAGGGTCCTTCCACCAGTTGTTTTCCAATAAAGCTCCACTGGCTGCCCTGAACTGTGCTTCCCCTTCCAGCCTCCATCGCGTTCCTGAGTAGCTGTTGTGTTGCTCTTTCCAGGCTTGAAATCAGGGTGATGGGCTCACATCTCCCACACACGCATCATGTGTGGTCAAGCCTCAGTACTCAGCAATTAATCTGACACCCCCTGGGTTTCTGAGGGTTTACTGTGACACTGCAGCTGGGCAGGAACTCCCTGATTTCCTTTTCCCAGCTTTTCCCAAGCTTGCTTAGCAGTGCCACTGGGATGGAAAATACCTGTTCCTCTGCTTCCACTTGGTTGAGGTAACACCAACTGAAAAAGAAGGAAGATGTGGGTCCGTTTGGTTGTGCATTTAATTAGAGCACTGCAAAAGCCTTCATCCTGTTAGAAACACTGCAGCTTCCCACTGCTTATCCCTTGTCTCTGGGGCTGCCTTTGAGGAGCACTGAAGGAGTGGCACTTAACCCTGTCACGCTTCAGTTGGTGCCATAATTGCCCAGAGCTCTTTCCTCTGCCATCTGTAATTGGGATCACTTTATCCCTGCCTTCATCCTCCCTAATCCTACAGGTAACCTTTCAGCTTGCTCTTCCCAACAGTGGAGGATTGCTGCTCAGCTTCCCAAAAAACGCCCCTTCCCCAGGGACGAGAAGCCAGCCTCAGCTGTGCTAGTACTAGGCAGCACCAGGATCTTCCTTCACATCCAGCACCTTCTCTGGAGCTTACATCCTCCTCATCCTGCCCTTCCTACATCCCATGCCTTCTCCAGACACTCCAAATTTATATCACTTTGGCCACCATGATTGAATTTAAAAGTGTTCAGAAGAAAAGGCTCGGGATAATGTCCTTCCATTTCAAGCCGTGTTTTGTCAGTTCAATGGCAGGGCAGGACACTGGGGCAGGGACACAGGCTGGAGGAAATAGAGAAGGGCCGGGGCTGTTTCTGTCTGTCCAGCTGCAGCACCAGCTGCAGCACCCCTTAGAATGCACTGGCAGGAGACACCAGAGCTCACGCGGTGCTCTCAGCACCATCAGGACCAGGGGCCTCAGGTCTCTCTTTGCTGACTCGATGGGGAAGACGAGGCTGGCACGATGTGAATGTGAGAGTTGGAACTGCGGCGCTGCAAATGCCACATCTGGGGTGAGCACTGCATTTGTGCACCCCATGGCCCCTAAAGGGTCACCTCCTCAAGCGGCAAGCCCAGCACTGCCTGCTCAGCCATTCTTCCGCTGAGCACAGGGAAGGAGCATGGTGAGATCCCCCTTTTGAATCCAGAATCTTCAGCACACCTGGACACAAGGCTCGCAGAGGCAACCATCTCCCTGCTGGGTGAGGGAGGAGAAGGCCCTGTCAATCACCCTGGCGCATCTGTGGGGCAGTAAGGGAGCCCATGCTAACCTGGCCACCCAAGGGGACACTCACACAGTTTGGGAGGATGCCTGGCAACATAGGAACACTTCGCAATTTTTTTCTTCCTGGAAGCTTAGATCTGAGTTTGCAGTTCGGGCTCTGACCCTGCTGCTGAAGGGGAATGTGCCACCTCCAGCCGTGTTCTCCTGAACAGTAGCACATGCTGAGAAGGGCATTGCTAATGAATTCCCTCTGCCACTTCCCAGGAGAACTGGGTCATCTCAGGCACTGCCTCCCCCACTGACCAGCGCCTCCTTGCAGTCATGGAACTGTACATCCAGCAGAAGCTGTCAGGGCCTTTAGGACACTAGTTGGGTTTCATGGGTCTCACCTGGGTCTTCCTTCTATCCCCATGGACGCAGGAAGCACTTGAGCTCAGCCCTGGGCCTGTGTCTGTCATTGGTCTGTGCTGTGGGAGCTCAGCAGTGCCTGACTGAGTGACTGGCTTGACCTGGCCCCAGACCCTCTTCGTGACTATGGTCCTGCCAGGACTGTGTCTGAGCCTGGTCACCCCCACCAGACCTCACCCCAGCCTGCTGTGGGCCGGAGCCTGAGAGCATCCCTGTGTAAATATGGAACCCAGAGAAATCCCTGTGAACTACAGGCAAGGGACAAGAAGAAACAGAGCATAACCCGTGTCTTGGAGCCCTCTGATCAAATGCTTCCGGTTTCACCTGGATTTCACTTCGCTTGAGCCCTGGGCACACACAGTGTATGTCCCAGGCCCCCACTGTCTGTGTCCCTGGCACGGCTGGGCACAGCTCCATCCCATTAATTGAAAAGGAGGAGCTCATGCAGAATGTGATAATCCATGGAAGGTTTGGGTGCAGTGATCAGCAAAGAGTGGTCTGCAAAATCTCAAAGGGAGCGGGAAAGGTGAGAAGTGATACACAGCTCAGGGGCTCACCCTCTGCAGGGATCCTCTGCTAAACTGCTCTGGAAAGTGAAGGAGCTGGGCAGAGCTGGCAGGTCCTTAAGGACAGGGTCCTCGGATTATCCATCCCAATAATCAGGTGCGCAAGGAGATGTACTGGGAGACGGGTTTGAGTTTAAACTGGAAATGAAGCTTATTGCTGAGCTCCAGTGCAAAAAGGTGGCATGGAGAAGGTGGAAGCATGGACGGGCCAAGATGGAGAGATTTGGGAACGGGGGTCAGACTCGGTGGTGGGTCTGTCACGTCTCCCGCGCCGCCCAGGCACTGGGATGACACACGACGGGCACAAGCGGAGGGTCGGGGTGTGTCAGCCCGGGCCGGGGCGGGGCGGGGTGTAGCGAGGTCCCGCCCCCGCGGGTATAAGCGGGAGGCGGCGGCGGCGGGCGCGGGTCCCGCGGCGGCGATGGCGCTGCGCTGCCTCTTGCTGCTGCTCTGCGGAGCCGCGCTGGGACCCGCCGTCCACCTCGACTTCGCCGAGCACCGCAGCCAGGCCGCCAAGATCAAGGTCAACCCCCGCGGCAACCTCTGGGCCACAGGTACCGGGCGGAGGGGGCACAGGGACCCGCGGCATGTGCGGGGCACGGCGATCTCCTGCCTCCACGAGCGTCCTGTGGCTGCCTGTGCGGAGCCCCCTGCTCCCCCGGGCCTCACGGTGGGAGGGAGATGCTGGCAGGACCACAGCGGGCAGGGGGAGACCACGGCAGGGGTGAAGCCACCTCCACCTGCATCCTCAGATGTTAGGTCCAGCATCCCCGGGCAGCAGGTCCAACATCCCCAGTACACTGACCGGTCTGGCATCCCTGGGAAGCAGGTTCAGCATTCCTGGGCAGCATCTCTGTAACCCCCGAGATCCTGTCAGCAGGCACAGAGAGGGAAGTTTCCCAAAAATCCCACGCAGAGTGAGGACCTGGGATTTCTGGGTTTCCCTTGACTCAACTGGTTTGGGCATTACGTCACTCGGTGCTGCCTGTTGATTTGTGCCGGCACGGGGCATCCCCCAGACACACCATGTGTGATGTTGCAGGTCACTTCATGGGGAAGAAGAGCGTCACAGGCTCCCCACACCTGGAGTCTCCAGAGGAGCCTGCAGTGCCAATGGTCTTTGGTCCCTCTCTACGAGCCTTGCTGGAGGACATGATGGAACTGCTGACCCGGGAGCTCCTGAAAATTCTTTTGCAGGAAAGACTATTGGATGAGAACCAAGGGAAATACGACCTCACTGACCAGGTGAATATTGTCTTAGATGGAGGGAGGTGCTCAGAGCAGGGAGGTGGAGGAATTGTGCTGGAGATGGGACCACTTGCACAGCTGCTAGAGGTGCATTTCCCCCTTCAGCCTGCTTTTAAGCCTCCTTAAACCACTTCTTAAGACCAACCATAAAGGGACAGAGGAGAAGCATCTTGAGGCTTGTGTCTAGCTGGGCAGTGACAAATAGTCCCAAGTGCTTGGGAAGGATGTGAGGATGAGCAGGTAACACTGTGATGGAGCTGTGGCAGTAGTGATCTCCAGCCCAGGTTGTTAATGAGTATCTGGGTCTTCCTCAGCCAGATGCAGAAGAGGATGGTGGCCACTATGAAGAAGTGTCCCCTTTTCCAGGGACAGGGAAATCCTTTCTCCCTCCCATTTCTGCAGAGACCAAGAGGTGCACAGTATGTGAAGGGAAAGGTATCTGTCAAGCAAAGAGCTTTGGCGCTGTGTCACTGTGGTTGGGATCCCTCAACCCCCCCAAGGACTGAGGGCACAAAGCCTTGCAGAGGGGAGGTGTGCAGTGGTCCTGCTGCTGCAGAGCAGGTTTTGGGGAGCAGGAAGCGGGCAGGAGCTCCACTGTGTATCAGTAGATCCTCAGCCTTCTCACTGAGGCTTTTACCTTGGAGCTCACTCAGCTCCTGGTGGCAAAGCTGCCCCTGGGAGCAATGCACAGACACAGATCCTCAGGCAGGATGTGGAGATGGAATCGCTCAGTCCAGCGATGGAATTGCTGCATCCAGAAATGGAATTACTCAGTCTGTGTGGCTCTGCTTGTCTGCTGCCTCCTGCACACTTCCCTGGTGTCTCACCCTTTTCAGTCACTGCAGGAAGTCACTGGGAGTCTAAAAGGGATGAAATCCTGTTAGGTCAGTCCCACCTGTGCTGTCCCACTGAACCAGGAGCCTGAGGAGCTATCCAGTAACACTGCACTCAGGTAAAGCTACTCCTGCTATCCAGGGTTAGGCAGGGCTTGCTCCTCTGCTTTTTTTGGGAAGGCACAGGTGGAGCAGAGTTGCAGGGCTGGAAGCCTGAATGCCACTGATTGTTCAAGCGCCTTTTTGACTCGCTTTCAGCAGATTTAGGTAAACTGTGGCTTCCTAGAGAGCTGTTCCCATTGGGTAGAGAGCTTTCCACAGTGAAGATCCAGCTGAAGGCACCAGCCCACCCCACTCCCTGTGAGGTGTGTGCTGCTGCAGTGTTTGCTTCTCAGATGCAGCCGGAAAGGAGACGAGGGAGATTCTGGACCCTTCCCCATCCTCCCTGAGGAGACTTTGAGCAGCAGGGCACTTGTTGAGGGGATGGGAGAGCTGGTAGATGTATTGCCCTGCCTCGTTTGTGAGTGCGTGGTGTGAGTTTGGTGAAAGTGCTCCCTGGGGCTCTCCCCTGCATAGGTCGCTGCTCACGTCGCAGATGTGCCCATGCAGAGGCTTCCCTGAGCGCTGATGCTGCGCCACAGGCTCCAGCTGGGTGCCAGAGCCCTGCCAGAGATCATTCCCAGTGCCCAGGGGCGAGTACTGGCCGGGTGTGGCACTGGGTGCCAAAGCTCTGCTGCTGGAGGGTGATTTGGCTGTAACCGTGCTGGCCAGTGCCTGCCTCAGTGCCCGGTGCCTCTCTGGGGGAAGGTGGGATGCCCAGCACACATGTGGCATCACAGCTGAGCTGCTGGATGTGTAGCTGCCTCCTGCCCCTCACGTTCTCTTCCCAAAGCCTGAAGTCTCTTCTTGGCCAGTGCCCTGGTCTCCTTGGTCACCTTGCTGGGCACTGTTTCTGGTTTTGCTCCTTGGGCACTTCTGAGCACCTCATTTCCCCAACTCCTGCCCTCCTGCTCTTTTCTCCCACCCATCCCCAGGGCATCCTCACCTCTGTGCCCTTGTGGATATTACAGAACTGCTTCTCCCCGGTGCCTCTGAATGCTGCCCAGGTTATACTGTTCTGTGTAACTTTATTTTTTCTTGCTCTTGTGGTTGACACAGTGCCAGTCCAAATTCCTGCCACCCTGACAGCTTTCCCCCTTGGCGTGACTGTTGTAGGACACCAGGTGTAAGCACCCAGCCTGAACTGATCTGTGTGCTATGTTCCCACCTTCCTCACAGGCTTTTTCATGGCTCTGCCCTGTGAAACTCCCTGCCCATGCTCTGCTCAGGATCTGTCGCTTCCATCTCAATTTTCCAGCCACACGTGGCAGACAGATCTTGGCTCTCAGCATGCTGGGGCTCCACAGCGCTGCCATGTCGCTGTGTGTGACAAGGATTGGGCTGGCAGAGGAGGATCCTTCCCATCCTTTGTCATTTCCCTGGGTGTGTGGCATTAATTCCCCAGGCTGCAGAGACCATGTGCATGTTGCCTCACTGGGACAGTGATGTTTCCCTCTAACATCTGACAGTCGTGGTTCAGCCGTTGGAGCAGAGACGGAGGCTTCTGGCTGTGTCCATCTCATGTGCTGTCCCAAGCCACCCCTGAAAGCGCCATCACGCTCCAGCACAGGATGTTTGTCTGATCTGCCCTGTGGTACCCAGCAGGTGGTGATGGTGGTGGTTGTGTGCGCGACCCTGTGTCTCACCATTGTGCCTTGTTTTGTAGGAGACAGGACTTTTAACAAAGGTGCTGGAGAAGTACTTCTCAAACTGAAGAGGTGCACCTGGGGAGGATGAGGTCTGCAAGGTCGGCTGTGCGTGGTGAACAGAGGAGAGCATTGTCCTTGTGGGTTTCTATAGCAACATCACTTTTATTTATTCTTTCTGTAATATTGTTAATAGTGATGGCGTGTGTGAAAAGCGGAGCCTCCCTGTATAGTTCCTGTATGTTTTGTGTTTTCTTGACGTCTGATGTCCCTTGTGAATAAAACTAGCTCTTTGCACAGACTTTTCTGTGGGGGTGGGAAGGTGCCGACCTCCACAGTTTGCGCAGGAAGAATGGGGAGGGAGTGGGAGCGCCTTGGGGCAGGGTGGGTGAAGGGAAGCTCCAGAAAACTGGAACCTCAGAGCCAAGTCACACCAAGCCAGGGGAAGATCCAGCACCTGAAAGTGCTGATAACTAGTAGAGGGATCAAAGCCATGGTAGGAGACATTCCCACTATGGTCCCTATCCCTTCAAGGATAGTTCAGATCCCGTGAAGCCTCTTCTTCCTCACTGGAGCTGTTCCTTGCCTGCAGCCCCTGGGAATGGCATCACCTTGAGCCTCCCAGGTTCTACAACCTGAACACCCCTCCTGTAGCTCTGCCCTTTGTTAGTCCTTCATGGTCTGCTACCCATCAGCTTTGCTCAACAGGTTTCCCACTGTCCTGCAGTCATTCATGCAGGAATCCTTCCTCTAACCTGTACTTGTTTGCCCGGACTGGCTTCTGTGTGCTGGGATGTGGGTGACCCCAAGCTCACCTTTTCATTAGCTGGAGCAAAGCCTTAGCTTGAAACTAATTATTAGCAGGAAAAATAATGACACTGTGGATTGTGTTTGACACTGGAGGAAACCAGATGCCCCTCAGCCATCAGTGTGAGGGACTGACAGCCTAATGGGGTTCCCAGCTGTGTTTTCTTCCCGTTGCTCCTTTGGTTTGACGATGACCCTCCATGCTGCTGCTGGGGCTCAAGACCTTGCTCACAGCAGAAACTGCTGTTTCTTCACACCACAAGTGGAGATGCAACAAGGCCCCTCAGGGTCACTGGGATGACTTCCGTGGAGTGGTCAGACCTGTGACACAGATCCTTGGAAGCCCTGAGTGCTCATGGACAGCTGTGACCATTGCTGTTCCCGGGCTTCCCCCACAACCTGAGGCCATGGCATGACACCAGGGATGGGAAAAGAATGTGAAGTGAGATAAATGGACACAAGTCACTTTCACCATTGACATTTGTGTCTTCAGTTGTGGGACTGTCTCAGAGTAGGAGCTGGCTCAGAGGGATGTCAGTGAAAGTCCACTGCGACCACTTGGTGTCATTGCTGTCCCAGGCTTAGTGAAGTGCTCTCTGTCATGCTCTCTGACACAGGACACTCTCCTGCTGTGTCCTCCCAAAGACATCAGGCCCCAGGCTGGGGAGCTCTCTCCTCTGAGACGCTTGGATGCTGTGGACTTCTCTTCCACAGGAGACCAACAAGCCAGGCAGCGAGAAAGGAAGGCAGAGAGGCAGAAAGGGAAGCAGGCTGCCATCAGGAAGCAAAACAGTCTCCTAAATTCCACTGCCATCCCCCATGTTGCTCCAGGGAAAGCTCTTCTTATCCTGATATGGACATCAAACCCTGACCTGACCAAGGTAAACCCAGACAGTACAGTGGCTGGGACAATCTGAGGAAGTGGGTGTACAGAGCTTCTGTATTGGTTTGAAAGACAGGCACCTGCCAAGGAAGGTGGGAACCTCCCTTAGAATAGAGAATATGACCCCCTTCCCTCTGAATTATTATAACTTTGAAATCAAGGGCTCTCAGGCAAAGATATGGGAAAAGGAGTAACAGTTCTTTACTAGTATCTCTAACGAGGCAAACAAGCACCAACAGCAGTAGCAGCAACCAACAAAACCAGAACCCCAGGACCAGGCCCGGTCCCTGTCCTGTCTCACCGGACGCCGCCGCCGTCGCCCCGGCCCCGCCGCGGCCTCACGGGACCGGGAAAAGACCGCGCCAGCCCCGGCCCCCCGCAGCCGCAAGGGAGGGCGCGCCAGAGCGCTCCAGTCCGGGCCTAAGGGCGCCTGGCAGCGCCCAGAAATCACCGCGCGCCCGCTTTGTTATTTGCATAACCCCACCCTTCTACTCCCACAATCCACCGCTCTGTGGCTGCAGATTTGCATAGTCACGCCCATAAGTATCCGCCCTTTTATTTGCATAACCCCGCCCCTTCACTCCCACAATTCACCGCGCTGCGGCTGCTGTTTTGCATAGCCACGCCTAGGCGTAACCGCCTTTGATTTGCATAACTCCACCCTTTTACTCCCATAATTCACCACGGGGCCGCTTCCTGATTTGCATACACGCACCCACAAACCACCGCGCGCGGACCGGCCTTCTATTTGCATAACCCCGCCCCCTTCCACGCCCCCGAGTCGCCGAGCGGCCGCTTCCTTATTTGCATAGCGGCACCATGTTGGGTGCGAGGGCGGGACAGGGCGTGACGGTGCACGGGCGGCCGCGCCTACTCCCCCCGCTCCTCAGGACCCGGCGCCATTTTGAATCCGGCGCCGCTCGGAGATTTACCAACGGGGGGGCGAGGCAACCGCAAAAAATTGGGGGCGCGGAAAACACCCCCGGAAAACTCCCCAAATCACCCCAAATTTGGGAGGGGGAAGAGCGGCCCCGCACCCTCAAACCCACCCGGAGACCCGCCCCCCGAAATCACCCCAAATTTGGGGGTGTTAAGGGGCTTCAGATGCTCAAACCTAGACAGAGGGGCCTGAATGCCGCCCCCCCCAAATTCCCCTCAGATTTGGGCGCGCCGAAGAGGCCCCCGGGCCCCTGAAAAACTCCCCAAATCACCCCCAAATTTAGAAGGGGGGTCGACGGGTTCCATACCCTCAAACCCACCCGGAGACCCCCTCCCAAAATCCTCCCAGATTTGGGGGGGTTTAAAGGGCACCACGCCCTAACGCTGCTTTATTTCCATTTCCTGCTCTCACTGTTCCCACAGCCTTGTTGACATTCCCATCCTCTCATGTGCCAAGGAACACCTTTGCCTTCAGGAGTGAATCTGTACTTGTTCCAAATGTTTTCAAGCCAAAACGAGCAAAAACTGGTCCAGGGTGGTGGTACTGATGAGGGAGACACCAGCCTCCAGCTGTGCTGCTGGTGTGGGAGGCAGCAACCTGCTCCAGGACCTGGATCCAAGTGCCATGGGAAGGGATAAGGGAACTCCTGGCAGGGAGAGAGGACTTGTGGGAATACTTACCTGGGAGTTGGGACAAGGGGAACTCTGTTTCTTTTGCCTGGGAACATTCGTGTGGCAGCTCTAGACTGCAAAAGACCATGTCTTTTCATGAAGGGCCAGCTTCCCAGCTCCCTGCCATGTGTCCTTTCCCTGGAAGGATGGGAGACATATACCCTGACAGGTTTTAGGGAACCAGCTCTGCTGGGAGGTCTGTGAGACTATGGTGGCAGAAACAGGGCCTTCAGCCTCGTGTAAATGCTGGTGGGTGACTGCTGAGGGCCTCCAGTTCAATTCCTCACTCATAGCAGGACTGTCACCAACCTCAAGACACCATCCCAGGGTGATGTTTGGTGGGACAGGACCACTGGATGGGATGAGCACTGAACATCATCCATCAAAGCTCTTGTGACACCCAGAGCTGGTAGAGAACATGCACGGGAGACCTGGCCAACCCCAAATCTGCCTTGGATATCTTCCACCACAATGTTCACTCTGCTGATCTGAGATCTGGAAGCTCACACCCCACTGCAGGTGGTGTGAAGGGATTCCAAGGCTGGCAGGGAGATATAAGATAGAGGCGTTTTCATGGAAAAATGTTTATTGCTTAAAATTGGCCTCTAATGCCAGGGATCACAAGAGAAAGCTTCTCTCTAAGCTGCAGCCAGGAATGAAAGTGCTAATTACCACACAGTGCATCATTAACAAGCCCCAACAAAGATGGGAAAAGTTCAACTCTGTGATGGTTACATCAAACTGGCAGGAATGGCTGTTTTCTGTGGGGACAGGGTTCCCCAACTTGGGACAGTAAAATCCCTGATGGGGTGCATCCCAAAGCTAACGCACTTCCCGAGACTCATGCCAGGGCAGAAGAGCTCTGTTGGATGAGGGAGACCCTCTGGGATGAGGCTGGAGGGGCAGTTTGGGAGCTGGCAAATCCGTTTGCTCTCTGATGGAGAGGAGACACCTGTAACATAGATGCAAGATGGGAAGTGACATCCTTCCCCTGTCCTCCCACCTCCCAGGGCATCAGGTTATCAGTTTAAATTCTCCCATGATCCCTCTGCAAATCCCTGTTGCAGAGTTGGGCAGCCTGGAAGGGGCACTTGGTGTCTGTGGACAGCAGAGGAGGGCTGGGCCTGCAGCCCCTCATCCAAGCTGGGCAGCGCCAGGAAGGAGCAAGGAAAGGAACGGGACTGGCCCCAGCCCCTGCCTCACCCAGACATGGGTCTTAGTGCCCATAGGGTCAAACACGGAGTCTCTAAGTGGGATGGAAATATTTGGGAAGGCAATGGGACAGCTGAGTTTCTGTCCCCTGGATCTCTGAGAACACATGGAAACCTGTAACACTGGCAGGAACTGAAAGGGGCTGTTAGGGACTGGAAGGAGAGATGATCAAGAACCCAAAGCAAGATACTCTTCCTGTCATGTGGTGCAGAAGGTCCAGGCCATGTCCAGAGACTTGTTCTTCTCCTGCACGATGGCTGTTGGAAGGGGCAGAGGGCTGAACACTCAACACAATTTCTAGATGAGGATTTCCTCGAAGTGTGACTGAAATCCTTCCTGTTTCATTTCCCATTGGGATGATGTGTGGCTCCTGCTGAGCTCTGCCTCCATCTCGCAAGAGCCTGTTCTCTTGACCCTGAGCTGTCTCCATCATAAGATATGTAACCCAGTGGTCAGTGTAGTGGGGAGCAACATCTCTGTCTCTTAAAATGTGTAACTTCCAAATAGAGCTGGAAAAATAGGTCCTTCTTGGAAATATATCTAGAGCCAAACCAAGGCCACAGCAACCGCTCTGTTCATCAGGGTGGAACTGATCAGAGGGGGTCCCTCCTTCCTCCCTCCTGTTCTTCCCTTCCAGCTGCTCCATCATGGGCCATTCAGCTGTGGCAAAGATTCCTGGGCAAGGATCCACAGGATGGGCTCCATCGTTACAGAGCCCCAGCTCAAGCCCACCATTGTCCGTGTCAGGGAAGAGGACAGAGGGGTGATGGGGACAGCTGTGGGGCAGGGTGACACCTGGACACAAGCACCACATCTGTCCGTCTGAATCCAATGGGTCAGGCAGAAATCTTCCTGGTCTGTCCCCAGAATCACCTCCCTGCCCAGGCATGTACCCACTCTTTCGCCACTGCACTTTGCAGCACCGAGGGAGGCAGCTGCTCCAACATCGAGAGAGGCGGCTGATCCAACCCTAAGAGAGGCTGCTGATCCAGCACGAAATGTCTGCTTGCACAAGAGATGATGGGTGCTGCTCCCCTCTCCCGCACCTCCCTCCATTGACCTGGATCAGGTGACTCATCCCTAATCGAGGGATTAATCTTTCCTGAGGGAGTGAAGCAGAAGATGCCCAAGGAAGAGGGCTGCCCCAGCAAGGGCAGGGTGCTGACAGTGGGAGAAGAGACTCCCTGGAAAATGTGTGATGTCCCCTGGAAACTGTGTGATGAAATACACGACTTTACTACCTGCAGAAAGACACAGAAAATTTAAAATTTAAAACGTAGGAAAAAACATGAGCATCCAGTTGTAATAATGGCCTCTTCCTATATGCAGAGTGCTGGGTGAGGGGTAAATCAAACAGTTTTCCCACACTTCCCAGGATATGATCTCATCAGCACTCCAGGGAAGGGAAGCAACCCACTGCCACCACCACACCCCATTTCCATCACCGCTGGGGACAGATGAGGGAGTCAGAGCAGCTCTGGGCATTACCCTGATGTCCTTGCACACAAACCCTGTGTTGCTAGGCACCTTCTTTAGAGAAGATGGGGAACTCCCTCCCCCTTGTTTTCGTTTTTGGCGATAGGGTATCTCCCCAAAGGACACGTTTGTGGTGCTCGTCTGAACAGCCCTAAACCCGCAATGCCTCAATTCCTGGTGAAGGCAAATGCCACATGTTGGTTTATCCAAGCCAGTGCAGGGCTCATCCCTCTGCTGCCTCTCCCAGCTCCAGGGAGTGCAATGAGGGATGGTTTAGACCCTCATCCCACGCATCACTTCATGTGGTTGCATCTTGCCCACCTTGATTAATCTCATCCTGCCAGTTACCAGCCACCTCCTCAGTTATCCTCTCCCACACCAGAGGGAGAGGTGTTTTCACCTTTCCCACAGGACCAAAGCCCCACAGGTGTCCATGTGATCACCCCTAAGGATCTGCTCTGTTTGCTGTGAAGTCCACGTGTCTCTCTACTTTGCAGAGGCTGTCAGAGTTGGAGCTGATGCCACATCCCCACCAGACAGCTCTGCAACACATCTCTGCACACACATTCCCCAGCCACGTCACTCTTACCACCCTTTATTTAATTTAAAAAAAAAAAAAAACCCTGGGGAGAGATTCAGTGTTCAGACTGGGTAGGACCAGTCTGGGACTTGAGGGGAAATGGCAAAGTCTTTGCCCCAAAAATGCCTTCATTTCCTTCTGGGCATGAGTGAAAACTTGTTTTCACTTCCCTCTGCCAAGGAGGTAGGCACCCAGCCAGCCCATTCACTAGGATGCAAAAAGAAATGTCCAGGGAGTGGCTGCGCCTGTTTCAGAGGGAAGACCCCAAACATGGGTCAGGAGAGTGTTTCTGCTGTACTGGTCCCTCTCAGCATCAATACAACCTTCTTCAGCCAACCAAAATGCCAAAGTACAAGAGCAAACCCCAAGAGCCTGAATTTCTACAGTTTCCATGCCATGGCAAGGTTACCAACCTGAGCATCTTCTGCATAATGGGGCTGGAAGCATCTTTAGACCTGTGCCTTTCTGCTGGTCCCCGTGCCAGTCACTGTGTCACCTTGCCCAGTGACCGACAGCTGAGCCAGGACCTTCCCAGGGAAACTCCCCCAAGGATGGAGTCAGGGGCAGGGTCAGCGAGGAAGCCGTGCAGCCACAGGCTACGCTTGATGATCTCAGCTGGGAACCTTCACCAGGCAGTGCAGGTGAGGGCTTTAAAGCCCTCTGCTCTCTGCCACCAGGGTCCGGAGGAGCCTGGCAGCTCCAGGGTCTTCGTGCCGCATAGAACTGCACTTTTCACTGTTCTGCAGGAGAAGTCAAGGAGAAGAAGGGAACCCCCTCCCGGGACTGTGCCAGCTCGCAGCTCCCCTGCGGCTCAGCAGGAGTGCCGGAGGGGCTGGCCGCTCTGGGTTAGGCTGGATGATCCAACCACCTTTGGAGGCGGGCACTCTAAAAAACACTGGGAGAAACACAGCCGTGACTCCATGCCAGGCTGGCTCCTCGCCCGCAGCCCTGCGAGGAAGCTCCAGCAGGCGGGCAGGCAGCATCCCGGCTCATCCCGGCGCTTCCCGGCGCACGCCGCAGCTCCCAGCCCGGGGCCGGCCGCAGCGGAGGTAGGCTTGGGGTGGGGAAGGAGATGTGGGTGTTTCTGCTGTTGCTGCTGGGATAGCCCCCATTCCCGGGGGATGCTGAGCAGCCCTTTCCTAGCGGGAAAGTGAGTTGGTCAAGTGCTGTGGTAAAATCAAGATCTGGTCTCCCAAGCAGCGTCCCACTGTCACCCCCAGCTGGCTCCTGGGTGTCTGGCACACCGCTGCCAGGGACGGGCAGTTTCTCTGTCCCGTCCGGGTTATTCCCGTTTCCTTGCACGATAAGGAGTTAACTCCGTCGGGGCTCAGCGAGGAGCAGCCCGGTGGGGCTCAGCCTGTGTTTGTGCAGTGATTCACCCAGAGCCCCGAGCACAGCGGGAGCCAGGCTGTTGGATAAAGAGCTGAACTAGGGAGGGTGGGAGCACAGGGAAGACTCCGGGGATGGAAGACACGCGAGGGGGTGAGTGAGCAGCTCAGCGGTGTTTGCGTGTCTTACTGTCCCTCTTTGGGGGCAACCCGAGCATTGCAGCAGATGCCCTGGTGGCTCCAACCCAGCTTTGCTGTGGGCTGTACCCTGGGAAGATGGAGGGCTTCCGTGGGAGATGCCTCAGTGCATGCCCAGTGTGGGATTGCAGTGTCCACAGGCACTGGGATGCACGCACAGCCGTGCCCAGGACAAGCAGAGTGCTGGCAAGGGGGCAGGAGATAGTTCTGTGGAGAAGGCTGGGCGGGGTGGAAGTGTGGATGTGATTTTTCTCTCCACTGTCTCTCTGGGTGCCAATTTCCAGTCCTTCCAGGCAGCAGGATGACACTGTGGAATGGCTCCTACCCCTTCTACCCTGGAGCCAATGCCTGCTTCCCCTTTGACACCAGCCGTGCTGTCATTGTCACTGTCTTCCTCTCCATGTTGGTCATGTTCATCATCATCCTGCCAGGGATCCGGGGCAGGAGGGTAAGTGGAAGGGCAGGGGTAGTTCAGACCTCTGGTCCCTGCCTATGCAGCCCACATTCCTCCTCCTTCCCAGCCTCAGTAACAGACTTGGTGAGCAAACCTGCCCACAGGTTCATGGCCAGGGCTCTAGGATCCCTACGGAGCCATGAGGCTGAGCTCCAGCCCATCCCAGCATGAAAACCCACATTGGAGGCACCAAACTCCACCACCCCAGATTTCTGAGGAAATTAGATCAGAGCTTGGCTGTTTTTCTCTGTGAACAAGACTGAATGATTTCACCATTCACCAGAGTGGAACAGCAGGGTGAGGCTCAAAGATCTCACCCCACCTTCCCAGGCACCTCAATAAAAGAAGGAGGTGTGTACCAGGCATGTCCCAGCACTGCTTGCCGGGCTCTGTGTGGCCAACAGATCCCGCTGTGACCCACGCTGGGTGCTGATTGTGTGCCTGGTTTTGCAGCAGGGCTGGTTGAGGGGCTTCTATCCCCCAGGGGACACTCTACAAATGCCCAGTCACTCCTTTTTTCTACATCTGTGGCCAATTGTCAAAACGTCCAAACACATGAGACTTGGATAAGTGTGAAAATTCCTGCTGACGACTGTTAGAGAGAATGACTCCACCCTCCTTCCCGAGAAGGGGACGTCACAGCTTTCTCCAGTGGCTTGTTTTGATCTTGTTGCTCTGTCTGGATCTCCCTACTGCCTGCTCCCCACCATGGCAGGGATGCCCTGGCCACATGTGTCCCCCATGCCACCCACCCACAAAACACATGCGGTGACTCCCCCGGGGAGGGACCGGTCTGTTTCTCACCGGCTAATGTTTCTAAGTTACATGCTTAGTGCTGAGGTTCCCCTGGCAAAATCTGACTGAGACCTGTCCCTCCACTCTGCTCTCCCTTTGCAGCGACTCTTCTGGTTCCTGCGGCTGGTGTTGGGACTCTTCGTGGGAGCAGTGGTCCTCAGTGAGTACTGGGATCCTAGGGGGAAGTTCATGGATGCCTGAGACATGGAGGAGAAAGGTGGGGGAGGGTGAATAGATCAGTAAAAGGCCAAGTTCAGCCTGTAGGATGGGGAATACAGACACATCTTGTGTCTGGGACCTGGTTCCAGCAATTGGTGGAAGGTGCAGGTACCCATTTCTCTCCAGTCTGAAGCCTGGTGGGCATATCCAGGCCAGTCACCAAAAGCCCACCATCAGCTTCCAGGGGATTTAGACAAACTGGCAAGTGCTTAGATGAGCAGTGGTGCCCAGACAGTGCCCACACATCAGCCCCAATCCCTCCAGGGCTGGGATCTGCACCGGGGCTGGGGAGAAACCAACCCAAGTGGGGCTTTCAGGGTTGTGGGTTGGGGTTGATAACGGGGAAGGACTTCTGCCACTTGGGGCTCACAGCTCAGCCCTGACAATGGGATAAGGTAGGTGATGCTCAGACCATGGTGACCATCCTGGCAGATGCTTCCAGCACCAGTTGTCTTGCTGCCAGGGTGTAACTAACCCCTGAAGTCTTCACAGCTGTACAGTTCACCAGAGACTGGGAGACTGGCTGGGTGCAAGCAAATGCTTCCTACAAGTCCTTCAGCCCTGTCCAGGTGAACATGGACATCGGGCTGCACATCGGCCTGGCAGGGGTGAACATCACACTCAGGGGTGAGTGCGTATCCCAGCAGGAGGGGGCTGCGTGCAGGTTTGGCAACTGTGCACCTGGATACTGGCGCTGTGGGCTCCACACCAGGAAGCCTTGGAGCTGCTTCCAATGCTGAGAAATGTTCTTAGTCTTCATCACCTGGCAGGAAACCCAGTGAACCAGATCAACGAGACCATCAACTACAATGAGCACTTTCCCTGGAACTTCGGAGTGGATTACGACCGCAGCTACAGCGAGGGGCTGGAGAAGGGGCTGCCCAGCCCCATCCTCTACGTGGCAGAGAAGTTCCGCACGCAGAGCCCCTGTGCCGTGCACAGGCAGTACCGCATCGCTGGACACTAT
Organism: Dasyornis broadbenti; assembly: GCA_013397935.1. NCBI lineage: Eukaryota > Metazoa > Chordata > Aves > Passeriformes > Dasyornithidae > Dasyornis > Dasyornis broadbenti. Next base: position 208,991 of record VZRN01003943.1, read on the forward strand.
GCCTCCCTCACCCTGTGGTGAGTTACAGCAAGAGGTCAGCCCTGTCCTGCACAGTGGGGAGCTGGAAAGATCCAGGGACAGCAGGGGGAGCTTGATGGAGCCACCCTTGTTGCAGTAAGGCCATGCCAAAGCCTTGGCTTTCTGCACAATCTGGGGTGCTTGTGCTTCCTGGCCTGTCACAGATTTCACGGAATTCTGGAATCACTGAGTGATTTGCTTTGGAAGGGATCTGAAGGCTTATGTTGCTCGAACACCTTGCTGTGGGCAGGGACACCTTGCACTAGACAAGGCTGCTCCAAGCCCCATCCAACCTGACCTGGAACACTTCCAGGGATGGGGCAGCCACAGCTTCTCTGGGCAACCTGTGTCAGAGACTCTCCACTGTCACAGGGAACAATTCCTTCTCAATATCCCATTTACCCCTGCCCTGTGGCAGCGGGAAGCCTCTCCCCTTTGTCTTGTCCCTCTCCAGCTCTCTGGGAGCCCCTTTATGCACTGGAAGGGGCTCTAAGGTCTCCCCAGAGCCTCCTTTCCTTGCTGAGCACCTCCAGCACTCCCAGCCTGGCTCCAGAGCAGAGGCGCTCCAGCCCTTAGAGCATCTTTTGTCCGTGTCCCCAGACTCCTCTTAAATGCCCTCTGCCTTGATGTACAAAACTACAGTCTGAGAAAAATTATTCTTCATTTAAGGGAAAACAGATGCAACTGGGGGGCTCATGGTTTGAGATCTCTCCCAAGGACCAGTATAAAGAGTCCCAGTCAAGACCCGCTGTGAAGGGTCTTTTGCATGTCCAAGTGGGCACAGACCTGCCCAAGGGAAGCAGGAGGGACCATCAAGAGGGTGCTCAGAACTTCTTGGTGTGAAACTAAGAGCCCTTTTGTGTGTTGTGATTGTGGAGTCTCAGAGCACCCCCATGAGTCTCAGAGGTGGTGGGAAAGGCACTACAGGGAAGAGTGAGCCTTGCAAGTCCCCCATGGATGTAGGCTCCAGGTCCCTGTACCCATCTTCTTTTTTATTTTCAGGAAAAAGAATTATCCCCACCCAAACATTCCTGTATTTCAAGGCAGAAATGTTCACAAAAACTTCTTTTTTGTTATTTTTCTTGGAATCAGAAAGATTTGTTAGGCTCACTTCCCCAGGGAGCTAAACCCAAGCCCCAAGCACAGGGTAGGGTAGGGCAGGCTGCTGGGTGCACTCCAGGTGCTGAATCAGGTGTGGGCACGGCTCATGGTGCAGTTCTCCAAACAAAGGTGTCCCTTGATGCCATTGTCCCACTGAACACCTGGGAACTGCCTGGGGGTGGCCGGCTGTGGGCAATCACAAGACTCAGGAAAAAGTTACATCGGAGAGGCTGTTAAGGTCTGCGTGTTAGAGAGATGCCTCTGTCCAAATTAAGGTGCAAACAAGCCCATATGCTGAAGTCTACAGTATGGACTTTATGTCACAGTAAATATGAAGTAGACAAAGATAGAAAGAAATAGAAAAGGAAAGTGGGGTGCGGGGGGGGGAGGAGAGTGTGAGAGGCAGACAGATTAAGTAATAAGATGAGCACTCATGGAACCAGGCAGTATCCCATTGATCCTTCTCTTCTGCTCTTCTCCGTGATGGTGGTCCCATGAAACTCAGAGTTCAATGCAGGTTCAGGTTTAGGTGGGAACATCCAGGTACCTTCCCTGCGGGGGGACTTTTACACTTTGTAACGCTGTGGATCTGTTACAACGCTGTGGATCAGGTGTATTGCTCCGGTGGAAGGGCTCAGAGTCTGGGGGCGCTTTGGGGGTCTTCGATGGCCCCTTCTAAGACATGACCCCACCTCTCAAGCCAGCGTTGAGCCAGTTCTGCCCCTTCAGAAGCGATGAAAACGCTCAGGCCGAGGTGTGAACAGGAACGGGAATGTGCCATGAGAATGGGAATGTCCCGTGTGGACCGGACCTTCCCAGGAAGGGAGGCGGAGTTTTCCAGCTGAGCCAGTCGTGTAAGGGAGGACATTGGCATGATAAAAAACACCACCCCGCTTCTCTGGGGTCTGCTTCTTATCAGCCTTCTCCCTCACCTGGTTCAAAACCCAGACCTTCTGGGGTGGGTCCTCTGTCTTACGCACATCAGAGGGTTTGCCACCACACGCCCCAAACCCCTCCTTCCTGCCTCGTGGGGTTCAAACCCGGCCCCAGCAAAGCACCTGCTGCTTCTGCAAATGGCCAAATGTTTGAGCTATTAAACATTAACATTTCAGTCTCTCGCAGGAACCTCCAGAGATTTCTACTCCAGTCCCACACCCAGGGCAGGGTCGATACCAAAGCCATACCAAGGTGCTTGGGGGTTTCAGGAAATTCAACACTGAACATTCCCACGTGTGGAGATCCCTCTCCACTGCTGTGGGATCTGTCCCACAGCTCCACCATTCATGTCATTACAGAATTGTTTGAGTTGTAAGGGACCTCATTAGATCAGGCTGTCCAGCTACCTGCTGAAGCAAGGCTAACTAGACTAGGTTGCCCAGGGCTTTATCCCGCCACTGGGATGTGGAGAGGAGACCCTGAGTAGATACTCTAAGCCTGATGTTTTTTGCTTGGTTTTGTGGTCCTTTTTCAGGCTGGCCTTTTGCACATGGCTCATTTCCATCCTGCTCTTCTCCATGTCCATCCTGCTCTATGGTGGCCACATGCTGCTGCTCACTGCCACGCTGATCCTCTTCTCACTGCTCTTCTTCTTGGCTGCGAGGAACACCCCGAAGTGCCCCATCCAGTTTGGCCCAGTTTCCCTGAGAACAGACTATGGCGAATCCTTTTGGCTGACATTAGCAACAGGTGAGTGCTCAGCTTGCTCCCAGGGCTTTTCTTCTCCATCTCTACAGAGATGATGCCCCAACAGTGCCTCATCCCTTCTTTCTCCATGGCTGGTCACAGAAGATGATAATTTTAGGTTAGAAGATTTTAGATTAGAATTATCAAGGTTGGGGAGAAAAAGAGATTATTTGAGATTTGAATATCTGAATTTACTTGCTGGATAGAGATTCCCTCTGCCTTTCAGGACCTGCCCCACATCTGGGCAGCAATTGTTTCCTTTGATCAAACCAAAATTTTCCACCTTACAACATCCACCTCCAGGGAGACCAGCCCTCTTCCAGTAGCAGATAGTAATTAATTTCCCCTGGAAACTCCTCTTTTCCAGGCTAGGGCTAAACAAGCCCAGGTCTTGTAGCCTTTCCTTGTGCATGGTGGGCTCCAGCCCCAGCTCTCTGCCCCAGTTCATTGACCTCTCTTTTTGTATTGGGGAGCCCAAAGTGATGCCAGAATTGAGATGGGGAAAGGGAAGTCAACACCTTCCCTGACCTGCTGGGTGATGCCACAGGTTGCTGGTGTGGAGCTGAGACCCAGCAGGACTCCTCCAGTGGTGTCACTGTGTGTCCCTGTGCATTGCAGGGCTGCTGTGCCTGCTCCTGGGGCTGGGCGTCATCATCCTCAACTCTGTGTGGCCAGAGAAGCTGAAGCTCATCTTTAGCCTGGACAAGAGCAGTGAAGAGGAAGTGTGGGACAAGTCGTGCCTGCCAGCCGAGGCCAGCTGCTCTGCACAGGACGTGCTCATGGTCCCCCTGGGCGAACTCTGCCAGGTGACAGCCACCCAGCTCTGAGGCACAGGGGAGGCAGGGCAAGGCCTGGAGATGCTGCTCCTGAATTCACTAAATCCATCAGGAGCCCAGGTGGGAGCAGACGTGACAAGAGCCAGGTGATGAGAATATCCAGATCTGGAAAGGTGTCTCAAACACAATAGTTGCCCTTCCAGATCAGATTCCAGATTTCCCGTTTTTTTTGTTGTTGTTGTTTTTTGTTTGGTTGGTTGGTTTTTTTTGTTTGTGGGTTTTTTTTTTTTCCCCTCTCTGTTTTACTTACCAGCAGCTGGAAGAACTTTTGTGGTGAAGAGAATCCATGCCCCATTCCTGACTGTCCAGTTCCAGGCACTGGGTTACTGCCCTGCTCCTCAGTCCCTCCCAACAAACCCTGAGTCCTACCCAGAATACAGAGGTGGAATCAGAAGAGACTGGGGAGAAGCCAAGTAGCTGCAGACTCATAGATATGAACTGAAGGAGAAGTAGAGCTCCCACACCAGCCCCCTCACCCTGCAGACCCTCAAAAAGTCCCCCTGCCCTTGGATGCTCTTCCCATCAGCAGTCAGGAAGAAGTGCAGATGGATCTGTGTTTCCCAGGGTGCTCTGTACCCAACACCTCCTCTTGGTCTGGGGTGACGAGCAGGATGGCAAGGAGGACCAGGATTTAGTAGGATGCTGGAGGTACCAGACCAGGGGGGAGGGAAGGAGAGGAGGAGATGGGAACAGAGGTGCAGCAGTGCCTTGGAGATCAGCTATAACCAATTAGGGAGAGGTGAGCAGCACCTCCAGTCTAGGTTCCTCCTGCTCAGCTGTGGAAATATTCGTGTCAGGGGCCAGAGACACTGAAATTCTGCATGCCCAAAGCAGCCACCCACTCCTGGCTGCTGGCAGCCAGCAGGACCCTTGCCCACACAGGCAGGGAGGACACACCTCAGCTTTGCACCCATTTACCTCTCTGAGGGTTTCACAACATTTTTTTCTGTTTTATGCTCACTTCTTTTCCCCTCTATCTCAATAAAATAAGTTTGACCCGGTCTTTCACTTGTCTGTTGATAGAGGAGTCCCTCTGAGGGCCATTGCTGTGACATGGCAGCCACAGGGAAGGGATAAGGAAAAGGCACCTGACCATGGCCAGCCAGAGCGGGGCAATGAAGTCAGTGCACCCTAAACAGGGTATTGGAATATCCCCGGCAAACAAGCAGGGGAACTACGGGAGGACTTTAGTTCCTGGCATGTGCCTGGCCTGTCCTTCCTTAGGGGCATCATCCCCATGGGAAGGATGCTGCTGCTGGGGGCTTGCCAGAAGTGACCTTCAGATGTGCCCCATGGCCCCTTCTTAGGAAAGCAGCCCCCCAAATATCTACAGTGTTTCAAAGGAGAGGGGTTTTAGTAAAGTTTTATTGAAAATAATTCCTATGCAGAACAAACCACATTAGTGACACACAAGTATCATCTGACAGAAATAGGTAACTTAACAGCAAAGGTCTTTTCTGAGAAAGAAAAGTAAAAATACTGAAATTGTGTACTTTACAATTATTTGGAACGAAAGTGCCCAGGTTTCCAGCATTCAGATATGGAATCCTAGAATAGTTTGGGTTGGAAGGGACCTTAAGGCTCGCCTCATTCCACCCCTTGCCATAGGCAGGGACACCTTCCACCAGACAAGGCTGCTCTGTCCAACCTGGCCTGGAATGCTTCCAGGGATGGGGCAGCCACAGCTTCTCTGGGTACCCTGTGCCGGAGCCTCACCACCCTCACAGGAAACTATTCCTTCCCAATATCCCACCTGGCCCTGCCCTCTGGCAGTAGGAAGCCATTCCCTGTGTCCTGTCCCTCCAGGCCCTTGTCCCAAGTCCCTCTCCAGCTCTCCTGAAGCCCCTTTAGGCCCTGGCAGGGGCTTTGAGCTCTCCCTGGAGCCTTTTCCCTCTCCAGGTGAACAGCCCCAGCTCTCCCAGCCTGGCTCCAGCCCTTGGAACATCTCCATGGCCTCCCCTCTGGATACTCTCCAGCAGCTCCACGTCCTTCTGCTGTTGGACCCAGGGTTGGAGGCAGCTCTGCAGGTGGGGTCTCACCTGAGTGGGGCAGAGGGACAGATTCCCCTCCCTCCCCTGCTGCCCAGCCAGTCCAAGTGTGCTCCAGCTGGACAGGGATAACTTCATTCTTCACTCTCCTTCCTTTCTTATAGGACCTTTTTGGCCTACGCTAGGTTATAAGTTTTGTCTAATAAAGGCCAAATTTGAAAGTGAAAAGAATCACATCACCACATCCCCCACAACAAACTCCATGGTACAATACTCAGTCTTTGTTTCTGGAGCAGTGTTTTTATTCCTGCTCCTGCAGCATCCAGCCTGAAGAAGCTGGCTCTGTGCCTGGCTTTCCTGGATACACCTAAACCACAAAATATCATGTTTGGGAAAGAAATGAGCAGGTTTAATCCCTGGCTTTTGGAGTGGCTGGTGCCCCCAGGGAGAAATGTCACTCATGAGCTGTTTCTCAGTTTCAGTGGGAACAGACCATCAGAGAATCCCTGCACTGTGCCATGGCAGGGCATGGGGCAGGAAGGGCATTCCTCCCGGGACAGGGATGCCCAGGAGAGTGTGCAGCTCAAGTCTCTGGAGCTGTGAGCTGCTCTGATGGCAGCTGGCCAGCACAGCCTGCCCCTTCCAGAGGGCGCCATCAGGGAGACAGAGTCTGTGAAAATACTTCCCAGCAAGGATCTATCCCAGTGTGGACTTCAAAGGCAGTCGAATGAGGAAATGCGTCTCTGGGGTCATCAAGAGGAGTTTGTGTTCTGCCCTTTTGGGTGCACCTTCAGGGAGGAGTGAGAACTTTCTTCTAGACACTGTTGATTTCAGAAGGCTGAGAAGACAGGCTCTTGTTCATGAAATGAGGGTTGACGAACACTTCAGGCATTTCCTGGTACTCCTCTTCTTTGTCCTCACGGAGATCAAAGAAAGCTTTCAGCAGGTCCAAACTGAGGTGGTGCATTGCCACAATGGTGATCCCAGCCACAAAACAGAGCAGGCCTGGAAACAAACGTGCTCTCTGATTGGGTTCCTGTCACTCCAGCACTGTCCCCACCCCACCGCTCTCTTCGGACGGTCCCCTGCCAGAGGACAATGCCTTTGCTTGTGGCCTTCTATTGTATGAGCTGTTCTGAGCATCTTAAAACCCAGGCACAGCTCTGAAAACCCAGGCAAGGGATCCCAATGTCTTTGCACCTCAGGAACTATAAATGCCTCCACTGCCCTTGAGATGAGGATGATGTTCCCCCTTTTCCTATCCCTCTCCCCATCTCTGCCAGGATCTGCTTTGCCAAGGCACAGACTGGGGAGCTGCACTTCCCACTTGGGAGGGAAGCACTCTTGTACATCCAGAGGGACACAGTGATGTGACCTGGGCACCCTGATGTTCTTACCAATCGCTAGCATGAGCCAGAAAGATCCCCCATAGGCCACGTGCAGGGTCGCAGTCCCGATCTGGATCAGGCACATCGGGGAGTTCCTCACGGTGGAGAATGAGAGCAGCGAGAAGATCATGAAGGCCCCTGTGACCAGGAGCATGTACCCTCCATAAAGGAGGACAGGCATAGAGAAGAGAATGTTGGAGATGATCCATGTGCAAAAGGCTACCCTGGAGACAAGAGAACAGATGAGTGGTGTGAGTGTCATGGATTAGGATGCTCTGTGCGAGGATTTCCATGTGGGAGGAGGAATCTGGGCTCCAGAGTGCACTGTATGAGGTGGAGAAGCTCTGTGGACAGGCAGAAATGATCCCTAATCCCCAGGCTGAGCAAGCAGATGTGCAAGGCTCACACTGCTACACCCACAAGGCAGAAACACAGATTTCTTGTCATTGCTCAGCCCACAGACAGTACCAGCCTCAAGGAGGCTGTGGCAGCCCCCTCAGTGTCTCTGGGCCATCCTAGTTCCCTGCCCTTCCAGATGTGGGCAGTGCAGACCCTGAGAGCAGCACCCAGGACTGAGATAAATGCAGGAGCAGGCAAAGGCCACTTGCAGTAGTTCTGCACTTGCTGAGGAGTTGGGCTGCAGGGAAAGCCCTCAGCTATCGACCAGGATCTCTTGCTCCATGGCATCACCGGGCTCCTTCCCTAGTTTCTTGTCTCTGCTGTCAAACACCAAGCAGGCAGAACAGCACTGCAATGGCCCTTGATGGCTGACATGTTTTGGAAGGGACCATCTCCTGACAGCTGGGGACCAGCTCTGCCCCAGCCCAAGTGGGCAGTAACATATTTCTGACCTTTCCAAAGAGTCAAGATCAACTCCACAGTAACAGCAGCAGCATTTTTTCTTCACCTGATCCCACTTCCAGATACCAAATATACTCACAGGTGGGGTTGGGAGAGTTCTTCATGTGTCCATGGGCCTCTTTGGACCAGCAAGGACAGCAGCTTCAACTCCATGCATTGGGATGGACTCCTGCCATCATCACCACATCATAGCAAGGACCTGCACCACATTCCTCTCTCCTGTGCCCAGCCCTGGTGGATTTGTCCAGCAGAGAGAACCAGGACTTCATCTCTGCTCATCCCAAAGTATCTGCAGTGCCTGGCAGGGACCCCTCTATGCACACAGCTTCCCTTTTGGTAGGATGCAATTCCACCCATCACGGAGGCCTTGGGGGAAGGCAGCCGAGCCCTTTGCATCCCTGCATCTCCTGTGCCTGCAGCAGGACAGGGGGGCTCACCAGAGCGTGGCCGAGGCATAGTGTCCAGCGATGCGGTACTGCCTGTGCACGGCACAGGGGCTCTGCGTGCGGAACTTCTCTGCCACGTAGAGGATGGGGCTGGGCAGCCCCTTCTCCAGCCCCTCGCTGTAGCTGCGGTCGTAATCCACTCCGAAGTTCCAGGGAAAGTGCTCATTGTAGTTGATGGTCTCGTTGATCTGGTTCACTGGGTTTCCTGCAGGAGGGATGTGCTGAGATCCTGCTGTGCCGGCACCTGGGCACTGCCAGCCAGGAGCGTGGGCACAGCAGGGTCCCAGGAGCCTCCAGATAGACCAAGGGCCCCTACACAGCAGCTGGAGACCTCCTGGGGCCATGGCCACTCCAGAGCTCCAGATGGGGACAACAGACTCACCCCTGAGTGTGATGTTCACCCCCGCCAGGCCGATGTGCAGGCCGATGTCTGCGTTCACCTGGACAGGGCTGAAGGACTTGTAGGAGGTGTTTGCTTGCACCCAGCCAGTCTCCCAGTCCCCTGTGAACTGGACAACTGCCAGGAAAAATAAAGTTGGGGTTAAAGCAGGGCCGGTTTCAGGCTTTGCTGTGCTCAAGGAGAGAATCAGGGTGAGTGGCAGCATTCCCACCATGGAACTAGAAGGGAGTGTTAGGAGGGCAGGAGTGCTGACTCAGCCACCAGGACATGCCCCAACCAGCTCCCACACCCTGCAGAGCTCGGGTCCTCCCCTTGCTAAGCATCCACTCCCTGGATCCGGGACCAGCGGAGCTCAGATCCCCAGGGATGAACATCATGACCTGATTTCTCCTTGGACATCCTCTCCAGGACTTCCCTGCAAGCTCCCCACCAGGACAAGCACCACAGCACCCAGGGACAGGGCTCAGAGATGAGCCTGTTTGTCAGCCACAGGAACAGGGGTGAGTCTCATTTCACACATTCAGCTGCCTAAATTGCACTGTTAGAGAATAGTAAAGGTCATTGTCAAATGGAGATGATGGAGAGGGGTGGGGAGAACCATCACAGCTCTGACAGTCATTCCAGCTGGGAGAAAAAGAAAAATTTGAAGCATGTCTGGTATATGTTTTTGGGAACAAGGTATCCTTTTCTGAAGCACTTCCACTTGGCAGTGGGCTTCATTTTCCAACAGAGAAAGTAAAGCCGATGATTTGATCTTGGGCTGAACAAAACTTTCCTGAGAAAAAGTTCAGTTGCTGAATCAACTTGTGAGGGCACTGATCCAGTGGCAGCTCCACAGGAATGTTTTTTGGCTGCAGGGGTGAGTGTGCCCTGCTGCTGCCAGGCAGAAACTCTGACGCTGGCTTCAGAACAATTCGTTCCTCCGTGTGCCCAAGCTGTGCACGGCTGCAGCCTTGTCACAGAGCAGTGCTGGATGGCTCTCCAGGGCTGAACTGGATACGGCTGTGGAGTCAGCCCTGACCTCCAGCCCTGTGCCACCTCCAGCCTGGCACCGTGTTCTCAGGTGGCTCTGGTGGCATTTCCCAGAACCTGAACATCCCCAGGGTGGCAACTGCATACTGAGATGGTCCATGTATCCCGCAGCTGGTCCCAGTCTGGCTACTTACTTCTAGAGCCTGGTGAAATCAGGGCTGAATCTTTTACGTTATCATTGTCCCTCTCCCCTCATCATCCCTCTCTGGGCAACGCTGTAATACATCTTGTCCTTCACAGCAGGAGGGTTGGGGCTGGTTAATTTAGGGTTAGGGCTGGTTTCTCTCACCACCTGGCATCTTCTATCTGCTCAGTACGTCTTTTCTTACCCATCCTGTTGCCCTGTCCGAGTTGGAAATCCCTCTGCCTGCTTTCCACCATCAGTTATTAATAGATGATTTCCAGGTCTTTACTAAATTAAATCCTCTCCTTCATCTCCTCCAACTTTGCTCCTTGTGAGGTCTTCCCCCCACTGCTGCAACCTCTGCCCTGCCTGAGTTTTATTCCAACCTGCTCCCTCCACATCACTGCAATGCCCTCACATCCTCCAAATACGCCCGGCTGCAGCCCCAGGCAGCACAAGAGGGCTCACACAGGGGGTGAAATAATGGAAAATTGGTGAGGAGGATTGTAAACACACTCAACCGACGTGTAGCTGGGGTGCAGAAAAACCCACAGATCACAGTAAGCACTGTCTAGCCTTGTGTGTTGGAGAAGTGGAACATTTGCGTCTGGACAGCTCAGAAGCACCTATTGAGCAGGCTTGAGATCCTGCCCTGCTACAGGAAAGATCAAAGTACATCAGTGAATTACACCTGCACGAATCCCTGAAATACAGGTGAAAACAGCAGGTTTGGTGATCCTCTGGCACAGACCAAGCCCCGTAGCTCCCGTCCCCTCCCTGTCTATGCCCAGTGCTGTTTGGGGATTCCCCAGAGGGTGAGGTAATGAAAATAAATCTGTTCTTTGCATTTCATCCATGCTTTTGTCGTTGCTACTGCACCCTGCCTGTGTCGGGTCACACACACTGTCGGAGCAATGCGGGGCTGTGCAGCCTGACGGAGCTGGGGCTCTTCGAGTTACAGCCAGCAAAGCTCCCAGAAGTAATTACAGGCACCTCTGAGTGCCCTCAGCCCCTGTACCAGGGATGGAAAAGCCGTTTTGGGAAGCTGTGCGATTGCTTTGCAGAGCAGGATTAAGGTAGATCCCACAACCAGCCTCGACCAAGCCGTGGCTGTGACCCCCAGCTCACATTTCCCGGACGCAGACCCTGCCCCAGGCTCTAATCCTGCCCCCAGGCTCATCCCCGAGGGCTGCGCAGCACTCACCGACAATCACCACTCCCACGAAGAGGCTGAGGAGAGCACGGAGAGTCCAGTACAGCCTCTGCAGGGAAAGAGGTGGGACATCAGGCAGGGAGGAACAGCCCCGGCTCTCCTCCCGCCTCACCCAGAACTGCTCGGGAGGGTCCCGGCATCCATGGGAAGCAGCTGCCCGACCCCAGGGTCACGCACCGCCCGTCCACGGATGCCCGGGATGATGAGCAGGAAGCTGCAAGCCAGCGTCAGGAAGACCACGATGACTATGATGGTGCTGATGTCGAACACGGCAGCCTTCCTCTGCTGCGGGTAGAAGGGGTACACGCCATCAAAGAGAGTCATCCTGCACCTCCAGGAGCCTGTGGGAGAGAAGCGGTCACAGCGGGGACCTTGCGCTGCCCTGCCAGATGCCTCCAGCCCGTGGTGGCTCAGCTCTGGAATAACCAGCTGAGGGAGGTTCACCTAAAGAATCCCCAGAGGGATGAGGAAATGTGACGCTGCAAGGAAGCAGGCAGGTGAAATACTCCCCAGCAGAGAACACGCCACCCAAAAGCCCTCAGTGGAGGAGAGGAGGTGCCTGGGGCAGGGCTCCAGCAAGCCGAGGGACTGTGGCAGCCCAAGGAACCACAAGCCCCTGTCCTGCTGCTGAGTGAGGAGCAGCCCCAGAGCAGGAACCTGTTGAGCAGCTCCTGTCCGGATGGAGCTGGGTCTTTCCCTCCGAAAGGTGCAGCCAGGGCTTTCCTCTTTGTGGTGCACCCTTAGGGGACGTCCCCAAGCCACTAACCACTGCAGAAGCATTTTCCTTCAAAATTACAAGCAAGCTGTGCAAACATGGATTTCACAATAGCAAAATTATCCCCAGCCAAGGGCCACCAGCGCCAAGCAGAACAAAGCCCACTGTTCCCATTCCTGCCCGTCTCCTCCAAAAAAATTTTCTCCAGAAAAGCTGCTGATCTGGTGAAGGAGGAAGAGGGAGCACTGGTCCTGCCGTTGGGGTGGAGGGGCCGGAAGCAGCCCCTAGTCCCAGGGTGAGAGTCCAAAGAACCTACAAACACTGTGAGCACTTCTCAAGGCTAAAGGAAGCTGCATTATATAGGATGAAAAGGTATGTCATTCCCACAGGTGGCTTTGAACTCCCTCTGGCACTCCAGTTCCAGCAATTACACACCTTCTCCCTGTGCCCGGGTTAGATCTTTTCTACCAAAACTGATTACATGCTCAGTACTCTTGTTTTGCTTATTTAATAACTTCTCTGCATGTAACTACCCCGGGAAGTTTACTGAAGTCAGGCAATGCCAGAGCTAATCTGACTCATGACTGAACATCACTTTATTCTCTCCCTGTACGGAGCAGGTGATTTTATTCTCGTTTTCCAAAAACAGTGTTAATCATATTTTTAAGTAAGATCCAACCCAGAGCAATTCAGCCACAAAAAAGCTGGTCCCAAATCCCTGGAAGTGAGTGAGGATCACAATAACTATCATAAACCACTTTGCTTGGACAGCTGAATCGCTTTTCAATACATAAAGCAATATTTGATTTGAGAATAATTTTCTGTCCAGTAACCCAGATAACAACAATGAAGAGTTTAATGGAGAATGGAATTTTACAATGGATCTGGACCTGACTCTACCTTGACCTTTCTGCAGACTAACAGAGCTGCCGTGTTCCCTTTCAAACCTTCTTTGGGGCTGTTCTGCTGTAACAGCTTTGGGTTATTTCCTTGGAAAGCCAAACCTGGAAAAGGGAAGCCTTCAGGTGCTGTGATTACCTGGCAAGTAGGAGCTACAGCTGATTCCCGATGCTACTGAAGTCCAGCGAAAATGCCCACAAAACAGTCAGAGCTGCTGCAAGAAAATAAATAAATGAGAAGTTTAACCTAGGACAGATTAAAACTTAATGGCTTGAATTCCATTTGTTTCCTTTGTCCGAATTTCCTATAAGATACAATGACGCAAGGAAAGATTTACAAGTCTGTATTCACCAAAACATAACTCTTCACAGCTTAAAAAATTAAAAACCAGAAGGTAACACGAAGAATGCTGCCTTGTTAAATCTAAATTTAAATTTCAACCAACACCAAGGGATGTTTGCATTTCCGTACGCTTTGCAACTTCTGGGACTCATTTTATAGAGAATTTCCAGGGAAGCAACTCTTTTGCTGTCTGCCCATCTTTCTCCCTTGGCTGCCCTTTACAGAAGGCCAGCTCTTTGGCGTTTTTGCAGCTTTCAAGTGGAAAAGTGGAGCCTAAAGCTCACGGTAGGAGAAACTGAACTTGTTGCACCTTGGAAAGCATCCTCCACGCTGAAGCTCTGGTGTGACCTTAGAGCCCCTGTGGTTTCCTCTGTCACAGTGTATGGAGTGGGGAAAAACTTGAAACATCTTCAAGGAAGGATAAGAAATTCAACAGAAATAGATAATTTACCTTATGTTTAAAAATATTCTGGACTTGCAGGAGAGAAAGACAAAGGAGGTAGAAAGTTTGCCCAAACCCCAGAAGTTTCTCCTTACAGAAAGCCCATTTTCCTGCTCCAGGATGAATCGAGATACAAGGATTTTTTGGAAGTGTTCAGCCAAAAACTCCTGGTGGCAGAGCCAGCAGCAATTCTAGCTGGGTTGCTCAGGGCCGCAGGTTGGTATTTTCCAAAGAAAAACGAGAAATTCTGTCCCCTGGAAACGGAACCATCAGAGTTACAATTTGCAGGTGGGGAAGGAGGGGCAAGCGGGTCAACCTCGCTGCACTTTCCTGACCCCGTGAGGGTGGAAAAGGAGAAATAGAGGGTTAACTCCAGATGGGAAGCATCTTCCCCTTGCGGCCCCTGCCAGCCGGGACCCCCGGAGCGGGGCGGGCAGCGCCGGGGACGCTCGCAAAGCGAGGGGCCGGGACGGGCGGGGGGCGGCCGCCCCCTCCCACCACCTACCTCTTCCTCCTGCTCCTGCTGCTGCTGC
>VZRN01003943.1:223103-262827 GCA_013397935.1 Dasyornis broadbenti
CGCAGGTGAGGCTGCCGGAGACAGCCGGCATGTGGGGGACACGCGTGTCACTGCCCGCAGGGGGACAGGGCCCGGGGGGCACCGGGGACACGCGTGTCACTGCCTAGGAGGGCGGTCGGACACGCCGGCAGCCGTCTGCGCAGGGGCTCTAGGGAATCAAGGACACGCGTTTCACCGCCAGCGTGGGGAGATTCGGGGGATCGAGGACGCCCTTGTCCCCACTTGCGTGGGGAAAAGGCGGACAGAAGGATTGGGGATGTGCATGTCCCTGCTTGCGGGGGGGGACTGAGAGCTCAGGGAAACTCGTGTGCCCCGTTGGGGGTGTGTCTGAGCGGTGGGGGCCACACTTGCAAGGGTGTCTGAGGGACCGAGGCCACGCGTGTCGCTGCCTGAGTGGGTGGGGAGCGCCCGAGGGTCGGGGCCAGGCGCGTTCCCACTTGCGTGGAAGCTGCGGGACCGGGAGCGCGCGCGCCCCCCGTGCCCCCGCGCGGGCACGCGGCAGCCAGGGCCGGGCGCGCGCTGCCTGCGGAGGCTTTGCTGTCACTCGTGGAGGGGACAGGGGCTGGTGCTGCTTCTCCTTTCCCCTGCTGTGAGGACACGTCGGGCTGGGGCCGTGCCCGGGGATGGGACGGCTCAGGCCATATCCCCGTGTCACTGCCCATCCTGGGGGCTGCTGCGCTCTGGGTGATGTGTGAGGACGAGGGGATGGAGCCGTGCGTGTTCTCAACTGTAGGGTGCGGTGGAGCCACGCACATCCCTGCCGGCCAGGGAGCAGGCACAGGACAGGGAATGTCCCCGCGTGGGGACACCGCGGGCACAGGCGGAGGCTCCTCATGTCCCTCCAGGGGACAGCGTCCCTGCTGTGCTCTGGGCCATTGGGGCATCTGGCCCCAGGGGGAAGCTGCAGACGCTGCCGGTCCCTGTGCGCAGGTTGTCCATGGAGTGTGCACACGTCCAGAACAACTTGGGATCCCAGGCTGGGGAGATGTAGCCTATGCTGAAATCCCGGGATTGACTGGTGGGCGGGGGAAGGCAGCAGCCCCCAGGTGTGTCCCACCAGCACTGGGAAGAGAATCAGCTGTGATTCACAAGGACCATAGGGATCAGGCTTCTGGAATGTCTTGGATCTGCTGTCCTCTATCTGTGTGACCACACAGGTTCTGCAGTGGGGCTGATGCTCTCCCAGGATGCTGGTGTGTTCCACAATCCCAGCTGACCTGTGCTTCTGGGGAGAGCCCAGGAGAATTTTGGAGGCTGAAGCCCTAACTTTAGGGAAGCTAAATCTGCTAGGATCGGGTGAACAGAGATCCTTGCTCTGTGGGAAGATGTGCATTTGCGCTGACACACAGTTTTTGGAGGGATGTGAAGCTCCAGGCTTTGACAGGGCACAGGGATCCTCTCTGGTGGGAGAAGAAAAGGCTGACAAGCTTAATTTCATTAAGTGCAGAGGGAGGGAATGACTTTTCAAAGGTGGTACAGGGAATCTGTGGAAAAGCAAAGTCTGGAGGACTCATCATTGCAATATTCCTGGAAAGCTGACAAGGCTGTGGAACTAACCCACAAGCTTTCCCCCAGCAAGCTGCACCATGGGCTTCCAAGGTCAGTCTGTAAGAAAAGTTCCATTTTAGTGGGAAAGAACCTCAGGAGTCTGTGGTCCAGCCTACCTTTCGGAGCAAGATCACCGCTGTTACTTATGTCACATTGGCCGTGATCCAGGCTGGAAAACCTCCAGGGCCTTGGGTTGATAAGGCAATGAGTCGATTTTAATTGCTGGGGCACGGAGAGATAAAGGGTTCCTGAGAACTGGCATCTCATCTCACAGCTTGGGATAAAAGCAATTCCCATATCTGAGGAAAAGGGAGGTGTGCTCAGTGACAGAAGGAATTTTAAAACACTTGTTCTGCTGGAACTCTGTAAGAAGAGCGAGGGGAAAGGGGGAGACAATCTGTGCTGTGGCTGTGCTGATGTGCTTTGAGCCTTGGCATTGCTCCATGTCTCCTGAGCCTCTTCTGTGGCCCCTTCAGACCTCACTCTGGATGGGGGCTGCAGCCCTGCCCATTCTGAGATACATCCGGCTGGGTCCCTGGGGTCTCCCTTCCTACAGCACAGGAGGTCACGTGGATCTCTGCGCACAAGTCAAGCCCAGCTGCTGCCGATACCCAGGGCAGGGGCCGGTTCAACAGGGAGAGCTTTCAGGCAGGAGAGTCCCATGTGGTGATGGTGACAGGGCTCTGCCACTCCTGCCAGAGGTCACAGGTGTCTCCATGTGTCACCGTTGGCCAGGCTTTCATGTTCTTTGTGCGGGATGGCTCCTACCAGCTGCACAACCCAAATCTCACATCCACCAGACCGTGCTCAGCACAGGGCTGTGGGATGGAAGAGCTGTTACGATGATGAAGGAACACAGAAATGTCCCTTCTTGAGACATAACTGATTTTCTAATGCAAAAGACCAAAAGTGCAGGAATCTCCGGCAGAAGGACTGGCCATCAGGTTACATGATCAGCTCACAGCCTGGTGATGAGTATTTAAATTGATGAATGTAATTAATATGAGTGCAAATGATAATATTTAAGTCTCAAACCATTTTGTTTCCCAAGGAGACAGTGCATTTAGCAACTCCTGTTTTGCTCAGTTTGCACCACGGGGAGTTATAGGTGAAAAATCCCCACTGCAATTCCCAGTAAGTCCAAAACAAAACCTACAGAGCTGATGGTAATGTGTAAGCCTTTCCAAACCCAGGTTTTCTTTAAGTTTTAATTAAAATCATGAAAAAAATTAAAACCATCACTTTGGATGTGACAGAGCAGTATAGGAAAAGCTGAAACCTGTGCATTGCTGCATCCTTTGGCAGCACCACTCTTCTGAAATAGTGCTGGTCTTTGGATACACCCTGAAACACCGACAAAGAGCTATACTTAGTGGAAAACCCTGTCTTGGAGGTAAATTCAGGTTTGGCATTTCTGTGTATGGAAAGCCAGTGACTGTAAATCACTTCACTGTTCAGGGCTGGGAATCCCTCTCTTCTGCCAGGTGTTGCCTGGGATTTTAAAGGTTCAGCTCCCAGAGATGAAATCTGCAGGGCTTTTGTGGAAAGGGAGGTGGTAAAGCATCATGAGAAAGGTTGGTCAGGAGGGATGGCCATCCAGTTAGCTCAGAGGGGATCAAGATGTCTTGTCTGCAGCACTTGCACACTTTGGGATGTCTGGCTGCGTGCTGAGTCTTTTCCATTGTGTTCACAGCCGGATTTTGCTTGGGTGGGTCAATGCCAGGAGAATTTCCAGCTGAAATGTGCCTTTTTCTGTGATGAAGGGCTTTCTGTAACAGAGCTGGCACAATTGGATGATAAGGTGTGAGTCTATAGCTAGGATACCCCGAGGCAGGGCACTGGTCCTGCTCCAGCAGAAAGGTGTTCTCAGGTCAGCTGCCACATCCTGACAGAACGTTCCCAAGGTGACAAGGTCTCACATGACCCCTGCCAGCTTCCCACAGCCCAAACTGGGAGACACTGCCCATGCGTGATGGCAGTACCGGGGTTTTACCTGGCAGCAGAAACCACATAAAAGAGCTGAAGTTTCGGTCCGTGCATGTTCCCAGCCTCCGGGAGTGGCCAAGCTCCAGCACCCTCTCTCTCATCTCTCCTCTCTCCCCTCTCTGTTTGCAGGTCCCTACTTCCAAAGAGCCGGTGGCCGATGCAACCTGCAGCCATGATGTTGAGTTTAGTTGTGGTGCTGGTGGGGACATGGACCTTGGGCAGTAAGTGCGGTTTTGGGGAAGGGAGCCTGGGGGGAGATCGTGGAGAGTTGATGCCCCTCAGGGGAATTTCCCCTGACCCATAGAACATCATGTCAGAGCCACCTGATCTAGTGGAAGGTGTCTCTGCCCATGGCAGGGTAAATGGAACCAGGTGATGTTTATGGTCCCTTCCAACCCAAACCATTCTATGATTCTATGATGCAGTTTGTGAGGAGATTAGAAAAAATTGGAGCGAAGTGCATGTTGAGAGACTGCCCTACTGCAGTTGAGATGAGTGCACAGCTTGAAGGCAGGAACTGCAAGTCGTTGCTGCTATTAGCAAAGCAAAAGGTAAAAGCAAAAGGTCCCTGCCCACAAAATTAACACAAAGGAAATAAGGCTGGTGTTGACACAAAAGCGCAACTCCAGTGCCAACATCTTTCCTTGGCTCACATGGATATTGTAGGAGCCAGAAGTAAGGAGAGGTTTCTGATCCAGTGAGAGAGAGGAGAAAAGGAATGTGCTTTGGGATTAGACTGGTGGTGGCAACAAATTGATCTGGGACATCAGGATCACAAGCATGAATTTCCAATTTTAGCTATTATCCCTAAAAAGGAGTGCAAAACTTGTCCAAAAACCTGCGTATTTGGAAAGTTTTAGAAAGAATATGGGAAAAGATCACAATATAAATATAATTCTCTAGTGGAGATGTTTGTTTCATGCTTCCTTCTTGCTGCTCATCGAGTGGGTCTGGTCTCTTCCAGGAGCTCAGGAGGCCATCTCCTGGGAGGTCCAGCGCTACGATGGCTGGTACAACAACCTGCTGCACCACAGCTGCGGCTCCGTGGGTGAGTGCCAGGCCTTGGGATGGCAATGTGGGATGGGGCGAGGTGAGCTGCCCTCGCTTTGTGGCTGAGACAGAAACCTTTCTGCCCCGAGCCTGAACCAGGCAGGTGAGCAGACAATGGCCCTCAATGGTCCCTGGGTGCACCTGAGAGCCCTGTTAGAGCAGCGCGGAGGGGCCAGGCTGCCCCTGTCTGGGCATTGCCGCTTCTAGCCGCTGCCCAGGCACAATCTGCAGGTCATGCTGGTGTTGGAGCAGTCCCAGAGCAAAGCTGTGCCTTTGTGAGATCGCTCAGAATATCCAAGGGAAGACCCCCGCCTTTCAACAGGTGTTTCTGTGATGGTCAGGGATCCTGGAGCTGCCAAAAGCCATCCTTTGCCAAAATCAGCACGCAGTTCAACCAGGATTCAGCACAAGGCTGGAGACAGACGAGTTCATGATCCAGGCATGCTGGACCTATTGATTTTCTGCCCTGCACAGAGCTGATACCATGTACTGTTCGGTACTGGGAGAGGCATTTGGAATTTCCCTCTGCCAATGGCGAACCGCTTCCTCATGCCTACAGCTGGCCCATGGGCTCAGCTCTAGATGTCCCTGAGCCAGGGACCAGCACAGATCAGGCAGGATCTCATCTAAAACATTGAAGGTTCTGAATGCTCATTTCTGGCAGCCCAGGTTGGTCACTGATCTGGTGACACGGTGGTGCAAGGTGCGGTGGCATTTGCACAGCTTCCTCTGAGTCTGCTGGCTCTCCAACACGACGTGTGTCACCAGCCCTTTGGCAACACCAAGGCCTGCCAGGGAAAACCAGCTCTGGCAGACCAAGTCTTCCTCTTACAGAACAGACAGGTCAGACCTTAACTTTTGGAAACCAACACATGGAAACTAAGCCCCAAACTTAGGCAGGAATTCAGGATTTCCCCCAGTTCTGGGGAGCTCTAGCAGATGGAGCCCACCACACTGGTGACAAGCCTTTCAAAATCAGTGAGAAATGTCCTCCTGCCTCTGGCTTTTCAGTTTTGGGAGCAGCAGTGTGCACAAAGTAAGGGTGTTTCTCTCTCATTTTGGCACTTGTCTCACTATCTCCCTGGCTGTTCCCTCTCCTATTCCCTATGGTGCTGGCAGACACCACACTTGTTTAGGATTGCACACTCAACATGGGGCAGCTTAACATCACTGCAGTCACCTGCTGGAGCACCGCCCCAGACCTCCAGGAGGCAACAGGGATGCACACACACAAGGGAAGGACAATTGGAAGAGAGGAAGATGGAGGGTGGAGGATCCCTCCTGGTTTTAAGAGGACTGATCCCAGTGTTGCAAGAAGTTTTGGGTGATGACACCAAAACTTGCATGTTCTTGGCCATGCTAAGAACCTATGCCATCCTCTCACTCTCTTCTGGGGCCTGCACACACATTCCATGTTTTCTGGTGCTGCAGGAGCCAGGCTGCTGCGTCTCCTGCCAGCCAACTACGCAGATGGCGTCTACCAGGCACTGCAGGAGCCCCGCGTGCCCAACGCTCGCCAGCTCAGCAACGCGGTGGCACGGGGACCCTCGGGGCTGCCCTCCCGCAGGAACACTACAGTGCTGGCTGTCTTCTTTGGTAAGACCAGGGGCCTGACACCGACTTGAAAAAGGGTGGTTTGGGTGGAAAAATATTGGTTTCTCACACAGCCAGGGCCATGCATTGGAGTGGTCCTCGCTCAGCCCTCCATAGCCGACCCACCTGTGGATATCAGACCCAAAAAGCCTTGGGTACCACTGTAGCACAGCACTGTCCAGCCAGGAGAGTTTGTGTGGATTTCGGTGACCTTTGCCAGTTGAACAAAGTGCTGATATTTGCCATTTGGGAACTTCCTCATTTGTTTCAGCAGTGGAGCTCCCCCATGGCAAAAACACCCGACAGATCTGATAAGAGCCGTGCTGGGCTGAACTGCTGCAACTGGAGCAGATTTTTCTTTCTCTCAGGAGCTCAGTGGGGTCTTAGGTCTCCAAGCCTGGAGATGTCTGTCTCTGGGAAATCACTGAATCCCAGAATGTTCGCGTTGGAAAGGACCTCAATGGTCGTCTTGTTCCACTAGGCCAGGTTTCTCCAAGCCCTGTTCAACCCGGTCTTGATCACCCATGCTGCTCCTGGTGGTCCCCTCAGCCCACCTACAGCTGCCCACCCTCTTGTCCTGCTCCAGATGCTGGGGACAGCCCTCCCAGCTGCTGACCGTGCTTCGCTCTCTGCCAGGTTTCCACGTGCTCTTGGACATCCTGGAGATGGAGAAACCCGGCTGCCCTGCTGAGTTCCTCAACATCTACATCCCACCTGGAGACGCGGTGTTTGACCCTGCCGGCACTGGAGATGTGGTCCTGCCCTTCCAGCGCGTCCGCTGGGCAGCAGAGACAGGACAGAGCCCCAACAACCCCCGGGAACAGGTGGGTGTGGTTTCTTCTGCTCTTTGCCTTTTGTCTAAATTCCTCTTCACCTAGCGTTGGGATCTGCAAGACAGTTTGCAAAAACAAAATGAGAGCACCGCTATTTCCCTAGAAATACACATCTCTCAAGTGTTTGAACCAATGAAATGAACCCAAAGGAAACCTCTAAGTTTCACATTGAGCAACACTAGTGGTTGCCTGAGGTCAAAGCATTTCCTGGACAAACAAAAGGTAATTAGGTCAGTTAATTATTGAACATTGTTTTGGGCACCAACTCCTACCTTTAATAACGTATCACAAAGCTGAGCTGACACTATGCTTCCCTAAATTTCAGTCATTTTGGGAAATAAATCCGGGTTTTCCCCCAGTTTCTCTGGATTTTGCTGTGCTGCTTGGTGTTCCCCAGATTTCTTTCATGCTGGAGAGCTTCCAAGCCAAAATCACCAAAGTGAAATACCCCCCTGAACCTTTTATGTGACAAACGCTGATCAGACCAGCTTAGCAAGTCATGTTTTTCGCACATTTAAACGCTTAGGAAAATGGAAACTCCAGCATGTTTTCAGAATAAAAAAGATGCTTCCAAGCAAACTTTTGGCAGGGGAGATACTCAGCATGATGCCAGAACAGTGGGACTTCCTGCTGCAAGGTCAGAGGGGACAGCTCTGGTGTTCCCAATTTCCCCAGAGATGGGTTCAGTCCCCTTCCAGCCTACCTAAGGACTCACACATGTCTGTTTCTGGGCATAGTCAAAATAATTGGGGAAAAAACAACCACAAAAGTACTTTTGAAAAGCCTGGACCTGGTCTTTTCCTGTACCTGGCACTAATTCCCAAAGTTTTCACAAAGATTGTCTGTGTATTTATTTGCTTTTTGAAAGCTCTTGTTAAAACACGGTTAAAACAGAGTGCTTTGCAAGAACACATGAGGCAGACTGGGGCTTTCCAGGCCTCTTTTTTACACCTTTCTGCTGAAATCCCGGCCCTTGTTAATGCCTGTTGCCCATGCCTGCCCTAGACCAACGAGGTGACGGGCTGGCTGGACGGCAGCTCCATCTACGGCCCCTCACACTCCTGGAGCGATGCCCTGAGGAGCTTCTCAGGGGGACAGCTGGCATCGGGGCCCAACAGGAGCCTCCCGAGGCAGACGGACGGGAGGATTCCCATGTGGAAGGCGTTGGATCCGTCCACGGGACAGGGTGGTTCCCAAGGGATCTATGGTAATGGTGGCATTCCAACAGTTTTTCACCCTTGACTGGGAGCAGGGGGAGCAGGAGGTCCCTGGAGCTGAGCCCAGACTGGACCCCGGGAAAGGCTGAAGGCAGGGGATGCAGGGAGACAGGACACAGGGGTCAGGAGAACTGTGGGAGAGCAGTCCGTTTCCCAAGGGGGAGGAAGATTTGAGCCCCAGTGAAGACATCCCAGCACGGACACACCAGCAGCTCCAGAGGCCACATGCCCACGAGGCAACGTGAGAGACCAGCTCTGATGCCAGGCAATCTCCTCTGGGGGAAAGAGCTGCTGCTGGTACAAACCTGCTCAGCTTGCTTTGAATTCGTCACCTGCCCAACCTCTGGTCCATGCTGGGGGCCTGGTGCTGCTCCTCACTCGCTCAGGTCGCTGGTCTCCCTGGAGAGCAAGGAAGGGCAGGGGACAAGGGGACGCTGGGCTGTGTCCACAGAGCTGGCTGTGCTCCTCCAGCTGTGGGCAAAGCTGACCCAGTGGCGACAGCCCCCACTGATGGTCATGGTGGCTCTTGCAGACCTGGGGAGTGCCTGGGGGAATGAGAACCCCTTCCTGCAGGCTGAGAGCATCGCCTGGTTTCGGTACCACAACCACCTGGCCACAGCACTGGCCCAGAAGCATCCTGCCTGGTCCGATGAGGATCTCTTCCAGCACACTCGCAAGAGGGTCATCGCCACTTTCCAGGTGAGGCATGGGACCCCCCAGCCCTTCTGGGACCCCCAGCACCCTGCGTGGTTCTGGCCCTGACCCAGCTTCCCTGTTCCCTAGAGCATTGTTCTGTATGAGTGGCTGCCGACCCTGCTGGGGACACAGGTCCCGGAGTACCAAGGTGAGGGGCAGGCAGGCAATGGAGCGTTGGAAGCAGGGCTGGGGAGACCAGGGGAGCTGGTGGGTGGGGAAGGAGATGGAGCTTGGCCCCTTTTCCCTCCATCCTGGCTGCTGCCCCACAGGTTACCAGCAGCACCTGGACCCCAGCCTCTCGCCAGAGTTTGTAGCGGCTGCGGGGCAATTCCTGGCCACCATGGTGCCTCCAGGTGTTTACAAGAGGTAGGAGCAGCCCTGCAGGACTATGGGACTGCAGTGACTGTGTCAGGGGAGGGGTTGCCCGAGCTGGGTTGGTGCCTGGGGATGGACTTCTTTGGGATTGTCTCTGTCCCTTCCCCGTGTCCTGCCCTGGGCTGGGACAGCCAAGCCCTGTCCACTTTGGGCAGCCCTGGCTCGGGGCTGACGGTCTAATCCTCCTCTGTTGTTCCAGAGACACCAAGTGCCAGTTCCAGAATGTGTCTGGCTCCGGTGGCTCATTCCCAGCAGTGCGGCTCTGCAACAGCTACTGGAGCAGACAGGTACAGGGGAAGGGAGCACAGGCATCCTGAGGGCATTACAGGCTGGCCATGGGGGGCTTCATCCCTTCTTCTGTGCTATGGGGGACCCCACAGGGGTCTGAAAATGAAATTGGGTGCGGAGCCAGACCAGGGGTGAGAGATCCTCCCCATCCAGCATCCCCAGCCTTCAACTGTGTCAGGCTCAGACCTCAAGTTTGAGCTGACGTGGAGAAAATGAGCCTGGAAGAAGTTCCTGATTCCCCTGTGTCCAGGGTCTGCACCCCTGGGGGCACCACTTCAGGGTTGTGGGGCTACCTCCCACCCTTGGTCATGCAAGAGGAATCACTTGCTCTTCCCGTGTCCTGTCAGAGCCCTGGGCTGCAGCAGGCAGAAGATGTGGACAGCCTCCTGCTGGGGATGGGCTCACAGATTGCAGAGCGGGAGGACAACATTGTGGTGGAAGATCTCCAAGGTCTGTACTGCAGTTGTGCCTTGGTGGGGGAACCCTCTCCTGAGGCTGGGCTGGGGGCAAGGTGGGGAGGCAGGACCCATTGCCTCCTCCAGGAGCACCAAACCCCATGCTTCAGCTCCAGCCCCGTTAACAGAGGTGCAGAGAAGCTACAGGACCCACTAAGCGTGTGTGGAACCATTCTGGCAAAGGCATGGAGATGATCTCCATGTTTGGCACAGCCCATGGCAGAGGACAAGGCCAGCCCAGCAGCTGTGGCAGTTGGGGTGGTTCCTTCAGCTCTGCCTTGCCATCACCATGGCTTCAAATCCACCCACAGATTACTGGTACGGGCCCCTGAAGTACTCCCGCACTGACTACGTGGCCAGCTGGGTTCAGCGTGGGAGAGACCTTGGCCTGCCAACCTATAACCAAGCCCGGGAGCGATTTGGGTTGGAACCTCTCCAAAACTGGTCAAACCTTGCCCCACACCTGGAGCCACAGGTAACAGGGAACTGGTCTGGGCAAGGAATGTACATGGGCCAAGGGATGATGGGATATTTCAGGCAGGAACTGAATTCTGCAACATCGTAGGAAGAGGGAGATCAGTGCATGTCCTGCCCTGGCTGATTTTCATGCCTGCAGTGGGGTAACTGTGTAATTTTCATTCTTGCATTGGGGTAACTGTAATTACATGGCACGAATAAACCATCCTGCCCCCGTGCTAATCTCCTGTGCCACCAGGCCCTCTGCTCCTCCTAGAGCCGAGATGCTCTGGGAGTGATGCTCACTTGCTCAAGTTCAAGCCATGAGCTCGAGATTGTGCGGTCCCTGCCCACAGATGTGTGATGCCGGGGAAATGCACATTCCTTACTCCTCTCAAGGCTTGCCAGGACTTTCTGATGCCCTGGCAGAATTCCCTGTGCACACACGTGTGCGGTGGGGGTTTCTCACCAGGTCCTGCAGAAGGTCGCTGCCCTGTATGCCCACAACGTGGCTGGGCTGGAGCTGCTCCCCGGAGGGATGCTGGAGGCCGATGGCTCCCTCTTCTCTGCAATCATCCTGGACCAGTTTGTGCGTCTGCGTGACGGTGACAGGTTTTGGTTCGAAAACACCAAGAATGGGTAAAGGCCTCTTCCCTATCTGGCAGCTGTTCTGCAAACCCCAGTAACACATGGAAACTGGGGCTGGAGGAAAAAGCATCCTCCAGCTTCCTCAGTTCCCTCCTGTTGCTGCTCAGTGGCACCCGGGGCCACCACTTGTCTCCACGTCCTTTTCCTCAGGCTGTTTACAGAGGAGGAAATCAGGGAGATCCGTAATACCACTTTTCATAGCGTTCTGACTGCTGTCACCTATGCCAAACCCACAGACCTCCAGCCCCACGTGTTCATCTGGAGAGAGGGTGAGTGCAGCGTGCAATGGGAGGGCACAGGGAGTGAATGGCAGCAGCCAGGCAGCGAGGAAAGCAGAGTCATCCCAGTGACACAGCCAGTGACTCAGTGATGCAGGGAACACATCAGGTTTGGAGTTTCTCAAGCAGGTTTCACACCTGCTATGACCCTGAGCCAGCAAAACGGGCACAAAATGCAAGGGTTGCTTGTGAGCAAGATGTTGATGCATGATGCAGATGTTGAAAGAGGACAGAAGTGCAGGCATGATCCCAAGGGGAAAATGCATATTACTGTGTTTGGCAATATGCTTTTCCTCTTGGAATCTTGCCACACCCTTCCCATTTACAGTCAGCATTTCATTTGGGTCACATTCCAGCCCTTGCAAGGTGTCTTTGTTTCCTTAGTGTGCATTCCTTGTAATCGACCAGGAGCACTCCCTAGATTTGCAGCATCCAGATGAGCAGAGGCTCCGAGCCGCAGTTTGCTGCAGCCCAGGGCACCTCTTGCTCAGCCCATCCCATCAGGAGAGGTGATGATGCTGAACCTCCAGAGCGCTTGAGTCCAGTTCTGTGCTTGGTTTGCTGTGGTAGGCAAAGGTTTTACCCAAACCCAAAGGCCTGTCCCCAAGATCTGGAGTTTAACTCAAGCACCCCAGTTTTGTAGCGCTCCCTGGGTCACTCAGCCACGAACCCCAACGGCATCTTAATGCAGAGATTCCTGGGGTGATGCGGGTGAGATGGGTACAAGGTCAGTGACACTCACAGCCTGTCCCCTCCTTGCAGGGGACCCATGCCGCCAGCCCCAGCAGCTGACAGCTCAACACCTGGCCAGCTGCACGCCCATGATGGTGCTGGACTACTTTGCAGGCAGCAGCGCAGGCTTCGGGATCATCATCGTTGTCCTCTGCTGTCTGCCATTGGGTTTGTCACTGTTTCGTAACCCTTCTCCTGTTCCACCTGTCCCCCAGAGACAGGGGCTGAGTGCCCATGGACAAAGCACCTCCCAGCAGGAGCTGCTGAGTCCTGGTCACTGCTGAGGCGCTTGAGCTGGCAGGATCCTTGGGCACCAGGAGGGAGCTGAAAGTGGGAAGGAGCTTTGTGATCTCTCACACCTCCTTCTCCCACGTGTCCCCAGTGACTCTGCTCGTTGCCTGGGTTGTTGCCGCATTCCGCAAGAGAGATTTCAAGAAGCTGCAGAAGAAGCAGCGCACCAGCGTGCGCAGGGAGGTGTCCGGCGAGGCCGCGTACGGTGAGGTGGCACTATCAACCCTGTGATGGCAGCTGGTGATGCTGCTGCAGTCGGGGCTCAGACCAAGGCAGGGCTGAGCCTGGGGCTTGCACCCAGATGGGATGTAAGGAGGAACTGTTTTGCCAGGAGCATGGTCAAACAGTGGAGCAGGGAGCCCAGGGTTTGGTAGCCCATCCTATCCAAGACCTGACCAGAAAAAGCCTTGAGCAGGCTGACCTGTAGCTGGTCCTACTTTGGGCAGGAGGTTGGGAAAGAGACCCTTCCAACCCGAGTCCTTTCCAACCTGAGTCATCCTATGACCCTCTAATTCCAGTCCTCCCCAGATGACACCTTGCCTGAAGGAAACCTGCGTAGAGTAACTTCCCCAGTAGCTGCAGGACAGTGACTGGAGCTATCGCCTTGCTCTGGACACTGGAAAAATCCTACCTCCCTCCACAGTCTGTACTCCTCCCGTGTCCATGTGCTTGAGCTCTGCAGCTGGGAGATCAGCATTATTCCTTTAAGATGTGACTGGCCATGAAACTGTTCCCAAACTGCATCTTGGTGAAGGAGCTTTTGGGATGAGTAGGAGCCTTTCCAGTTAAGTCCTGTGCTCTCTCCCAGCAGCCATGGAGTGGCATGGGCCCAAGACAGACAACTCTCCTGTCTACATTCAGCTCCAAAGTGACAAAGTGCTCAAGGTGCTGGATAGCAGAGGGTCTGTGCTCCGGAGCATCAACCTGAAAGCCCTTCAAAGAGTGGAGGTGATCGTCTCCAACAACAAAGGGAACAAAGCTCTGCTGCTGAAGAGCCCCAAGGAGTACGACCTGGTGAGTACCATGGTGCCTGGGGTATGACACCTTCCCCTGGACCCTGCACAGTCCTCTGTGCCACTCAGCTGGGGGCGCTGGGAGCAGTGTAAGTCTTTGAAGGGAGGTTGTGGCCTCCTCAGAACCACCAGGTCCAGCAAACACCATGAAGCTGAGCCTCTGGTGATCACAGCCAGTCGGTTGGTCCTTTGCAGGTGCTGCTCTTCAGTGAGGAGGCTGAGAGGAGCATCTTTGTTGGGAAGCTACGAGACTATTTGAAGGAGAGTGGCTTTGACCTGCATCTGTCTGAGATGAAGGAGCAGAGCCTGATGAAACGGGCAGTCACCCAGGAGCAGAGGAAACAAATTCTGGAGACTTTCTTCAGGCACCTGTTTGCTCAGGTGTGTAGAGGTGTAGCAAGCCCTGATGTGTGGGGGAAGGTATTTCTGATTCAGCAATGAATGTTGGGGCTGGTGCTCTCTGTAAGAGCTGGTAATCCACGCACAAGGAAGCTGCCCATACTTCCAGGACCGAGGGACATTTTCCTTTGCAGAAGACAAAGGGAGATCTGCTGCAGTGGCACAAGCGTCTAAAGTACCAAGGAGACTTTTAGGTGATGTAACAGGTGTCCAGAGTGGTCAGTGGCATGGAGAGTGAAAAGTCACGTTGTGTAGGAGAGACATGGGACTTTCCTGTGGTATCTGCCATGAGTTTTGTGTCAGGGAGCCACCAGCCTTTGTGCAATAGGTCAAATAGAAAACACCAGCCTTCTGCTCTGCCATCACTCACAGGATTTCTTTTGTGGGACACAACCTGCAGGTGCTGGAAATCGACAGATCCGATGCCGGGGAGCTCAGCTTTGAATCTTCACAGAAGGCAAGGGAGTCTCTAACGTGTGAGCTGAGCAGGGCTGAGTTTGCTGAAGCCCTGGGGCTCAAAGCCCACTCCATGTTTGTGGAGTCCATGTTCTCCCTGGCTGATAAAGATGGCAATGGCTACATCTCCTTCCGGGAATTCCTGGACATCTTGGTGGTCTTCATGAAAGGTGGGAGCTGGAGCTGGTTAATGCCTCCACCTGCTGCCCTTGGTCCTGTTTCTAGGCTCTGGCAGAATGGAGGACAAGATTCACCCACTAGGTCAACCTGTAGACACCGCTACAGCTTAAAATTCCCTTTACTCAGACAGCTTCAGCTTGGGTTATAGGGCATGACAATTTTCTGGAAGATGATACACGAGGGCAGCTGTCTTCTACCACCGCAGATATGCCTGCCCTGCCTCCCGAAGGGACTGTGCATCCTGTGCTTGAGAGATCATAGCAACTGTGTCTGATACAAGATTCTCCCTAAATGACCACTGGAAAGATGGATTCGTAGGGGAGGTGTTGCATGACAGATGCAATGGAAACAACTCCCAGAAAACTCATTGCTGTGCAAAAGCACGTTTTGGCTTTTCAAAATAACGCACGAGAAAGAATGTGTATCTACCCAATATTTCACCTTGCACTTGAGAGTCAAGTGGAAGGGTGGGGTTTCACTGCTGCAGGTCCAGACCCTCAAAAACAATGTACAAAAGCATCTTTGTTGATGAAAATAGGATCTTGTTTTCACTTTGCCTCTCTCCCTCCCCACCAGGGTCCCCAGAGGAGAAGTCCAAGGTGATGTTCAGGATGTATGACATTGATGAGAATGGGTTCCTCTCCAAACAGGAGTTTCTGAGGATGCTCAGGTACTCTTCCTTCTCTCTCCTGATGTTTTCACAATGTTTATAGACCTGTCTTCAGAAGTAGCTCCCAGTTTCTGTGCTTCAGGCCCCAAGAAGCCCATGGGCTCAACACTCACAACCAAGAGCCCATTTCTCCCATGAAACTGGTCTGGGACTCTGCCCTGCATTATTTGAGGGACTCAGCTGATGTTTCCATCTCTCCTGCAGGTCCTTCATTGAGATCTCCAACAACTGCCTGTCAAGAGAACAGGCAGAGCAGGTGACTGAGTCCATGTTCCGGGCCTCGGGGTTTCAGGACAAGGACGAGCTGACTTGGGAGAATTTCCACTACATGCTGCGGGACCATGACAGCGAGCTTCGGCTCACCCAGCTCTGCGTCAAAGGTCAGTGGGCATGAGCACGGGGTCATCCCAGGTCCTGCAAGGCTGGAGGCAATGGGCAGCACCCAACACGAACCTCTCAAATCCTGGCCCATCAACCTCCTAACCCACCAGCAGTAATGGGGTATCAGCTGTTGCTTCATGTGTGACACGTTTGGGTCAGTTCAGGGCTTCTCCCTGCCCACATGAGATTCCTAAACTTTGTCTTGCACACTCTGAAAGGCTGTTTGTCCTTTTGGCTCCTCAAAGGTGTCCCTGAGGTGTTCAAGCAAAA
Source organism: Dasyornis broadbenti (assembly GCA_013397935.1). NCBI lineage: Eukaryota > Metazoa > Chordata > Aves > Passeriformes > Dasyornithidae > Dasyornis > Dasyornis broadbenti. The sequence goes on from VZRN01003943.1 coordinate 238,919, forward strand.
CCTGCACAGCTGTGTCTCCTTCATAAAAAGGAAAGAGCCCAAAGGGTAAGCTCCCCTCCTTATTGTCACTGTTGCTATTCCTTCTCTTTCTGCCCTGGCTCACATCTATCCTTCACCCCAACCCTTCCAACAGATGTTCCCACCAGATGCTGGAACTCCAAGCGCTGGGGAAGGTGTGGGAGGTGCACCAGGGCTGGGCGCTGCTGCGGGGCTGCCATCCTCCTCCCCAGGCACAGCCAGAGGGGGAGAACTGCCTCCTGCAGAGCCCTGTGGCATCCTCTGTGTAGAGATGGGAGTCCTGCCTTGCTTTTTATCTTGGAGTGAATCCAGACCATGTGCAATTAAAGTTAATGCAAGCAGGCTTGCGGGAAAGAGCTGGACATGTTCCCAGCTGACCCTGTGATGGCAAGTGGAGAAAAGTGGAAAATTTTCGCAAGAATTTCCAGCAAATAGAGCTTTGGGCTAGGCTTAGCTCTATTTCCACAGAACCAACTCAGAGGAGAAGAAAGACCCAAATCTGGACACTGTGAGCCACTACATGGAGAGAAAGGGGCAAGAACTGAGGAAGAGACCAGGAAGAAAGTGAGTGGTCTTGCCTGTCCAGCTGTGCCTCTGGGGCTTGGGCTCAGCCTGTTTGCTGTTTCTCACATCTCCATATCAGACTAGGTAGCCCTCCAGTCAAATGACGCTGCTCCACGGAGGCACGCATTGGCCAAGGAGCTGCAGGAACAGTCCCACCTTGGCAGGACAGTGCCGTACCTGGGTCTGGGTGATGTGCCTCTACAAAAAAAAACAAATTAAGTGGCCAACTCCAGAGGCTGAGATAGTGGTTTTTAGAGAGGGGTCTCATCTGACAGTTTCTGCCTGTTCCTCTCTGCCCCTTGGGATGCTGCTGGTTCGCCTGGGCTGCCTACAAGAGCTGCAGGAGGGAATTTGGTCCTCCCTGCTGTGGCAGCAGCATTTCTTCAAGGAAGCTGTTCTGCCATTGTTATTGATGACCAGAATATCTTGGTTTGCCTTAATTGCATCAATTAAGGAAATTTCCCTTTTGTGGGTTAATGTTTGACAGAGGAATATTATGATGAAATTATCTTTTACAGTTCTTATCTACAGTTTCATTTCTGAATCACAGTCTCCGCATTTGTTACCAGCTTTTGAAGGCCTTGTAGAGCGGGCTGACCTGAGACCACCCTGTGATGGTGTGTTCTGCAGGTCACCCCATCACTGATGTGCAGGGGCGGTCACGGTACTTTGGGAGGAAGCCCAAAACTGGGCCCTCAGCCATTCCTTGCCAGAGAAACCCCACAGTGACACCAGCGCTCCTGTCTTTGCCAGGGCAAACCAGTACCAGCTGCATCTGTACACGGAAGCACAACGGAAGAAGTATGAAAGGAACAGAGTTCAGCAGAAGATCCAGGAGTTCAAGCGCTTCATTGAGAATTACCGGCGCCACATTGTCTGTGTCGTCCTCTTCTCCGCCATCACAGCCGGCGTGTTCGCAGAGCGAGCCTACTGTGAGTGCCCCCCCAGTGCCACGGCGGGAGGTGTGGGCTTGGTGCCGTGGTTGCCTGGGGCATGATGGGGAGTTGCCTGGCACAACTTCGGGCAACAGTGCCAGTCCTCCCCCAGAATGACCGAAGGATCACTGAGGTTGGAAGGGATCTCTGGAAGGGTCTGGTTCCAGTGCCCTGCTCAGAACAAGCCCACTTCAGCTGAATGAGGCTGCTGAAGGTCTTGTCTAGAGAAGGTGTGAAGAGGTCCAAGGCTGGTGATTGCACCACCTTGCTCGGCCAGTGCTAGTTTTCGACCATCCTCCCCGCAAAGAGTTTTTATTTTACATCAAACCTGAACTTCCTACAGTGAGACTCCTGCTCTTGCCTCACATCCTTCCACTCTGGGAAAGACCCGCTCTGTGCACCCGTGAAATGGCTGCAGGCAGCCAGCTTCCCTGACTCATCTCCTCCAGCCTGAACAAGCCCATTTCCCTCAGCCTTTCCCTTACATCATGTCCTCCAGCTCCCACCCATCCTGGTGGTCTCCACTGGACTCGTTCCAGTTTATGGACACCTCTGGTATTGGATTCCCCAACTGAGGCCATTCTCCTCCCTGGACCTCCCTGTCATCCAGCAGTTCTGGGGCCCTTTCCCCATGCAAACCCCTCCCTGGTGTCCTCCTTTTGGTGGAGCCACACAGGTGGCTGTCCCCTTGTTGCCGGAAGGGTCGTGGCCCTCAGCACCGTGCACATGACACCTCCTCCACTCTCTCTCCCCAGACTATGCCTTTGCATCCCCCAGCACTGGAATTGCACAGACCACCTTCGTGGGGATCATCATCTCCCGGGGAGCAGCTGCCTCCATCTCCTTCATGTACTCCTACATCCTGCTTACCATGTGCCGCAACCTCATCACCGTCCTGCGGGAGACCTTCCTCAACCACTACATCCCCTTTGATGCTGCTGTCGACTTCCACCGCTGGATTGCCATGGCAGCCCTGATTTTCTCCGGTAGGTGGGCTCCTGGGGGATGTACCACCCACAAGCAGAGAACCAGCCCATCACACCGCGGCAGAAGCAGGCAGAAGCTTAAAGACCCTGCAGAGACATAGATGCCTTGCACTACAGAAAAGGAGGGACCTCCAGGTCCCTGGGAACATCAGCAGGGTCTGACACATCTCCATCCACATCAAGTGATGCTTCTTTCTCTGTGCTTTTGTCTCTTACAGTGCTCCACACTGCAGGTCATGTAGTGAATGTCTACATCTTCTCAGTCACACCTCTCAGTGTGCTGTCCTGCCTCTTCTCCAGTGTCTTTACGAATGATGGGTAGGTGGACTTTAAAGCAGAGTCCAGACAGAGTGTCCTGGGCATGGATAGAAATGAAAATGGAAACCATGAGTTCATTCTGGTCACTCCATGGTACGGTCTCTTGTCCTTCTCCAGGTCACAGCTCCCACAGAAGTATTACTGGTGGTTCTTCCAGACTATTCCAGGTGAGAGTACCTAGCAGACAGACCTGCACACCTGTGCCCAGGATGGGCAGCCCTCTGCCCAGTCCAGGTAGAGCCCCTATGGGGCTGCCCTGGTTCCCGCCACAAGGCCTCCCAACTCTTCCTCTCACAGGCATGACAGGGGTGCTGCTTCTCGTGGTCCTCGCTGTGATGTACGTGTTTGCCACCCACCACTTCCGACGCGTCAGCTTTCAGGGCTTTTGGATCACTCACCACCTCTACGTGCTGCTCTACATCCTGGTAAAGGATTTGGGCTGGGAGGGAGGGATAGTGCCGATGCACTGCAAGCCTGTAGGTCAAGTTAGAGTAGCTGATGAGATGGAATAGCTGGGGTGGTCCCAAGGGAGATGGTGGCCCCAGTCCTGGCTCCCCATTGCTGTTGAGCTGCCACCAAATCATCCCTGGGGTGATGACTTGCCTTGCTAAAGGGTTCTGCTCCCTGCCCAGGTCATCATCCACGGCAGTTACGCACTGATCCAGCAGCCCCGTTTCTACATCTACTTCATCATCCCGGCACTCATCTACAGTGCAGACAAGCTGCTCAGCCTAAGCAGGAAGAAGGTGGAGATCAGCGTGGTGAAAGCTGAGCTCCTGCCCTCAGGTACCACACCATCACTGGCCACACAGCACCAGCCCAGCCCAGGCTCCCTGCAAGAGCATCAGGGGCTGCAAGAACATTGGCTCCTCAAGATCTCCACTTTAATGGAGCCCCCATCCCCATCTCCCCACAGGTGTCACCCACCTGCAGTTCCAGCGGCCCCAGGACTTTGACTACAAGTCCGGGCAGTGGGTGCGCATCGCCTGCGTGGCCCTGGGCACCACTGAGTACCACCCCTTCACGCTGACCTCAGCACCCCACGATGACACCCTGAGCCTGCACATCCGCGCCGTGGGGCCCTGGACCACCCGACTGCGGGAGCTCTACTCTCCAGAGAGCCTGGCCCTCCTCGGCACACTGCCCAAGGTGAGCCCTGCACATGATATCACCCATGAGGACATCTGAGCCCGAGAGCATCTCGGCAACTGGTTGCGCCAAGCCTGAGGCACTTCTCCAGCCCTGAGGGCAGCCAAGACCTGGGCAAGGAGAGACTTCTGCTAATGACTGACTCCCTTCCAGCTCTACCTGGACGGGCCCTTCGGGGAAGGCCACCAGGAGTGGAACAAGTTTGAGGTGTCGGTGCTGGTGGGAGGAGGCATCGGGGTGACACCCTTCGCATCCATTCTCAAGGACTTGGTCTTCAAGTCATCCATAAACTCCAAGCTGCTGTGTAAGAAGGTAAGAGGAAGCTTCTGAAAGACAGGCTTCTGAGAGGTTGGACTCAATGATCTCAGAGGTCTTTTCCAACTAAGTGATTCTGTGATTCCATGATTCTGAGATGCCTCCTGCTGCTGCTGGCCTCTTTGGGGGTAAAATCCTCCATGGAGCCCATGGACATGCATAAGGATGCTGGCCCCAGTCTGAGCCTCATCTTCATGTGCCACAGATCTACTTCATCTGGGTGACACGCACACAGCGGCAGTTTGAGTGGCTGACGGACATCATCCGGGAGGTGGAAGAGTCAGACAAGAACAGCTTGGTCTCCGTGCACATCTATATCACACAGCTGGCTGAGAAGTTCGATCTGCGCACCACCATGCTGGTGAGCCTGGACACCCAATGGGGAGGATGCCAGGCCATGCTGTGCCAGGCTGTGCAGGGCCATGTTGGGCTGTGCTGGGCCATCTGACGTGCACTGATCTCTCTTTCAGTACATCTGTGAGCGGCACTTCCAGAAGGTGCTGAACAAGAGCCTGTTCACGGGGCTGCACTCCATCACCCACTTTGGGCGCCCGCCCTTTGTACCCTTCTTCAACTCGCTGCAGGAGGTGCACCCTGAGGTCAGTGTCCAGCAGGGGATGGGAGGAGGTGCACCCACTGGCCAGGGTGGAGGACTGGTCCCAGGATGTCCCCAAGGTCCTGGAGACCTCAGTGGCCTCTGCAGCAAGAACACGGCAGAAGGGGAATGAATCCTGCTTTCCCTCTAGAGCCAGTCTGAGCTGCAAGAGTCAGCAATGCTCCATTCCAGCCAAACTTCCCCTACTATTGCAGGACTGACCCCAGCTGCAACCCCTGACCGGAGCTGGGGGGCTCCCATCCTTCCTCCATGGTCCTGGCAGCTCCATGGGGAGGTGACAAAAGCCTCTGGAGGCTGAGATAGACTGCTCAGCCAGCATCCATGCCCAAAGCTGTCAGAGGGCAAGGGATCAAGGGGGTCTGGACTGTGGGGAGAACTGGTGCTGCAGTCTGACCCCTTTGTCTCCCTCCTTCCCCAGGTGCAGAAGATCGGGGTGTTCAGCTGTGGCCCGCCTGGGATGACAAAGAGTGTGGAACAGGCTTGCCGGCAGATGAACAAGAAGGACCAGACCTACTTTGCACATCACTATGAGAATTTCTGACCCTACCCCACACAGTTTCACTCTCTGGCTGCAGTTTGCATTGTTCCATCCCAGCACCTGGCAGCACTGCTTCAGGTGGCCATGATCCCGGGCTCCCATCCACCACCCTCCCTGGGGGAAAGCCATCCACAGCTGAGAGCAGGGATGCTGAGACCAGTGTGCCAGTAAAGCCTTGCCATCCCAGCATCGCCCCACATGGCCCCAGTGTGAACCCCTGAGCCCAGGGCATCCTGCTACCCTCCACACATCCCTGCAGACCCATGCCCAGGGTCAGGCTGGTGTTTCTCAATTCAGAAAACCCAGTGTTTGAGTTAAGCCCAGCTCTGCCACCTTAATCCCACAAGACAGAGCTTGTGCTCTGCCGAGGGACTCAGGGATGCCTCTGACCAGCTTTGGGGAACAGCTTGGTGCCTGCACAACCTGAATTCACAGCACTTTGTTCCAAGACTGGTGTGGTGAACAGATGAGGTGAGGAGCCGGAGAGCTCCCCACCTTCCCTCTTGAAACAGCTTTCCTCACACACTCTGCAGTGCCTGCTTGTTAACTCTCCAAGCCTTCCCTGGGTTTGCTCAGGGCCTTAGCTGGGTTTGCACCGGCTTCTTCCAGCAGTGTCACCGTCCTTCAATCAGGGATCAGTTGTGCTTGTTTAAGTAATGCCTAGCTTTGAATTGCTGCTGCTTTTGCAGGCTGTGGTTGAGCTTAAATAAAACTGATTGAAGTTTTAAAATGCTTTCTTGCCTCCTGTAGTTGGATCTCAGTCACCTGGGGACTTGTAATACTTGTGGCATAGTGCTGGCCTTGCTCCTGGCGCAGAGCAGTAACTCCAGCCCGCTGGAGTGAATTTCCAGTGCACTGGTGCCGTACACGTGGTCAGGGTGGGGGAATACAGGCACAGCCCCACTGACTGTGCCCACCAGAGCCATCGTCCCCAGCAATGCCCCCACAGTGTCAATGCCCCCAGCAAGACCTAATGAGGGAGCAGATCAGACAAGGAGCCCAACCAGGCCGAGCTGTGGGAATAACTCCAGCCCTCGGGGTGCTAAACAGACCCCCAAGACTACAGGGAGCAAGTTTCCATTTCCCAGTAAGAACAGTCTTGCGACGTCCACTGGTCCCCCAGCCATGCCACAGGGATCCCCACAGGACAGGAGTCGGGATGGCCAGTGGATCCCCAGCCATACCAATCGGGATCACCCCAGAACAGGACCTGGGATGGCCAGTGAACTCCCAGCCATGCAAACAGGGTTCCTCCCAGCATGGGAATGAGCTGAGCTCATATTTTGACCTCTTCTTCTGGCTACAGAAAGTTCCCCAGGGTTATGCCTCATCCCTGTAAAATTCAGCATGGACTTGGGGCCTTCCATCTCTGCCAGGATTAACACAAGATTTGATTTGCAAGTGGTTGGGTGGTTTGAGGTTTCACAGTCCTTCCACCACTGAGCTCACCCTGCAGCCTGGCGAGGCCTAGGTCTGCACAGTCCTCCGCACACCCCTCCAAGTCACCACCCCACACTTCAAGGGACACATCTGGAAGGTCTCAGGTAGCCAGCATTTATTGAGGAAAGGTCAGCCCAAGAAAGGAACTGACCTCTCAGTACTAAAATTAACGTGACTGTAATCAAAGATTAGATTTTTCTCTACAACCCGGTACCTTGTTAGTACCTTGTTTGTGGCTCACAAACTCAGCAGGAAGGCTTGATACTCCCAAATAATTATGATTTGTTCACAGTGGTAAAACCTTTGAGTGATGCTGTCCCCTCATGTCTCACCTGTGCTCCCCTCCATGCCAAAAGCAGCTGTGCCCCGCAACAGCCCCTTCACGGGAGACAGACAAGGACAGGGCTCTCGGCAGTCCCAGTTTCCCCACTTGCAGTGGTCCCATGAGGAGCTGCTGGGTGGTGACACAGATGTGGTCCCAGCTGGCCTCCACGTTTCACAAAAACCCCAGGTTCTGAGCTTTGTGGAGAGCATGGGGAGAATGACCTGAATGTGCCTGTGCTACCCGCGGAGGGGGATGGCCAGGCTTTGTTCCACAGGCTGTGCAGGTCCCGAGCACCCGTGAGGGAAGGTGCCAAGGGAAGGGGGGATATTCACATAGGGCTAGCTTGTATCCAGGGATTGCCATGCAGGAAAAGCTGCTGCCAGGGCAGTGCAGGGTGGGAAGGTGGAGTGCCAGCACCTCCACCTTTGCTGTGCCACTCGCTGGTGACACATTCCCCAGCCCAGAGATACCCGGCCAGGCTCTCCTGCACGTGGGGTCTGCAGAGAAGAGTCACCAACTGTGCAAACCATCATGTCTAACCCAGAATTTTGATTCAAACTATTGGCTGTCCGTTTGTAGTTACCTGTTAATGCTCTAATGGTGCATCCCAGTGCCATTCACCCTCATTACGTGTGATTTTCTAGTTACAAGCAGCAGGGATGATGGCTGGGCACTGGGACAGCTCAGGGGCTCTGATCGGTGGGGTCACACTTCAGCATGACTTTGACCCCCTCGCCCCTCTTGGTGGTCTCGAAGGCCTCCAGAGCCTTCTCCAGGGGAAAACGGTGTGTAACCAAGGGCTTGACGTTGATCCGCTTGGATGCGAGCAGAGCGATGGCCACAGGCCACCTGCAAGGGAAGCGGAGAGCAGGGGATGAGAGCAGCCACTGGTCTGGAGCCCAAGGAAAGAGCATGGAGCAGTCTGGATTTTATCACAGTTATTTCCCTAGCCCAGGGAAGTTTTGCCTGCAAAGAATCTTCAGGGGAGGGAACCTCAAGTGACTGGTATGGGAGACGGGACAAGCCAGCTGCTCGGGGCGGTTGAACACTGAGAAGGCAGGCACTGCTACACAGACAGTTGGGAGAGGAAGTGAAGACACAAGAAGCAAGTGAAAAATCACAGGAAATAACACCTGTGGAAGCCCTGAATGAAAGCCAAAACCAGTGTGCTCCGCTCTCCTCTTACCTGGCCTCCTTGCCTGCACACTGACCATGGTGGAGCTCAAACTCATGGACTCAGTGCAGGGAGAAAAAAAAGGAAAAGACTCAGTAGCTCCCAGTCTCATCTCTGGCACAGACACTTTCGAATGGATTGCGTTGTCATTCCTTTTAGAATCATAGAATCACTGAGGTTGAAAAAGACCTCCAAGACCATCAAGTCCAACCATGAATAGGCCAAGTTAGAACAACAGGGACACAAAGGGATGCAGCAGCTAATCTAGTTCCCAAACTGCCTACTTAACAATACTTCATGTTTTAAGAAGGGCCTTGACAATGTCCCATAAATCCTTCCTGAAGACCTACAGATTAAGCAGAGATACTTGCTCCATTAGCAAGAAAGTACAGCTCTGAAGAATTTTAACTTGGAGACACATGAGCCCCCCATGCACGAGACTCACGTGTTGCAGTAGCGGAATATCCCACGGATATCCACCTCCCGCACGGCAGCGTTCACGATGGGCACCGTCACCATCTCAGGCCCCAGCCCCACCAGCACCAAGGTCCCACCAGAACGGGTGGCCTGGAGAGCAAACACACAAACAGGTTACATTTGTAACACGGTTATAGGAGAGCACGGCTGCAGAAGAGCAGTGCAGGGTCAGTCAGATATAAAGCCACCCTTTGTGGCTGCAATGGACTGCCTGGGGCACAGCAGAGAAACCAGGCAGAGGCAGGATGAAATTAAACGCTGGGGGAGTGAAATGGCTCATTCACTGCAGCATCCCGGGGACAAAAGACCAGCACCATCCCTGGTCCGCCTTGGGAACAAGAGGTACTCACATAAATTCCAGCCTGGATACAGGTTTGCACTCCTGTGCACTCCACAGTTATCTCCGGCATGCAGCCAAGCACACTTTCCACTTTGGAGGCCACCTCCTTCGGGGTCTCGTTCTTCACCTGAATGGTGAAATCTGCCCCCACCTCCTTGGCTTTTTGCAGGCGAGAGGCAGATAAATCTGTGGAAAGAAAAGCAAGTCAGGAACTGGAGCATTACGTGAAAGGAAAGGGTGCCAAGTGTGGGCACACCCACCAAGCTGAGCACCCAGGAGAGCTGCTTGTGGACGGCCTTTCAAGAAGGGGTAACAACGGGTGAGAAAATACAGGCAGAAGGGGAAAAGCCAAGGCCGAAGAGAAAAGGCAGCCCAACACGGGTTCATTCCTGTGGCTGCAGGAGTCACCTCTGTCCCTGCCAGGCTCTGGGCATTGGGCTCCAGGACGTGTGTGGGGTCATGCTGAGCTGAGCTGCACTCAGAGGCCTCCCATGCACCAAGAGCATGGCCAGGGGCTTTTTGAGGCACTTCAAGTGGTATGAAACACTTTTGCCTGGCGTGGTTAGTGTGTCCCAAATCTCAGTGCATGGCAAGGAGACCACAGCGGTTCAACAGTGCTCTCAGCAATGACTGAACTCCCTGTGAAGTCTGGTCTCACAGCAGAAACAGCTGGATTCTGCCATTTTTAGCATCTGTTCAATGACTAATATATTTCAAATTATAAATATATATTATATGTGTGTAATATATATAAATATGTAAAATATTATAGAAATTCTATTCTATATTTTACATATTTTATATATTTTATATTGTCTCTCTAGCAGAAATAATCCACAGGCAGTGTCCTAGAGCAACAGAGCAGGTAGTGCCTTTCAAAGTGGCCACAAAAATCACTCCCAGGCAGCAAAAGACCCTACACCTTTCCTGTACTTGGCCTCTGGTTTGCTGGGAAGGAAGCCCTGGCTCCAAGCAGCACATGGAATGCAGCAGCAACACTGTCAGGCCAGGGCTGCAATCATATCTCAGTGCATGTGAATCACCCCGAAGATCTTACTGAAGCAGACAGATCTGCAGGTCACTGGATTGTTCAGAGCTCCAGACACTTGTGAGTCTTGGGAAGGATCAAATCGTTTGGTCTTTAAACCTTACTGTGGCTGAACCCCACACAGCTCTTGGGAAACTGGTCAATTATACAATTAAAGGCTTGCCTCTTGCCTCTAGTCAGAAATTTGTTTTCACTTCCTGGCCACTGGAGCTAATTAAAGTTTTGGCTGCCAGAATAAGAACAGCCCTGTGTCTCTACTTCCAAAGAAGTTATCAAATTACCCTTAAGCTTCTCATGATGGTTTATGAACCAACTTAACAGGCCAATAAATACTCCTGATTATTCTCAGATTTTCTGTGTTGATCTTCTCTCTCAAAGGAGTTGAACTCTCCACAGTTACCCCCCTCCCGTAACATTGAATTCCAGGGTTTCTGGAGGTATCAACACCCAGAACTTTGGATTCAGACAGAACAAGGGGAACAATTTCCCTTAAGTAAGAATTACTAAGTGCACCTTTGGTGAGAGCAAAGCAAGACAGCCCAACGTAAAAACCTAAACTGTCCCTTCACTTACTGGGGAGGAGGGCTGACCTTTTACATGTATCTAAAGAGAAAAGCAGCTTTTTAGAGCAACAGCAAGGCAGAAGAACAGGGGAAGGCTGCCCATAAATATCAAGCACGCCCAGTCAGGAGTGGAGTGGAGAAAGACACAGACCGTTGGGAGGAGTAGATGAGGACCCATGAAACAAATTGTTCTTCTCACCCAACTGGAGTCCATTAAATATACCAAACACTCCAGGTGAGCCAAAGAGAGAAGCTGTAGGAAGTGAGTTCTAGTGAAAAAGCTTTTCTAAATAATTTCTATACTCTGAGCAGCCAAAACAAACACAAACATTTAAAGCCACAAAGCTCCTCACAGACAAACACATGATAAAAACTCGGGGCAATGAATTCAAATAATCTGGTGGCAAAGTACAAGAGGGCCTCTGTGGGCAGACAGGTGCCTCACAGGTGTTGGCTCCTAAAGCCGACACAAAAAGCAATTCCCTGAGCCGGGCAGCAAAATCCCCAGCGGCATCGAGCCAAACCAAACCCATTCCTAGGCTCATGTCACGCACAAATATTTGATTTGGGACAGCACCTTCATGGGTGTCTCTGAGCACCTCAGCCAAATCCCTCTGGTGTGGAAGACATCTACAAGTCAGAATCTGTATCTGGGCCAGCACATAAAGATAAGAATGGGTAATTCCCGGCATCCAAGCTTGCTGATATAAACAAAGCACCAGGAACCTCCTGTGGCACATGACAGCCAGATCAGCTGGACCAAGGTCCCCAGCAGCAGCAGCTCCTGGTGCTATGGGGAAAATACACCCAGACTGGAGCGGGAATGGGGGGCAGGCTCAGACAGCTGCCTCAGCCCCACCAACCCCTGCCAGCTCAGCGAGCTTTCCCCAGGCAGGAAGCAGGTCACCCCCAGCCCCTGCCCCAACCCAGCTGGGCACAAGGTTCCTCATGCGTGATTCAGGAGGCAGAGATGTTTTTCCTGCTACAGCAAACATCATCCTCAAATGACAACACTTCACAAAATCTGAGGTGTGGACTGATCACATCCATCAAGCACACACACCTGCAGGGTGAGGCCAGCAGAGCTAAAAATGCCCTAGACTTGGCAGCAGAAGGATTAAGGGAGGAGAAGGCAATAATGTGCCTTGCATTTTGACCTGAGCTACTACTGAAGGATGTTTCCGTAAAGGCTAGAGGGTGGGACCTGAATTTTATCTCTCGACCCAAAGATGGAAACTCAGTAATGGAAAGGTCAAAAATACACTTGGCTCAAAGTATGGTCGGTGAGTACCAGCCTTCTGAAAGGTCCAGATCCTTTAGGATCCTTTAGGACATAAAAACACTGCAGCAATTTGTGCTCAGTGTCCAGTGGCACCTCGAATTGCTCCTACTGGCCATCACCACTCAGAAAGATCAAAGAGTCACAGTGGGAGCTGGAAGCATCACTTCCGGATCCTGTTCAACCCCCAGGTGGAAATTTCAACAGAGAACATGCTGAGGTTACTCCAGCTCTCCATCCTTCTGGGCAAGCTACAGAGAGAGAAAGCCTGAACCTTGGAGGAGAGGTGGAGGGAGCTGGGCTAGGTTAGCATGGCAAAAAAAAGGGAGAGATGGAATGGCTGTCTCAACAGCCTGAAGGGCAAAGGTGATAAAGACTCATTTCAGTTCTTGCCTTAAGGAGAAATCTCCACAAATTACAGTTTGTGAGTGGACCCTAGAAAATGCTTCATCATTTAGAGGTGCAAACCTGGAGAAGATATCTAGAAAATTGGGATCTCCTTCCTCAGAGGTTTTCCAGACATAGCTGGACAAAGACATTCCTGCAAGCAGCAGATGGACTAGAAATGTTCAGGATACAGTTATGCAAGAAAAGCCCATTTCTGAAATGCAAGGACCCTGAAAAGGCCATTTCAGTCACTGTGGATAATCAGTGGAAAATGAAACCCCCAGCAGGAGCAGAGAGGACAGAGAAAGGCAAGTGAAGAACCACACTGTGGCTGCACAAAGCAAACAGCGTGCAGACACTGTCCAGGCCATCATCCAGCACTACCAGAGGAAGAAATATCCTGCTAAGATCAAACCTCCAAGAAAAGCTCTGAAGGGGTGTAAAATACGCTTGCCTGGTCTAGGGGAACACTAGAAGCAGATATAATCAAGGCTTAAGATTTAAGCACTATAGGGAAGACAAAACCTGATTCTCAAGAATTGATCTATGAGCCAAAGGCAAAACACAAAGTTAAGAGCCCAAAATTACGGGAGAAAAAAAAAGAAAACAGCCAGTGGTCAGAGGCACCAGGAGCAAGCGGAAGTTCTGAAACTCAGAACCGACATACAGATACATTGCCTCTTCCCAAAAGACCTGCTCAAAGTCTGAATATGGTCTCCAGGCCTCATCCACGGACAACTCATGAGCCTCTTTATTCTGGATTGTCCTCCTTGAAGCACTGTAGCTACTCAATCCACACAACCTGTCTGTGCTGGGCAGCAGAAGCCACAAGGCTGGTCCGCTAACCTCACAGAGAGGTTGTAACTGTATCTTCTCAGAGATCTTAATTGGGGCAGAGATTAACATCTTGTCCCAGGGAATGAGACGTTTGACAGGATTCCCTCCAGACAGGCCCTTGCTATGACTACAGGCACGACCAGACTTTCCATCGTGCCTGGGCTGCCTTCCCCTGTAGTTACCTTGAAGGAGTAATTTGGAACTAGTCAAAGTGCTGGAGCATGTCCAGAGAAGGGAACAGAGCTTGGGAAGGGGCTGGAGCACCAGGAGCAGCTGAGGGAGATGGTGGGGCCCAGCCTGGAGAAAAGGAGGCTCAAGGGGACCTTCTCACTCTCCACAAGTACCTGACAGAAGGGTGCAGCCAGGTGGAGTTGGGCTCTGCTCCCAGGGAACAAGGGACAGGATGAGACAAAATGGTCTCAAGCTGTGCCAGGGGAGGTTCAGGCTGGATATTAGGGAAAAATTTCTTCCCTGAAAGGGTGGTCAGGTACTGGAACAGGCTATCCAGGGAAGTGGTGGAATCACCATCCCTGGAACTGTTCAAAAAACATTTGGATGTGCACTCATGGACATGGTCGGGCTTGGCAGTGCTGGGTTAAAGGCTGCCCTCGATGACCTAAGAGGTTTTTTCCAACCGTAATGATTCTATGATTCTGTGTGGTGGGAAACAGGCACACTCTGAAAGGGCTGAAAGGACTTACCTGTAACTACCACAGCCGCCGCACCCATCATCTTAGCAACAATTACATTAACGAGGCCGATTGGTCCTGTGTGAAAAGGGGAGAAGGAGAACATGTACCACTGCCAGGCAGCACCAGCCCTACCTCTGAGCATGCCCAGAGCTCAGTGTGTTCCTGGCCAAAGGAGGCTCCGGCAGCCCCAGGGGCCCTCAGTACCTCTGTGGGCTCTGCCATGACCCACCCGTACAGCAGAGGCCAGCAGCAGGGCCTGTCCACCCCCTCTCGGGAGGCAGGGAAGCCAAGGACTGACTATGATCACTGTACCAGAGCCAGACACGAAGACTTTGCTTCCCAGAGTGACTCCTGCTCTTTTGCAGGCATGGATTCCCACTGAGAGCGGCTCAATAAGGGCTCCTTCTTCAAAGGTGACATTATCCGGAAGCCTGCAAGAATGGGACGCAAGAAACAGTCATCAATGCGGTTTACGAGGGTGATGAGGAAAGCCATGGCACTCGAAGACCAAACATGGATATAAATCACAGAGGGAAAACCACGCTGTCACCCTTGGTCAAAGAAATGCTGGGCTGGAACGTGCTTCAAGAGGTTCCATTGCTTCTTTCCGTCCTCTGAAGCAGCATCAAGTGCACCTGAAATCCTTATCAGTGAGGTTTGCCCAAGCACCACACACAGGGACCCACAAACTTCCTCACATCAACTCTCCAGTACTTGGTGAGTCAAGCCAAGGACTCCTTTGCCGCTCATTCCCTTTGGAATAAATCCCCCAGTTACATTTGTACCACCCTGAAGCTGCCCGATGGCTCACCCACGCGCCAGCTCCCAGACCGCTCACCAGGCTTGAATCAGCTTTCAGGAAACATCCCGCTGCCAAAGGTGCTGCCACCAGGAAGGGCAGCCAGATCCAGGTCTCCCCATAACATCCACAATCTCCTCCCCTGGAGCACCAAGTGTTTTAACCAGCGGACTGGTCCCAGCAGTCAGGGACAATGTGTGCCGTGGGTATCAAACACCCTTTGGCCAGAAAGAGCCCCACAATGCAGTCAACATAAGTGATGGGAAAAAGCAGAGAAATTGAAATCCTTCTGAACTGATGGAAGAAATAAATCTCAGCCCCACAACGCTGCCCACCAGTGAGCCACCAGTGTGGGCTCTCACACAGCTCTGGGAGCTGTGCCTGCCAGGAGAGTCTTTGTGACAGCACTGGGAAGCTCAAGGTCAGATCTCAGCCAGGCCAATGTGAAGACAAAGAAATGGAAATGATGGTTGTGGGAAAACAGCTTAAGATATCTGCATGTCCCTTATTTCGAGGAGGCTTTAAAGGTCTGAATCCAAGTGTTCAGCTGTCCCAGAGTTTGACATCACATTTGCTACTGCTGGGTCTGGGCACTGCCCTGTCAATGGGGAGGGCAGCATCACAGCAGGATCCCACCTCCACCAAGTCTCTGGAAGCACCCAGCATGGGGTCTGTGCACCAGCAGGACACAAAGCAACTGCCCAAATGTGCGGGAGCTCGCGCACCTCACCCATCCCCTGTTCTCAGCAAATCTGTGCTGGCAGAATGACTGCATGCCACGGAACCTGCTCTACATGAGCCAGCCACAGCACTGCTGATCTGAAACTGGAAGCACCACATGCAGGCTTTGCATCCCAAGGCAATGAAAAGAAAAAAGAAAAAAAAACAAAAAAACAAAACAAAACCCGAAATAAAACCCAAAACAAAATAAAATAAAGTATAGCCAAAGTAATATTTGCTCAAATTGGAGAAAAAAAGCAAAAGCTTGGAAAAAGCCAGCCACAAACCAGCCACTTCCTCTCAAGCAAAAACTTGTGATGTTGTCAGAAAATGTTATTTTGAGACACAGGAAATCGATGACAGCGGGTCTGGACAGTGAGATGTTAATCCCGTCCGGAACAGCACCTCATCCTTACAGCAGCTGCTTGGGATCTGCTTTGAAAGCTTCCTGCCTGAGGACTCTCAGGAGAAGAGCAGTCAAGTGCCTCCTTCCGACTGAAGCGATCCTGAACGCTGCCCCTGCAGACACCAAAGAGCAAGCCCAAGGATGTTCCTGCTCATGGAACTACCAGCTACATACACACTGAAAAAGAACAAGCCCCACAGGTAGAGCAGCCTCAGGGCTACTAGCGCTATTTTTAACTCCTTGTTGAAGACATTTAAGTGGGCATAACATTGCACAGGTTTTTTTCAGGTCTAAAGAGTATTTGAGGCCCTGGCACAGGTTGCCTGGAGAAGCTGTGGCTGTCCCTGGATCCCTGGAAGTGTCCAAGGCCAGGCTGGATGGGGCTTGGAGCAGTCTCATTTAATGGAAGGTGTCCATGCCCATGGTAGGGGGTGGAATGGGATGAGCTTTAAGGTCCCTTCCAAACCAAACCCTTTTGGGATTCCATGATTTGCCACAGTGTTTAAGCACAGATTTTCTTCTAAGCAAATGTGCCAGTGCTGCCACAACTAATGACAAATAATAACACAGACAAGTTTGCTGAACTGGACATGAAAACAGATGTGTAATGCTGGCAGCTTAATAGGGACACTCAGAGTCACATGAAAAAACAGCTCAGCCCGGCCACTGCTTTCTGTTCCTGCTCTGCTCGAAGTGGGATTACTTTGTTTCAAACAACAGAGAGAGGTGTCAGCAGTCACGCTGGTGTTTTCTGAAAAGCAGCAACAAAACTCGGCTCAAAGAACCAGAAAAAGACCTTCAGGTACCAGCCTAAGAAGGCAAGGCTATAAAAAGACACGGAAAAGAAACCAACAGCAGGGAGCAAATGGGAAAAGGAAAATAATTAAAGGGTAAACCAGTGGTGACATCCCAGGAGACCTGCAAGAAATGTTTATGTCTGTCACCGGAGGGGATAAACTACGTCTGCCTGACAAACCCTTTGCAAAGTGGCTGCCATCCAAGCTTAGGCATGTTATTTATGGATCAAAAAGCAATAAAACCTGTTGGGATCACATAGAGTACTCCAAAGGGCCAAGAGGCGATTGCTGCTAATCTCCCCCCAGGGAGTGCATATTTCTCTGCGGAGGGAGCATGGACTGACTTGTAGCAGTAGCTTGCACTGTGCTTGTAGTAGCGGCACAGGTTCCCGTCGTCGGGGGGTGTCGCGCAGAAGAAGATGGTTGGGGACAGGTTGTAGCGGCCAGTTTTGCAGAACTCATCCATTTCCCTTGGGACACCCGGCTCGATGGCCACGCGGTCACCTGCCAGAGTGAAAGCAGAGGGAGCGGGTCAGGGACAGGGTGCACACACGTAGGAGTAGCACCAAAAACCACAGGAACCCTGGCATCACGGAGAAAGGAGGAACACGATGAAGGTCTTGCTGCACACACCAGGCTGGTTCCCAACGCTCCCTCCACCGCAGCCTCATCCCCAAGATCTTCCCAGGTACTTGGAAAGAGATGGTGTTTCAGAGGCACAGGCACAGATGGGAGCTCAGCCACACACACACACACACACACCTCCCCCCAGCTGCCTTGCCCCCAACCTCAGCAGATGAAAGGGCAGGCCCCAGGCAATCACACTGTGACCAGATATTCTGCTGAATCTGCAGTAATCAGAAGAGGTAATACTGAGCATGGAGCTGGTGAGCTCGGCTGGCCACCGTACTGCCAGCTGGAAAGGGCTGTTCCTTGGGAATCACAGCGTCATGACGGCGTTTGTGTTGGAAGGGACCTTAAAGCTCAGCTTGTCCCATCCCCTGCCATGGGCAGGGACACCTTCCACTGTCCCAGGGTGCTCCAAGCCCTGTCCAGCCTGGCCTTGGACACTTCCAGGAATGGGGCAGCCACAGCTGCTCTGGGTAACCTGTGCCAGGGCCTCAGCACCCTCGCAGGGAAGGAAGCTCATGGTGCAGAACACCCAGGAGCCTGGCAGGGTTTATCTGGGAACAGAGACAGCTTGGAGCTACAACAGAGTAGCCCATGGTGCTGGAAGGACACACGCTGCAGGACAAAGAGCAATTATGTAATTGCAGTCACAAAGCAGGATGGACTAGAGAAAACACTGTGAGCACAGTAAAACTTGCAAGCACACAATGGACTCAAAGCAGCGCACTGACTTGGCAGAGGAAGCCAATCAGAGCCAAAGCTCTGAGTGAAGCTTTCCACCAACAGGCTTTCAGGCAAACATGGGAATAAGCAGAAGGATGGAAGTAAAGAGCCGTCTAGGCCACTGCATTCCCTCTGAGCTGGCCAACAACGGTGTCTGACAGGACAGAGGCAGGAAAAACACATACTGAATACTGTCCCAGCCTCCCATTATATTCATCTCTGAGGCCTCCCCAGTTGCAAGCGGTTTGTTTGTATTTAGTAACACTCAACAAGTTCTCCTCCTTCCACCGTGTAAACTACATGGTCTGCTACATCTCAGGTGAATGCTGCAGCTCGCTGTGCCCTGCTCTGGTGCTGGAACAACTAGAGAACGGGTAACCTTTTCTCCCAGCCCTCCACAGGTTGCATCTCCAGCTCCCAGCTCAAGTTTCTGACTTAGGCATTTGTCAGAGATGCTGCCCCACATCTCATTATCCCCTTGTCCTCCTCTGAACCTTTATCACTTCTTTTACATCCTTTTGGAAAGGAGGAGACCAGAACTGCATGCAGAGTTCCAGATCTGCACTGACATCCTCTGAGTCTCTGACCCCTTCCTAACAGTGATTTGCATTTTCACCACTGCTGAGCCAATGCTCCCGTGCAGTGTCAGAACCAAAGGTCTCACTCTTGAGCAGTGATGGTCAGCACAGCATTTGAGATATGAAGGTGGGTTTGTTTCTTCTGTTGTGGACATCACTTTGTGTTTGCCTGCAGTGAATCTCACCTGCATCTCACTGGCATGCCTCGGTTCTCTCTGTACTCCTGCCGGCTCTCCCCCACATCCTCTCCACCTTGCCTAAGACAGTTTCACCAGCAAACTTTGCAAAATTCCTGTTCAGTCCATTTCCTAGGAGGTTCATGTGCACAGCGAGCTGTGGAGGTCCCGCCACAGGACCTGGAGCAGTGGCTCCAGTGACCTCTGCACTGCAGGACGCCATTTGCTCCTTCAAGAACACACACACAGAAGAAACACTCACAGTAGGTCGCTGGCAAGAGCTACAGATGTGGTTTCTGAAGCTTTATCGAGCTTCCTTAGAAAGCACCTCGTACCAGCATACACTCTGCTCTGCATTAAAGCACAGCCAGACCAGCTCAAGGCACCCCAGGATAAAGCTACCCAAGGAATATCATATCCTAGTGGCCAAGCTGGGTGACTAAAAGCAGTGCAGTGACACCTTTTGATGGAGAAGGTCACACTGTGAGTTCAGAACCTCAGATAAATCTATGTGACAGAAAAGAAACCCCAGGCTGTTATCGGCGCTTTCTCGGGAAGTGATTAGGAGGAAAACAAACAGATAGTTTTGGTTCCAGATACCTGGTTTCAGATGAGTCACCCCTGAGCCCACTTTGACAACAGTCCCGGAAGCTTCATGTCCCAAAACCATGGGATCCTTGACAACAAAATCCCCAATTCGACCGTGCTGCCAGTAGTGGACGTCAGAGCCGCAGATCCCAACAGAATGCATGCGCAGGAGGACCTCTGCCAGAAAAGGAGGGAAAGTTCCTTGTAGGAATACTGACCTCCTTAGGCACCGGGAGAGCAGCACATGGGCTGTCGCTGGGCCCTGGAGCCAAGGCCAAGCCAGTATCGGCACGTCCAAATTCACTGGCATTCAATCAACACACCAGAATCGTGTGTGCATGCATCAGAAGAGTGGCACATTCATGAACCATGTGCTAAAACACAAAACTATGCAATGATTCACAAAGCAAGAAGGCTTAAAATAGGGCAAGACAAAAGCTAATGTCAATAAAAACATGGTAAACAAAATAATACAATTTAAGAGGGACATTATTATTGCTGGAGCAGGAATAAAATAGCAAGTCCATTTAATCTTTCCTTCTCCCTAAGCTATGATTTCAGCCCTGGAGAGTTAGTGAATTAAATTTCTATCAGCCCATATGCCCATCCTATTAATGTTTAGTCCTGCATAAGATCATCATCTCCCAAGAGACATTTACTGTGCTATACACAAACTGATACACATTTTGCAATGCATAGGAAGCAAAAAAAGCCAGATGAAGGGGTTTATCTGTGATTGCTCCAGCTCTTCTTTTTAGCTGGAAAAGCAGCATTTTCTGTTTCAGCCACACAATCTTTTTTCGGATAATTTTGTACTTCTTCAAAAATATTTTATAATACCAAGGAGCAACAAAAGAGATTGAGAAAACAAAGAGAGAAGTAAAGAAAGCAGACAGAATCAGCATCTGTAGACCTACCATTGTGACCTGGTTCTGGGATTGGGCGGTTTTCCTATGGACAAAAGAAAAAAAAAAAAAGCATTTAGCTGCATGTTCACATCCCTGGGTCTATCTGTGGACACTTAGCCCAGGTTAGATGAGGTAAATCCAGAAGCAGACGAGGGTTTGGTCCTGTCTGCTCCATAAGACACGGCTGTGCCTCGGGAGCCTGCTCCTAAGCTCCCCTCATTTTCTGTGCTCAGTGGAGTAACATGGGCAGCTGTAGCAGTGAGCACAGCGCCAGTTCGTGAATCCGCTCTCCAAATTATTTTGCAGTAAATTCCCTTTCCCTGCCCAGGCAAGAAACACATACTAAATTTCCCTGTACTAGAGCAGCCCCAAGTTCCAGCTGAATCCTTCATCCCACTGGCTGACAAAGAAATCACCATCTGTAACCGGGAAGATTCTGAGCCACCTGTTCTATAAAGCTGTAATATTGCAGTGCTTATATTATTATTTTGTATCATACAAAACTTTTTAAATACGTAATCATAGAATAACAGAATCACAGAACGGTTCGGGCTGGGAAGGATCTTAAAGCTCATCTCATTCTACACTCTGCCATGGAAAGGGATACCTTCCACTGGACCAGGTTGCTCCAAGCCCCATCTTGGAACACTTCCAGGGATGGGGTAGCCACAGCTTCTCTGGGCAGCCTGTGCCAGGCCCTCACCACCCTGAGCAGTAACACATAATTTACACATAGTGTTTGTACACAGCAATGTATACATCATATACACATAATGATTTATACCTAATAACGCATACGTCCACCTTCTCCTGTCATTGCCATGGCTCCTCTTTGTGGGATGAACGATGAAATCAGAGTTAGAAAACTGGCCCACATTACCCTTCCAGCCAAAAGGCCTGCAGGGCTTTTGCCATCACCGAGCTCCCTCAGCTCCCTCAAAAGTCAAAGGAATCTTTTTGTTGGGTTTTACAATATCAGGACAATACAATGCCCGCCCTGAGGATCATGTCTCTAAGAAAAGCTCCCCAGAGTAGTGCCAGCAATAAACACTTAAAAATTCATTTGCTACTCAAACTTTGAGGAGCACTGTTCTGCACTGTAACTATTTAAATCTTAGCATCCTCAATTGCTTTGAGGATGTGAATCCTCAATTCCTGCTTTGCACTTTAGCATTCTAAACATCATGAAAAGACAAACTCTGGAAACACGTTCTCATACAACTCAGCCAATTGAAATTTTCCATGTTCTGACCTGTATCTGCAATTTTTCTATGTGGGTTTTTTTTTTTTTTGTTCCACTGAGGACACAGCCCAGAGCATTATTTCTAAAAGAGGCCAATCTAGATGTAATCTCTTTTACAGAAAATGCAATAAGCACATGATCTGGTGACACACCTCAGACTGAACAGAGCAGTACACAGTGAGAGGTAAAGACAACTTCTAGCCGAAAATGTGTGTGCGTATGAAAAAAAAAACCCCAAACCACTTTTTCTTTTTTTTTTTCTGGTCATTATAACTGTGCCAAAAACCCCAGACATCTTGGTGGGAAGTGAATCTTCCAGCCTGATTTGGAGAAAATAAGAGTGACCGAAGCGGAGAACACCAAAGACACAAGTTCTGCTTGCCGTCTGTTGCTCACTGAGAAGTTCAGAAATGGTGGCTGGTAAAGAAAAATGCAGCAAATATTTCCTGTGAAAGGAGTCATGGAAAGAGAGGTCATGGTACAAATATAAAAATCAATAAGTCCTTAAAGGGCAGCAAATGTGCAACCACCTAAGGACAAGAGGAGAGTCAACAAAAACAAAGCAAATACATTTTCACACAGCGCAGGGGTCACAGTGGCTCTGCCCATGGGACACGTGCCCAAGAATCAAGAAGGGTGTGGGAATTACAGGAAGACGGCGTCACCCAGCTTTGGGTATCAATAACAGATAACAAGGTCAGAGTTCACTGCTGAGACTACTCCTGTGATCAGTGGGCCAATACGGTGATCATCATCCACATCACGGAAAGAAACTTCGGGGGAGCCCGGGAGGATCACACGAGCTGCTGAGAGTGAGGCAGGAGGGCACTGGTGACCAGCCCTAAGGTCTCCAGCAGTACAAATATCCAAGGAAAACTCACGCGTCTGGGTATAAGGCAGCTTAGAGACCAGCAACACAGATGTGATGGAGCCAGTGTCTACCTTCACAAATCTCAGACACCTTTCTAAATCACAGGGATTTGGAAATATGCTCTTGAACTAGAGGGACCACCTCAATCCTCACCCATTTTGATTTCTTTTGGCGGTCAGGCTACATGCGATTGTAGTGAAAGTGCAGCTGTGTCAAATGTGCGTAGGAAGCGCCTGGGAGCCACCAGGAGCCACCCAGAGGGCACTGCTCAGGCTTTGGCACGTGTCGCTTGAGCTGGGCGGGAATGGTAAAAATCAACTGCTTCCCTGGTAATCATCCCCCAAACAAGGCGTGTATCCAAAGCCCGTGTGCTCCCGAGAGCCCTCCTGCCAGGACTCTGTGTACAGAAAGCTGCCTGCCAGTGTTTGCCCGTGGAAATCTTCCTTCCCCCATTTGGCACTCGCCAAACTGGCAGACGCAGATCTGCAGCAGCACCGCGATGATTCAGCAGATTCAGGAGGAGCCAGCAGCCAGAATGAGCCCAAAATACTAAAAAATTACAAAATAAAAGCACCCCCCGTCTGGGAGGGCTCTCCAGCACCTGCTCCGCCAAACCCTCTGTCCTGCTGCTCACCTGGGTGCTGAGAGCCCAAAGAAGTAACAACCACCCTCCACCCCTGCTCCCTGGGAGGGCCTATCTCAGCTGTGAAAACGGCCAACTGGGGGGGAAAAAATTGAGGTTTGGGGGATTCTGGGTTTCAGGGATAAGAGGTTTTCCACCCTAACGGAGTTGGCAAAGATCTCAAGATTATCCCCTCCTGTGTCCCCTAAGGGCATTCTGCGGCGGAAACCTTTCCAAGACTGGAAAAACAGAAAATGTACACGATAGGATACGCAAAGTTGCCAGAACCTGCTAAAAATAGAGCGTTTCTAATAACAGTTGCATTCTCCTGCTTGCATGAATAACTGTCCATTGATTTCCCCTGCAACTATGTTGCACCTCCGAGCCACACCGAGGGCTGGTGCTTTTTTTTTTTTCTCCCGTGTCCGGGTCACTCCCTGTACCGCTGTGAAGAGCCCGAAGCGGCCACAGGCTTCCCCCGCAGAGAGGGGATGGGGGGCCCAGCCATGGGATACCCTCGCATTCGGGCCCCCGCGCCCCCCAGGCCATCCCCTGCCGTGGGGCGGCCGCGGCCCGTCCCCGCTCCCAGCCGGGGGCAGTTCACGCTCCCCCAGAACCGGGAGGAACCGCGGGTGCCGGACACCGCCAGGGCCCGCCGGAGCCGCCCCCGCCCGGCCGCCCCCGCCCGGCCCTGGCTCCTCCCGGCCGTACCAGGCGCAAGTCCCCGGCTCGGTGAACCACCACGGCCACGTTCTGCCCCAGCGCCGCCATGGTTCGGCTCTGCTCGGCTCGGCTTGGCTGGGCTCGGCGCGGTGCGGCCCCGGGTCCAAGGGCCGCCGCCGGGGGG
>VZRN01003943.1:262968-298894 GCA_013397935.1 Dasyornis broadbenti
GGGTCCAGCCTCAGCTCCAGCTCCAGCTCCAGCCCTGGCTCTAGGCCCAGTCACAGCCTCAGCCCCAGCTCCAGCCCCTGCTCCAGCTCCAGCTCCAGCCCCTGCTCCAGCTCCAGTCTCACCCCTGCTCCAGGCCCTCCTCCAGGCCCAGCTCCAGCCCCAGGTGCTGCTCCAGGCCCAGCTCCAGCCCCAGGTGCTGCTCCAGGCCCAGCCCCAGCCTCAGCCCCTGCTCCAGGCCCTGCTCCAGGCCCAGCTCCAGGCCCAGTGCCAGCCCCAGCCCCAGGTGCTGCTCCAGGCCCAGTCCCAGCCTCAACCCCAGCTCCAGGCCATGCTGGTGAGAACACGGCGCCCTGCACTTTGACTAAAATACAATAAAATGTGGTCTGTGGGCTTGCCTGATCATGGCACTATTGGAATGTGGTTATCTCAGCTGCAGAAACAGCTTATTGGGAAAAAAGAAATGGAGACTTCAGGGGTTCTGGATGTTGGGGAGAAGAGGTTTTCTGCTCAAATGGAGTTGATAAACATCTCAAAGAGATTATTCCCTCCAGTGTCATTGGATCATGGAATCACGAATCACCCAAATCCTAGGTTTTAAGGGACCCACAAGGACCATCAAGCCCAAGTCCTGGCCCTGCACAGGACACCCCAACAATCCCACCTGTGCCTGAGAGCACTTTCCAAAAGCTCCTGGAGCTCTGACAGCCTTGGGGCTGTGACCATTCCCTGAGGAGCCTGTTTAGTCCCCAGCCACCCTCTGGGGAAGAATCTTTCCCTGATATCCAGCCTAAACCTCCCTCAACGCAGCTCCAGCTGTTCCCTTGGCTCCAGTCATTGGTCACAAGAGGGAACAGAATTCTAAGAACGTTCTGCAGCTGTAAGCTTTCCAAGCTTGACTTCCTTAGAAAAATAGAAAATACACAGGATTTATCATGTAAAATTGCCAGAACCATCTAAAAATAGCCTGTGTTTCTAATATTATTTTGTCCTCCTCCTTGCATAGATAGATATATCTATGAATTTCATTTCCCTGAAAATGTTTCACCTCCCAGGCACAAGAAGACTGATACATTCTTTTTTCTGTTTCAGGGCTGTTCCCTGGAACATTTGTTGGAGTCACAGTCAGCATCACCACTGTGGTCACTCTGAGGGCAGGGGAAGGAGTTCTTGGGAAGCTGTGACAAAATGCCTTACTCAGTGTTTACACAGCAGTGTAATTCCTGCCTCATCCATGGAAACAGGAATATTTGCATTTTATGGAAAGGTGGAGAACAGCTGTCTCCTCCTGGATATGATAATTTTTTTCAAGGCACCTGCTTGTGCCTTTCCTTTCTAGGGTGTATTTGCCTCCAGACTTGACTTGCCACTCAAATTATCTGCGTGGGATTCACTGTGAAATCCTGCAGCTCTACCAGCATGGTGCAGCCTGATGCCTGGACTCCCTAAATCTGAAAAAATGCTGCAGGCGTGGACTGGGAGCTCCACTGGGAACCCAGGGCTCTTGCTGTGCTACAAGTCCTTTGGGTTCTCATGTCAGTTTTGCTCCCCAAGTGCATTGCAGGGTGTTGAGGGCTCCACTGGCAGCTGTCACAGGAATCACCTTCATCTCCTGCAGCACCAGATCCTGAGTTCCTAATGGGATCTCCTCCCCTGTATTGCTGATCTTCAGCTAAAATCCTGAATAAGCAGAGTTCCCTAGAATGAATCATGGCTGGGAATGCAAGGGAAGCTGGCCATTCCTGTGTGGCCTTATCCTTCCTTTTCTCAAGAGAAGTTTCTCCCAGGCTCAGTGTTTGCTCTGGATAACTTCTCTGCATTTCTCCTTACATTTCCTGGAGCACAGTTGCAGGCTGCATTGCTAAAGCCTTGCCAGTTCCTCACAGCCTGGGATTTCCTCTGCAAGTGTCACACAGACCAGGCCAGCAGCAGCAGTGTTGGGCAGCCCAGAAAAACACATTTTAACCACAACGGGGTTTGTCCTGCTGGGAAAGCGGCTGCTGTGCACACCAGGGCATGCTCTGAGAGCCAGCCTGGGCTGCTGGTGTTCCCAGGGGGTCACTTGGGAGGGCAGGGTGGTGAGATTAAAGTGTCGTGGTCCTCTCTTTGCTCTTCTGGCTCTTCTCAAGGTGCAGTAGTGCCAACATAGCCCTGTGGCCATGGCCTCAGTTCCTGCCCTGCAGCAAGGGGTGAAGGAGGTTCCTCGCCAGCCTTTGGGCAAAAAGAGACTTTTTGTTGAGGCAAGGGAACTGGTTCCTTCAGCTCTTCTGCTCCTCCCTGTCGTGACTGCCAGCACTTCGCCTTCAGTTTCCTCCCCTTGTCTTTCCCACTTCCCTGCTGAAACAGATTCACTTCATGATTTCATGTTTTCTCCGCCAGAACTCGCAGCCTGTGACTGCTGGGCCTGCTCTTCCTTCAGGACCACAAGGACTTCACCAGCCACTATAAATCATCCAAGATCCTCCTTTAAAAGACGTTTTGAAGCCCTTGCCATGGTCCATTTCTCTTTGTTTGCCTTCAGCAGTGCCTGACAAGCCCTTTTGACTGCCAACCACAGACAAACCACACGTAGGACTTAGTCCTAATTAATTTCTCTTTCACCTCTGTGTGTGGGTGTCTGGCTTTCACTGGTGGGGCAGCCGTTCATTCACGTTCCTCCAGGCACACAAGAGCAGTGCTGTGGGATTATGTCACAGCCATGGTGTGACCTCTCACAACAGTCCTTGTTACCAGAACCATCTCACTTTGCATTACCTTAACAAAAAGAAATGTTTGCCTGTTTGGTCAATGATCAGGATCATTGTGGCCTCTCAAGGTAAGGAGGTGGGTGCTTTGTTGGCATAAAAGTAGCTCAGTGCACCTGCAGCAGTCGAACTCACAGTGTGTTTTCCTTGTTTACAAGTTATGAAACACCTCAGAACTAACGCATTGAGGAGAGGCGGGGCAGGACATCAGGGGGATGCATCCGCCTGTCTTGGGGGATGAACTCCCCAAAATAAAGAGCAGCGTTGCAGGTTACACACCCGCTGGTCCCCGTGGAGCAGGAGGGCAGTGCTCGGGACCCTGGGCTCCCTGCAGTGATCCTTCTGCAGTCCCACAGCTGGGGCAGCCCTGGGGTGATGTTGTCCTGGGAACCCCGTGTGGAGCCAAACAGCCACTGTACGTTCAGATATCAGGGTAAGCCTCTGCCTGGTCCAAAATGCCACCAAAGGGCTGAAGTCTCTGTAGCCTGGGCTAAAACTCTCCATCTCCATGCACAGCTCAAGCAGGACTCACATTAGAGGCAGCTGCTCCTATTCCCTTCCCCTTAGTTACCTTGTAAAGCATTCTCGTGTTTGCCTAGGAGGTGTTCTCACCCTCAACAGGGTCTCTCTGGAGCTTCTTCCACATCCCAACACTGCAATTCTGGTTCTGACCAACTGGATCAAAGTGTTTTCTCCCAAACTGATGTAGAAAATTCTAAGGTGCCTGTCCAAGACCCACCATCACCTTTGACAGAGTTGGAAAAATAAATCCGTTTGTTATTACAGAACTAAATGTGAAAACTGTCCCTCAGCTGTAAAGCCACCATCCTGTGACTGCCTGATCCCACCTCTGAGCCAAGGGGACCTGGAGCGGTAGGGCTGTGTAAGGCAGTGACCTGCCACCCAACCTAGATTAGGATGAAGCTGAGTAATCCTGTGGAATAGCTCCAAGTGTGACAATCAGATTCTGAAAAAATAATAAAATAATCCAATGGGAGGAGAAGGCCCTGGGAGCCTTTGTGACTGCTGGTTGTTAAGTTTTTGTGTTATTGTTCTCGTCTGGGTGAAGACCTTCATCCATCCCCTCACGTACGTGCCGCTGCTCCCTCCACCTCTTCTATAAATGCCATGACTCCGTCAGTCAGGTATTTACTAAACATGGAGCTATTTGCATACTCAGATTTGTGTTTTCCACAGAAGCCATCCTCAGCCCTGACTTCCTTGTCCACCCCTGCTCTCAGCTCTACCTGCTGTTGAGGCATGACACCTCATATCATCCCATCAACTCGTATTTAACACAGTTGTCTCCAGGGAAACACTACTCAGGAAATCTTTTGAAATGTCCTTGTGAGGCAAATGATTAGGGACCAAGTGCCAGATTTTTAAGAGCATGAAGGTGTGTGTGCTGCCCCTTCCTGGGAGAGGTGGCTGTTCCCCGCAGGACAGCCGTCAGGACAAGCACCCTGTCCCCAAGCCTGAGGTGGGACAGAAGCCCAGTGGCTGACAGTCTGCGTGTTTGCCCCCAGAAATGCAGAGCTCACAATCAAAGTCTTCTGCAAACGAGCTTTTTCTGAATGGCACTGGTGGATCTGGGACAGGTGTTGGTGGTTGACTCTGGGGCAATGTGTCCACCTATTTTTTTGTGTGCGCTTTCCCGGAAAATCCTGCGGCTGTGTGAGTCACCCTGGAGACTGGCAGGCTGTGTGAGGGCAGGGTGCAGACTGCAGGAGTCACGCAGGAGTTTGGTGGAGTTCGGGGTTAGGGTCATAACCCACAGAATCTCTGTTTTGCTTTGTGACTGTTTCCTGCTCTGTGTGCCCACAAAGAGCCCTTCTCCCTTCTCCCGGGTATCTGGTTTAAAACTGCTTTACGAGCAGCAAGATCTTCTTGCTAATCTGTTTTGGAGCCTCCCATTCTGCTTCCTTCCTTGCTCTGCCGTTGCCAACCCAAGGGCAGGCAAATCCCACCCTTCCACATCCGTGCACCAGCATCCTTCTCTTAGTGGTGCTGCTGTGCCCCCAGCTGCCTGCTCTGATCCCCTTCTCCTGGAAGCACAATTGTACTGACGTTACAGCCACTTTTCACTCAAGGAGACTGCCAAAATTCCTCTGGCAACTTCATCTCCAGCCTCCGTGGGAGCCAAGCACTGTCCCAGGTCCCCAGGTTCACAGGCTGCACGTTGCGGACTATCACCAGAAGCATTTGGACAATGCTCTCAGGCACCTGGGGGGCTGCTTGGGTTGTCCTGTGCAGGGCCAAGAGTTGGACTTGATCCCAATTCAGGATATTCCATGATTTCACGGTCTCCTTTTTGGTTCAAATCAGCGGAACAAGGCATTCAATCCAAGCTTTGCTCCTAAAGGCCTCAGTCATGTAAGCGTCCGTGCTGGTGTAAATGCTGTATTTGCTCTTCCCTAGAGGAACATTTTCAAAATTATCTAAACCAGGTGGCCACTTTCCCCCACAAAGAGTTTACACACCTTTTAACAGTGACCAGAAATATCATAGTAGCAGGAGATCCTAGAAAAGGGATGAAAGAGAGGGATGCAAGTGCCACAGAGAAGGGATGTATGTAAATCAGTCCAAAATCCTTGCGAGGGGGAGGTAAGGAAGGCGTACCCAGGAGCACTCTCTGGACATGAGTGAGTACGTCCCTCCAGCCCCAGAACCTCCACTGAGCAGGTTGGGTTTGCCCATGTTTACCCAGAGGCTCTGCTTTGAGAAGCAGTGGGATTTCTGTGGGCAAGTCGGGGCACCTCAAGGCACATCTCTCTAAGTAAAAAACAAAGGCTTGAATGCTTTCTTGACACCAGAGGCGTTTCTGAGGAGTGTCCATCCTTGAGATCTGTTCCTGGCCATGACTCGAACCCCACATGGTTTGCTGGACTGACATGGAGCTGGTTCCCCCCAGTCAAGTCCTGTGCTCTTCCTGGGAGGGTTTTGTGAAACAGCTTGTCCAAGGCAAGGCATCCATCCCTGCTCCTTTACCTCAGGGAGGAGATGTCTCCTCTCCTTGCATCTCTCCTTCATCACAGGCTCTGGAGATGCTGCTCCTCCTAGCAGTGCTCCACCACCTGGCTTTTCTTCTGGGACTCACTCTCCCAAAACGCTGCCTTGTGTTCTGCCTCATAATACGCAAGGCTATGCTGGAAGAAAGAGACATGAATTTCAATGAAAGTAGTCACAAAATTACTGTTTTCCACAGCCCACTGCACAAAGCATTTGATGCGGTGGATGTTTTCACCCTGAAGAGCTCGGCCCAGCTCTCACCCTTCTCATCCTGACGTTGGCTTTGATCTGTCCCTCTCCATCCTTGGAGCTGCAAGATCTGATATTCTTGTCTAAAACTTTGCCCAGAAAGGAAAAGTCCATAGTTCTGATTATTTCCACTGAGAAAAACATGGGAAAACCTTTTGTTTTTATAGTGTTCACCCCAAAGCACCTTCCGTGAGTGTCACCAGTGTTTGCTTCCACTTTCTAGCTCAAGAACCTTCCGTGCGTGGCAGCTTTGCTCTGATCCCATACGCAAACACACACTGCTGGGAGATCACCTTTCTCTTCACCACAGCATATTTTCTTTAGAAACCCAGGGTTTACTTACTGGCTTGGTATTTGTGTGTCAGTTTGCAATAATCTTTTTTAAGACTACAAACAGATTAAAAAGAAGTTGTTATCTTCCTTTTTTGTTTTATGTAATGCTTTTTTTTTTTTTTTTCTTTTTTAAGGGCGGGTATGAAGAGAACACCAATAAATGCTCAAACACTCCAGAAATGTTTAAACCTTCTGGAAAACATTGTGTGCATTCAATATAATGTATTCAATCCTTAAAACAATAGCTATTTTTCATTCTAGCCAGAAAACTTATTTTTTTTAAGAAAAAAATTCTGTTCATCCCCATTTATTGAGTGAAAAATTACTTACTGACTGTGGCCTGAGAGTCCAGCTTAGCCAGAGTTATCACCTCTTCCATGCAACATCCCCTAAATTGCAAGAAATAGGGAAAGTTTGAGGTGGAGGGAATTCTGGGGGTCTCCAAGGATGAGGGGGTCCTATGGACCCCCTCACCATTGCTCCATGCTCTATCCACTCACTCCACCACTCTCATGGTGAATTTTTTTCCCTTGTACCCAAATGGAATTCCTCCCGTTTCCCACCGAGGTTGCTCCCTAGCCACAGGCCCTCTCCATCAGAAATGAAAAACAATGATATGAAAATGTTAAATGCTAAGAAATGATTTTTAGCCTTTGTTAAACGCTAACACCCTGGAGCTTTTGGGTCTATGGCAAGAACAAATTTTTCAGAATCGGTGCTTTTTTTTGAAAAGAAACCAAGACAACAGGCACAGTGGTCCTGTGGATTTCCAGGTAAACCTTTTTTTTGGTAAATAGTAAGGAAGCAGGTCCACATCAAAGCACTCCGTTCAAGCCCAGAAAGAGTCATTTTACGGTGCATCTGTTGAAATCCAGTTACTGCATTTCAGGAGGATGGTGGCACAGCCAGGCGTTTCCACGTGAGAAATATTTCTCTCCAGTTCCCAAAAAGTGCCCCTAAAGAGGCAACTACCTATAAGTGGCAACTTCCATGGACAAGCAATATTTTCTTGCTGATTCTCAGCCCACATCTAAGTGCTACACCAGAGGGGCAACCTAAAATAGGGGTATTTAATTAAACTTCAGTCAAATTTTACCCTCTTTGGTCCTCGTCAGCGTTTTAATGTGCTCGGGGCACAAAGACAAGGCTGGAACAGGATCACAGAATTACGGAATCATTTAGGCTGGGAAAGGCCTCTGAGACCACCGGGTCCAACCATTCCCCCAGCGCTGCTGTGTTCACCATTAAATCTTACCCCCAAGTGCCACATCCACACACTTCTTGAACATTTCCAGGGATGGTGACTCCAACTACTTCCCTGGGCATCCTGTTCCTGTACTTGACCATCCTTTCAATGAAGAAGTTTTGCCTAATATCCAATCTCAGCCTCCCCTGGTGTGGTTTGAGGCCATTTCCTCTCCTCCTGTCCCTGTTCCCTGGGAGCAGAGCTCAACCCCCTCCTGGCTGCCCCCTCCTGTCAGGGACTTGTGGAGAGTGGGAAGGTCCCCCCGAGCCTCCTTTTCTCCAGGCTGAGCCCCTCAGCTGCCCCTGGTTCTCCACACCCTTTCCCGTATTTCCTCGTTACACCCAGGTGGGATTTGGGAAGCAGAGGAGCAGTTGCAGGTCTGGCAGAAGGGCAGGAGAAGCTCCAGGAGGCTTTTGTGATGTGGGAGGTGTTACCAGGTGTTTCTCACCTGTCCCTGGGGGCCCTGCCGAGCCGAGCACGCGGAAGTGACGCTGAAGGCTGTTGACTTTGGCCAACGGTGGCTACCCTGGCTCAGACCGTCTGCCTTGGCAGAGCTTGTTTCCAAGGAAAGGTGCTGGATCAGCCGGTTGGCATCCCCCTGTGCCAGTAGGCACCTCGGGAAATGCCACCCGGGGTCAGCCACCAGTGCAGAGACCTCCGAGGGGCATTGGCAGAGATGAACCAACCCCTGGCAGGCAGGAGGTGGCAGATATTTGGAACTGGGCGGCCATAAAGCTTCTTACTGAGGGAAGAAAGATCCAGCTCAGGCTGGCACCAGGGACACCGTGGACACAGAGCAGCCGACAGCCTGTCCCAGACATTTGCAAGGATCAGGTTCTCCGGCCAAAACTTTGCTCATGATCCCTAAGAGTGACAGATCCCTGGGAAACTCCAGCACATCCTGAGTGACCCCAGCTGGGGGTGGGCAGGACTCGTTGTCTTTGCCACCAGAGAGGGAAAAGCTCTTGTGGCTGTCCCGCGAGAGGGACCGTGCTGTCACCCACAGACCCCACAGCAGCCAACCCAGCCCTCAGCTCAGCACGATGCCAAGGACAGCGATAGGACAAAGGGCCGAGGGAAGAGACGGGAAGACATCGGTGGTGGGACCCGCCTGCTGCACCCGCCGCTGGCTTTGGCACGCTGGCACAAGCTGGCATCCTGCCCTGGCCTGCGGGAACACCTGTCCCGGCTGAGCAGCATGGGGACTCGGAACCCAGGAAAGGTTCAGGAGGTCCCACTCACTCCTGGCGCCCAGAGGAGCATGAAAGGAATGTGTCAGCCACAATGAAGCCCAGCAGACGAAGCCCAGGGATGAAGCCTGCCGGGTGAAGCCCAGGAGATGAGGCATGCTCTGCCATGCCTAGGGAGAATGGGAAATGCAGGGAATGGGAGAGCTCTGGTTTCCCACAGCAGGACAAACACCCTAGAAACTCCAATCCACCCACATCCCAGAGGAAAAGCTGGCATTTCTCCCGATTTGAGCACCCCAGGCCAAGGGAGCAGGACATTTTGGATATATTGAAGACCCTTCCAGTTTTTTATCAAGAGATGGTTCTCCCCTGTCCCAGGGGTTGCTGCAGCTGGTTCTTCTCAGTCTCCTGCCTGCCCTGGGCTGAGATCCACAAGTGCAGCAGTGGCCTCTGCTCCCTCCGGGCATCCCAGCTTGTCCTGGGCTGATCTCCCAGTGCCACCTGCCGTCTGTCCCGACTGATGGCCCTGGGACAGACGGACATGGTGACTGGTGCTCCTGCCCATCTCAGGCTCACTGGCCAAAGGAGCTGCACAGGTTGCCCAGTGTCCCGCTGGGGTGGCTCGCACCGCCTGTGCGGGTAGAGCCGAGTGCGTCATGGCTGTGTCAGACAAAAGGCATCACGTTTCTTCTTCTTTTTGAGTGAAATGAGTAATACCGGGAGTTATGCATGGGAGAGGCACCCAGAGGAGGGACAGCTCCAGCCTCAGGGGATTCCCAGGCTCAGCTGGGACAAGCCAGGACCGGCCTGAGTGGTGATAGTCCCACCACAGCAAGGTTGGACTGTGAAGCAACACCACCACCATCACCACCCCATCCTGTCCCTGCTCAAATTCAGTGTATTTTTGGTAATAACGCTGTAGCTGGCTAGAAAAATAAAAATATTTTCCTCCATTAGCTTAATACAGAGATTCTTTGCCTGAAGTGTCTCCACTCTCCCCATCCCAAGGAGGAGAAGGTGCATGACAAAATCCATGCCTGTTTCCTCCACTGTCCCGAGCTGCCAACCGCTGTTGAGCTCTTGCTGGAGGAGTGTCCTGGTTTCCTGTGCTCAGGTCTCGGATGCCACCTTCTGGCTTTCCCGCTGAAGTGTGCACGCCGTGTCCGCGCGGAGCGGGAGAACCCCTTCCCATCGCACTATCCCAGATAACAACGCCGTTGAAGTCTGACTGGTTCCCAGCAGCTTTTGTTCTTTAAGGGTCTGACCCGATCCCATGTGTTTTTGAATCGTGATGGAGGCGCCTCCTGTAATTAACAACCCTCAGGATCCCATTGCAACAGCACCTTGACTCCCAAGGCCCCTCTGGGAGGACACCCATCACTTTGGAGGTGGGACCTGGCACCTCTCACCTTTCCCTAACAGGTTTTTTTGGGGGGTGTATTTTGTTACTCGATCCCTGTGCCATCCCTTGTTTATCACCTGTGTCTCCATGGGGGATTGGGGTGCCACTTCCAAGTCTCTACAGCCTCCTTGCTGGGCTGGGGCAGAACTCAACAGGTAGGTGTTTGGCAGGGGGAGAACAGAGGCATTTTTGGAGCTGTGAGAGTGTGGTGACGTCCAAGCAAAATTCCTGAGAGGGGGCACTGTGCACTAAGGAATTGTGAGGCAGCCAGGACATCGTGCCCTCCCTTCCTGGTGTCCATCATTCCCCACCCCTCCCTGCCCTCCTGGTGACATTTCAGGCCTGGCTGAGCCTGCTTGTACACCTGCCAGCCCAACCTGCCTCTTCCAGAGCTGCTCTTCCTTCCTCTCTGGTTGCAGCAGGGATGGGGTTTTGGATCTGGCCCCCTGGCCGGCTGTGAGCGTGTCTAACCACCTCCAACAGGAGCGGCTTACGCAGCACAGCCGCACAAGAGGCCCTTTTGCACCACAGCAGCTGGATTTTCTATGCCCAAAGTGTTCCTTGCCTCAGTGTCCAGACCACATGCCATGGCAGAGCACAGCACGTTTGGGAGAAAACAGTCCAAAAGCATGAAGATTTGTCTTTTTTCCCACCTTCGAAACAAGGAAAAGGGGAGAGTTTCCAATAAAGAGTAAAATGAAAGCATGGCAAAAGCAGCCTTTTTCCCCTGTATTTTTTCCAGCCGCAGTGTCATCTCTATTCCCCATAGGTTTGTCCTTTGGCTGACAGGCCCAGGCAGCACAAGGACCAAAGGTGCCATGACCTGCACCCTTTCCCTGGCGATGCCAACAGCTTGTGCCCCGCCCAGAGCTTCCCTGCACCCAGAGCTTCATCCTGTCTGGGGATGCGGATATTTTGGGGACATTCCCTGTCCCCAGATCACCTCCCAGAGTAGGATCCCAGCGGGAGCAGCCAGGGCGGGGCAGGGGCAGTGCACACAGGGCCACACGTGTGTCCACACGCCTGTGCCGGCCTCGCTCCGGCCAGGGAAGGGACGCCCGGGGACCCTCGGAGCAGACGTGACCTACTTTAGCTCCGAGGCGAGCGGGCCCCAGTGTAAAAGCTTAATAGAGCCGGGCGTAAATTATTCATGGCCTGGCCATGTTAATGCATGTGCTAAAGGCTTTTTTAAAAAAAAAAAAAAAAAAAAAGAAACAGGAAAAAGTCTGCTCTATAATTTAAAGCCTTGCACGCTCCCATCAGCAGGCCCCACTGCTCTCCGGAGTGTTTCCGCTCAGGTGAGCAGAGCTGCGAGCTGCGGACAGACCCAGCAGGGAAGAGCTGGGACTGGGGCAGGAGCTGGGATGCAGGCAAGAGCCTGGGCACGGGCGGGGGGAATCCCATGGGAAGGGGCTGGCAGCCCTGCTCTGGTGCGGGCAACCCACGGCCCCACAGCGAGTCACTTCCCGGAGCAGCAGCGCTCGCTCGAGTCCATTCCCAGGCACAGTGGCCAGCAGGGCTATTTTTAGACCTGCCTTTTGCTTTTTCTAATTTTTTTCCTTGCTTTCACTCTGCGCTGCCCTCGAAGCCCTGGGGAGAGAGGAAAACACAGATCCCTGGGGCAGGAAGCTGCGTGGGAGGGCTCTGGAGTGGCCCAGGGCAGGGGTCAGCGAGCTGGGCCATGGGGACTCCTGAGCACAGTGGGGAGAGCCCCTGGCCCCCGCATGGAGATTCCCACTGGGACAAGCAGCCCCTGCCCCAGGCCTGCTGTTCCCACAGCTGCTTAGGCAGCACAGATAAGGCCACAGAAAGGTTTGGGCAGCCCAGGCACCAGAGCAGGAGCTGGGCGGGCGCAGGGCGATGCTCCAGCCACGGAGAACGTTTGCCTTCTATGGAGATCTCCTTCTGCACTGCTGGCACGGAGCAGAGGCCCTCAGCCTGGGCAGGCGCTGGGAGAGGGAACAAAAACACCCAAAAGAGCTCAGGGCTGCCCTCGCCGAGGCCTCCAACAGCCCCCAGCCTGTGCCCACGCAGGCCAGGACTTATCCTGCTCCCAGCAGAGTAGGGAAGATCCCAGCTCCTAGTCCTCAGCTGCATCCCAAACCAGCCCCGCTCTCCTTCAAGCCCGGGAAAGGGGCCCAGAGAGGGACCAAGCTGGACCTGAAGCATCCCACCCCATTCCCAGAAGAACACACACAAGACTACAGAAAAAGTCACAGCAGCCTCTGGGTATATATTTTTTTTTTTCCTTTTTTTTTTTTGTTGCATTTCATATATTATCCAGTTTCACATTCTCATAGGATCAGCAATTATAGAGCAACTTATTCTCAAATCTTTTAATACAAGCGAGACAGCCATGGTCAGATAATACTTAAAGCACTTCAATACCAAGCAATAAGATGCTAAAACAAAAATTGCACAATTTCTTGTTTACTATGCCTGACTGAATCATTGGTACAGAAGACAACCCTTCTTTTTCAAGCTTTTAACTAAACATTAACTTATCTTACAGGATTACAATTTCTCTTTAATAATAATAATAATTAATTGCACACAAACACACAAGAAATTCTTTATGATGCATAAATATTTCCTTATTACACATGGTACAAAAATACTCATACTTTTTTTTTTTGTTCGGTATTCCCATAAGGATGGCTGATTATTTGGCAGGACTGGATGCTCTCCAATCAGAAGGATGTGAGAAAAAAAAAATTTAGATATCTTACAGCTGTTCTATATATAGAAGTCTGAAGAAGGAAAAAAATAATATAATAACCCTGACTTTAAAACCAGAGCAGAATGGATGAGAACACAAACCCAGTGCATCGTACTTTGGAGAGAAAGAAAAGAAAAGCATTTTTCAAATTTTTCTGGTCGTCCTGGGGAGGGGAGGGCAGAGGTGGAAGAAGGGGTGAGACAAGGACAGTTAGTATTTCTCAAAGCCAAGTCTTCACCGAAGCAAGAGGAAAACCTTGATGGATCAATCCGTTGGGCCAAGACCTGTTGCTAACGGTTACACAAACGCTAGAACAAACAAACTTACACTCACACAGACACAAGTTAAGTGTTTTAATTCATGCCAGAAAACATGCAAAACCCATTTTGCCTTTCGATTCCTTCAGCCGAGCTGCCCCCAGGGCAGGGCGAGCCCGGGAAAGCCCAGGACCGAGCCCCCGGCTGGGTTTCAGCGCAGCCAGATGGCGAAGCTCGGTCAGGGAGGAGGTCCTGGGGATGGCTTGAGGGATGGATGGATGGAGAGAGGGATGGAGGCGGCGCACAGCCCACGGCTGGGGCCGTGGCAGCTTCACAGTCCAGGGCAGGGGGTGCTGGCAGCCCCGGGGGCAGCGCGGCGGGGCCGGGTGCGTTGTCTGCTGGCCACAAACCAAACCCAGAGGAGTCGGAGCAATCGTCCCTGGCACATCCCTCCGCGGAGAGGCAGGGAGGAGGAACACAAGCCGAGGAGAGACGCTGTGGGACAGGAGCGTGGTGAGCGGGCTGGCCCGAGTCCCACAGCCCCCTCCCCTCCCCGGGCCTCAGGGCATCTCCCTGCTCCCATCACCCATCCTGGAAACCCAACCACGTCCTTGGGTGCGTGTGTGGGGCTGAGCCCAAGCTCCCATCCCTCCCCGCCACAAGAGTCCAAGGAAGAGCAGAACAAAGACCTGACTCCAAGAGTAATCAATTACTTACTAACGAACTAACAAAACTGACGAGACTTCCATCCTTGCTGGGTAGCTTCGGAGGGAGGATACCAGCGCATCTGGAAAAGAAAGCCACAGCAGAGGTCCATGATCCAGGATTATCTCAATCAGAGCACAAGCCTTCCGCTCCTTCCAGCCATGTGCAAGGTCCACGGGGCAAAGATGTCTCCAGCACGGGAAAGGAGGCTCCAGGGTGAGCCCCAGATTCTACTTGAGTAGCTCCACCCTCAGCCAGCCAAAGGAGGCATCTCCAGACCACACACTAAGACCAGACAACCTCTACAAGACACGCGTGGGGAAGAAGTGGCTCATTCCCCACAGCACAAGCCCAGCAGAGTTTTCCAAGACCCAATCCTGCTACCAGGAGCGGCTTCAGACAAACCACACCATGGGAAGAACTTGCTAGAGCTGCAAACCAGCAAGACTTGGAGGGTTCCCTGGCAGGTGCTTGCTGCCACATCCATGTCTCAGACCTGCTCCTTGCCGAGGAAGGGCCTGGATGGGGCCCCAACAAGTCAACAAGGGACAGTAACTGAACACTTTCGAGCCCCTTAGGAGCTGGGAACACCCAGCCCTACAGCCCTGGACATCCAGACGGTCCCATTTGGTCAGCAGGGCCAGTGCGACCCCAGCTGGGCTGCATCCACAGCTCCGTGCCTGAGAGCAGCGGGAGATGAGCCCATGCCACTTGACTGAGCATGGATCCAGCAGCTGGAGCAGTGACTGGAGCTCGGTCCTGCTGCTGGAGCACTGAACCCACCCCCCCGGTCCCTCCCTAGCTGCCAGGAGGGAAGAACGACCTCAGTCCCTTCGGGGCTCTGGGAACCAGCACAACAATGGACTTGGCTCTAAGACGGGGAGAAAAGCAGCAGAAAACCCTCTGGAGCCCCACGCGAGCCATTCCCCTTGCCCCATTCACCCAAACAAGCCTGGCTAGATGCTCCTGTCCCAAGGATGTGCAGAGACGTGCGGCAAACTGCCACAACCTCGGCTCTGCTGCCTGCAATGGCCAAGTCCTCCCCCACAGGCACGAGGGCTGCGATGCCAGGAACCGCAGCCATGAGCTCAGGGACTCCAGTCCCTCTCCAGGAGATTGCTCCTATGGGAAGGAGCCCTGCCAGTCTGCAGAAGCTCTGTCCTCACAGGAGCCTCTCATCAGCTCAGAACAAGGCCAGTTTGGACAGGACTTGGAGCAACCTGGTCTAGTGGAAAGTGTCCTTGCACGTGGCATGGGGGTGGAATGAGATTTGTTTAAGGTTCCTTCCAACTCAAACCATTCCATGATTCCACAATCTGCTGGACTCTTGCCAGACACCTTCACAAGGCAAGTGGGTGCCACTAAATCAGCTTCCAGCTGGCCCCGCACCTCACTCCATGGCACAGCAGTCACGTGCATCCCAGTCAGTCCAGCCGGGGGCAAAGGGAATCAAGGGCATGGATGTTACCAAGACCCTCCTCCCCACTGAGGGGTCCCATCAAGTGCCACACACAGCATTTTCACTTCTCCTTTAGCCTGGGAGAGGGACCTTTGCTGCCCAGCCAGGGCCACCGCACAGTGCGCAGACACCACCCAGGAAGGCTTGGAATGGGCAGCAGAACCACTGACAACTTGCAGGGCCACCTCAGCAGCTGCTAGAGCACGAACAGGGGTTTCATGCTGCCCTAAGCCCGGTCACCAGGAGGTGCTTGCTCAGCAGAGCCACATCTCCTCTGCAGCCATCCTCCCTGGCCAGTGTCTCTAACTCCACACCCCTCCCCTTGACAGCTGGAAGCAGTTTCCTCCTGCCCAGCAGCAACAGGAAAATCCCCCTTCGTTCACAAGGCTGCGAGCGCTTAACCCCCAGAGCCGCCTCCATCCCACGCGGGCTCGGCCAAGCAGCAGGGCTGGGCCATACACGAGCCAGTACAGCCCAGCCTGGTGGCTCCTCCATTCTGTCCTCGGAGCCGCCTTCTGCCCCATCTGCAGAGCCTCACTATCTCCACTTCCAACAGAAATCCTGGTTTTCCATCAAAACATGCACCAGTTGTAGCTCTGGCGCCAATAAACCATCACTGCAATGGGCCACCCCTCCTTGCCTTCCCCTCCTGCAGATCTCCAACACTCACACACTAAACCCACCCAGCCTGAGCCACCGTGGCCCCACGGGCCACTAGGCCAACCCTACATTCAGAGGGCTCAGCCTGGAGCCCAGCAGGAGCTCCTACAGACGTGACAATCCTGGGTACAAGCCAAGGCTCTGACATGCTGGCAGAGCAAGGGTACAACCTGCCAGGTCTTTCAGCCCACAGAAAGATTAAGGGCTTGATGGGCTGAGGCAGGAACTCAGTAGGTGGGATGTTCCTGAAGCCAGCAGAAAGCACTGGAAGCAGCAGATTGGAGGCAGCAGAGAGCCAAGATGACGCTCTCTAGGCACCTGCCAAGGCAGTTTTCTCTTCACACCCCTCAAAATACTACATTCATCAAGGCAGAAGCTGAGAACAAATGGAGATGTCCAGCACTGGGTGAAGAAAGCAGAGCAAGATAAGCTTTTACTGGAAGAGACACAGTTGTTTCTGGAGAGGCATTAGCTCACAGCTGGAAAGGAGTCTGGTCACACCACTGAAACTTCTCCTGCTCACAGGGACAAGGCAGCCACTGCTGGCCGGCTGCAGCAGCCTCGTGATGCCGCCTTCAACATCTGTCCCAGAAAAACAGCTGCAGAGGAGAAATGTGTGCCTCTGCCTGCCACCTCCCAGAGGCCAGGAGCCTCTCCCTTGCTGCAGCACAACACCAGCAGCTGCCTAAAAAAAAAAAAAAAAAAAACACAGCGAAATGATAAATGGGGCAGAGGAACACCCCATCAGAGCTTCACTCTCCTTATCTGAACCTCCTGTGTCTCCCCATTGCCCTCAGAATTTAAGTATCCAATTGCCCACCATCCTCATGGAGAGCAATTCCTTCCGCAGGAAAAAGAGGGGAAGCAAGGACCAAGTACACAGGTCCCTCCTCAGACCACCTTTGGCTTGAGGGTCCTGCCTTTCCTCCTCAGTCACCTCTAGCTCTGCAGCCAGCCCCAGCAACTCCTGGAGCTCCAGTCTATCTCTGCAGCTGGAACGGCCCCCAGGGAACAAACACTCCCGGTGTAGGCAGGGACAAAGCACTCCTTCGTGCTCCCAGGAGCTGGTAGGATCCCACCAACGTGTCCAAGAGCTGCACCTTGCTGCCAGCCGCTGAGGTGCGGAGCAGCATCTTCCCTGGTGCTGCTGAGATGCTCAGATCCTTGCCCGGTGAGCCGTGAGCGCCTCGCAGGCAGCGCCGCAGGGGCAGCCCCTGCTGGCGGCCGGCAAGAGCTGCTCTGCTCAGGCAGAAACGCAGCCCGTGGGAATGTGACCCGGGCAGGCAAGGGCAGGGCAGGCGGCACAGGCACCACCTCACCCTCTGGGGTGTGCTGGACACACGCCTGTCCCAGCAGCGGCCACTGCACCCAGGCTCAAGGGCCCCTCAGGGGGCTGGCGTGGGATCGAGCGCATTCATCTCCCCAGGCAGCTCTGGCGAGGGAGAGCTGGAGGATCAGCACATCATCTCCTCCCGTGTGCTGCTCACCCTGGTGGAAGACCGGCACTGATGCATCCTCTTGCTTTAACAGGCGTGCATCCATCCCTCAATCCAACGCCTCGTACCCCAGCAGCTCAGCTGCGTCCCCAGCAGCACCACGTGGCCATGTTCTTACGAGCCAATCCTGTATCCAGGCCCTGCTTCCCAGAGCAGAGTCCTGCCCCCACGGGTGCTGCCACAGCTGGAAGCATCTCTTTGCAGAAGAGCTCTGGGAGCACGGAGAGCCCTGGCATTCCCTGCTGCCCGCTCAGAGCCTGGCTTAGAGGCACCCCAGAACCAGCGGTTTCACCTCAGAGACACGACACAGCCCAGCTCCATCCCACCAGCGGTGGAGGAACCTGTCTACCAGGACCAAGCAGAACAGGACAAGCTGTATCATTGTCTCAGTGCCTCTGTCAAGCTCTTCCCATCTTCCCAGGAGGTCAGTTCTGCACATCTTTGCGCCTCACAGCTTTCCAAGGGCAAAGGCAGACCTGGGCCCTCATCTTTGGTGGTTTCTTTCCCCAACATCACTTACACAGAGAGAGGAAAAAGGTCTGCCCAGAACCACTGCAGCGAGAACTGAACCAGGACTCATTTCCTTCAGTCAAACATCAACCATCCCCCTGCCAACCAGTCCCTTCTTCTCTTCCCAAGCTCCCAGTGTCCTGTGCCACTCCCCTCTCTCCCAGGCTGCTGATTCCCTCCATTACGGCTCACACCACCTGCGCCCTGCCTGTGATTTCAGGTTGCAGGAGAGAAGCCAAGCTCCAGGTAGGAGCTGGCTCCATTTCCAGTAACTGGAGAGGAAAGAGGTGAGATTAGACCCATGATTAGGGGCAGGGTCTGTCCCGGTATGCGATTCTGGAACAAAGTGACCGGCAAGTGCTGTTGTCTAAGGTGCCCACTAGAATTTAGTCGTGTGCTATCACTACCACGTCACTCACCTCCCCCACCGTGTGCCAGGAGTGAGGTCAAGGTGTATTTCTGGTTGCCCTCGAAGGGTCAAGGCTGGGGAGAAACCAGGTTTCTTTGAGGCCAAGTGGCAGGGTGGTCTCTGCCCCGGCTCAACCGGGCTGCTCCCCTCCCACCGGCAGGGCCTGGCCCAGCCTGGCTCAGCTGGGAGGAGCTGATGTAAGATGGTGCCATGCTGTGTGCGCCATGTCATGTGCTGCCAAGTTGGAGATGTGGGTTAGAAAGAAGGCCTGGCATCTCATTCCCCAGGCTCGGGTGGGTGGGTAGCGTGAGGCCCATGCACTGGGTTGCCAAGGAGATACAGGCTACAGAGATGGGCAGAAGCTTGCAAATCCCATGGTGCACCTTGGAGGAGAGATGGTTACCTTACCAGTCTTTCCAGACGTGGCTGCCATCATGCTTAACACTTCTAGGAATGGAGCTGTAGTACAGCCACTCCACTAGCTGCAATAAGGCATCACTAGGGCGTCCCATCTCCAGGGACAGCTCTGAGCTTCGGGGCTAGCCTGCGCTGGCATCATGGCTGGAGTTCACTATGGACATCAAAGGAGGCATTTGAGAGAGGGTGGGAGGGAGGGAAGGCAGATGGGACAATCTTGAAGTCAGCGAAGTCCCCGGTGGGGCAGGGGCAGGGTGCAGTCCCAGCTACAGCAGCCTGGTGCCTGCCCAGAGCGTCACGGAGGTGCCGGGAGCAGCAGCCGCCAGCCTCGGCTGGGAGTGGCTCACCAAGGGTTCCCGAGGCCTGGGCAGCCTCTCACCAACTCCTGCCAGCCCTCTGGGCAGCTCTTCAGGAGGCCAGGCCAGGCCACCTCCTCTCCCCCTTGCAGAACTCAGTGCTGCAAGAGGATGAGTCCCTCAGGTTTAAGTCTCTTGTGACAAGACCTTGGTTTAGCTACAGCCTCCAACTTCTTGCCTGCCTCAAGGCTGATCACTATGGAGCTGCTCCAGCTCTGGCCATCCCCGTGGATGCCCTCCAGCCAACACCAGTCTTGGGAGGAAGAACTGCGGCTGTTCTGGGGAATAATCCATGAGCCCACCACACAGGTGAGCAAGCCCCGCCCAGCGAGGGCAGAGGGCTCAGCACATCAGGACTAAGGGCACAGTTTTTAGCCCAGTTTGTGA
Source organism: Dasyornis broadbenti (assembly GCA_013397935.1). Taxonomy (NCBI): domain Eukaryota; kingdom Metazoa; phylum Chordata; class Aves; order Passeriformes; family Dasyornithidae; genus Dasyornis; species Dasyornis broadbenti. Next base: position 282,514 of record VZRN01003943.1, read on the forward strand.
GCAAAAGTCATCTCCCTGTCGTGCTCCACCCTCAGCTCTGCCAGGGACAGGCCTCCAGCCCAGAGCTGCCAGCATGAGTAATGTTTAACCCCGCTAAACTTTATTGGTAACGTATCCTGTGCCAGGACATGCCCCTGCGGGGTCAGCACCAGCTCAGCACAGCCAGGAGTGCCTGGGACTGCCCCGTGGCCTCTTTGGAAAAGAGCTGGGTCCAGCCTCAGCCTGGAGGGGCTGCACGGGCTCCCCAAGGCTTAGAGGCCCGTCACCACCATGGCCCCCCTTGGGCAGGGAGCTCCTCGGGGCCTTGCGGTGAGGCCAGACAACCTCTTTGGAAACCAGTAGGTCACCAGCTGGAAGGCAGGAACTAAGACCCCAAGGAGAAGAGATGTGGCTGGAGGACTCCTTAATACGCTCCATTCTACAAGAGCAGAGTTTTCTGACCATGCACCACGAAGTTTTGGTGTCTAACCCTCACACTCAGGGTGCCTATACAGTCACCAGTGACCATCCTGGAAGAAACTGCAATAAAGGTTTCACCTCCCTCAGCCACCTCAGACAGGCCAGAGGGATTAATTTTTCCTGGTCCTCCCTTCCAGGGACAATTCATCCTTCACCACCACCCTACACACACAAGGGGCAGGAAGACACCTCTCTCCTGGGCCACTGAGGAGCACACCACAGCCCTGTAGTTGTGGGCACCACCAGTAACTTTTAGAAAACACCTGCAAGCACAACATTCCTAGTGAAGGACCAGCCTGGCTCTGGAGGTCCTAGGAAGAACATTCCAGTGCCTGGTGCTGTCCTGAACCCCAATGTACTTCTCCCTACCCCACAGGAGTTTCAGCCCAACACCAGCTCACCTGGGGCTGGAGAAGGGCAGAAGCAGGAGAGGTCTGCAGGTATGAGAGGGGCAGGACAGAGGCCAGGAGTTGGCATCCACTCCACACGGCATTTGAGAGGCAAGCTTGGCTTGAAGCTGGGCAGTTACCCTCACAAAGCTTGTGGGAAGCAAGAGGAGGCCCAACAGCCTGCATAGCTCACTGCCAGCCAGGACAGCAGGGTGACAGGACACAGCTCCTCTTCCTCTCCAGTTAAGCGGGGAAGAGTAGGAGCCAAGTCCCTGCCTGGCAGGGCAGAGAGCAGAGGTTAAGCCCCAACGCTCAGTCCTACTGCCCCAGTCCCCTGTGGCACCACTACAGGAGCAGAGACGGAAGCAGAGCAAAGCTGGCTGGTAACACTGAGCAGGGCACGGACAGGGGCTCCAGCTTCTCCTGGACAAGTGCTTCAAAGCCAAGCAACTTAACTGGGAATTAGGGCACTGCTTCTCTGCTTTGGCCTTCCTCTTGCATGTCCATGGTTTCAGGGACTTTGTGTGGTCTCTGTACATTAAAGCATCCCAGTGTCAGACCAGTACAGGCGTCCCTGCATCCCCAGCCGTCAGCAAGCAAGCACTGGGACAGCAGGCAGCTGACTGCACCACCACCTGCACTTCCAGAGGCTCGTGCATGGAATGAGCCTCCTCACTAGCCTGTACCCAGGGTGGCTAACACGCTGTTCCACCACAGTTCCTCGCTCTGGCAAGGCTCTGGACACTCATCTCCTGCAGGACACCCTCCTCCAGCTTTGGAAGTGTTTGAGTCACTCGGCCCAAGGAATCCCAGCTGAGCGCCTCACTTTAGCACGGAGCTAAGCCCGTTGCTTTCACTGTAACTTGGGATGACATTTCATAGCTGTGTTACTTGCTGGCAAGGAGTGTTTCCTCCCAGCAGTCCCTCAGTGTAGTTCTCTGGCCATGGGGAGCAACAGAGCCAGCCAGAAACTGAGCCCTGACTTCCTTCCAACCCCTACCCCTCACAGGGAAGCTGGCTGGACCTGCAGGGTCAAAAATCATCAGCCAGCTCTGCCTGCTCTCGGCCACACAGACCCCTCCCCTGGGCTGGCTCGGGGCTGGGCCCCCCTGCCCTGTGGCCAGGAGCAGGCTCTGCCCTGGAGCCAAGGTGCAGAGGCCGGGGTCGAACCAGCCAAGCGGAGAACTGCGGGAACGAGCACCGTGGCGGGGAGAGAGGAGGGCCCGGACCTGACACGGGAGGCGGGAAGCGACTCACCTGAGCGTGAAGAGCAGCGGCCGCAGCAGCGGCTGCCGGGTACGTGAAGGCGGCGTGGGGGATGGCAGGGGTCAGCTCCGTGGTGTACAGTGGGTAGGGAGCCCACGCTTCGGGGGACGCTGGGATGAGAGCCGCTCCAGTCAGGTCATCTAGACAGGAGGAGGAGATACAGGCACAGCGCCTCAGTAGCTGGCCCCAAGAGCCAGCTTTGGCAACAGGCTCCGGACTCCCCAGCCCAGGCTAAAGCTTTGCACTGCCGTCTTGGTGAGGTATAAAATCTGAGTGCACAGCTGCTCCTCTGGCCTCCCAAGCTTGCCAGGAATGTGCTGCATTACAGCCTCACATGGGCTTTGGACAGACTGGTCCACACAGGCAGCACAGGGCTGCTGCCACGGGATGCAAGACAGGGGATGGGGGGGGCTCAGAACCATGTTACAGGTCACCCCATGAGCCTCAGCAGGGCTACTCACCCCACCAGGCTGCACAGAAGGTGATGGCACAGGACTCATCCTTTATGCTTCACAATTAGGGATGCTTTAAAGGATTTATGCTACCAAACCCAGCTTTCCTGTCTCAACAGTTCTGTGTTGGCCAGAAGCCTTAGCAGATGCCTGTTATTCTCCTGTGGCCCCAACACCATGCTGCCCTCCCTGTCCCAGGCAGATTTCAGGCAGAGCAGAGGTGGGTCTGGGCTCCTTTCCACCCTGGCAGCATTCCCAGGGTTGGGCATCTCCCAGGTTGGAGCCAGGACCAAGCCCCTCCCAGCATACTCACAGGGGTCCCGTGCAATAAAATGTGCGCCCAAGGCAGGGTGGATGTTGGTGGGGTTCGGTGTGGCCATCAGCTTGCTCTTGGCCATCTTTGTGTTGGCTTTAGCGAACTCTAACCGCAAGGTCTGGGGGTTCTCAGGGTCGAAGCGGATGCCCTGTCACAGGAGAGAGCACAGGAGTCTCAGAGGTGAAGCTCCCGTCCAAGCACAGGCTGTGGCTGTTTGTGGAGCAAAGCCCAACTGAGGAACCAAGGCCACCACACTGCAGTCACACTTTTGTCCAGATTTTTGTCACCTCACTGCAACACTCAAGCTCTCATGTGCTTTTATTTTTTATGTTTAGCTGGCCCAGGACCACTGCTTCCAACAGGAGGGACACAGTTCTGCTCCATACGCGCAGTTCACCAGCCACTACAGCAGAGATGGCAACAACACAGGCCAGGAAGGGTCTGTCTGCTGGAGCTGGGACTACCCTGTCTCTACTGGAGTTGGAACAAACCCCATCTGTGTGGGAGATTCCATCTGGGGTGCCACTACATCTTCTGCCAGCCTGAGCAGATGCTCTAGCAGGTGTCACAAAGCCCAGGGCAAGGTCTACAGCACAGGGGAAACAGATCTGCTAACCTGATCCCACCAACACTCCTGCAGGATAGTGATCATTTTGGGTGACCCTTCCATGTTGACCATCCTCAAGACATTTTGAGTCACAGCAGTTCCCCACACCCTCAGAGGCCCTGGAGCTGTCTTCCAGTGGTCAAAAACTACATGGAGAGAGCTCGCATCCATTAGCCCAGGCTGATGTCAGCCTCGAGCAGCTCTTCTGCTTCCCTGGTGGGATGCTGCAGGACCATTTTGTTTCTGCAGCTGGGAGACCCCGCCCTTTCCCTGCCCTCAGCTCTGGGTCCATCCAGCAAGGTGCATGGCCCCCGGCCCCCTCAGTCCCTTGGCTCCTTGGGTACTCACATTCAGGGCATTCTTCGCTGCTTCAGCGCCAGCCCGGCTGTCGAAGGTCACAAAACCCACTGGCTGAAAGAAACAACACCGATTTCAGTTTGGAAGCCTCTTCCAGCTCCTCAGGCTGCCCTGCCACCCCCTCTGCCTCAGACAACCAGCAGAAGAGACCATCCAAAGCTGCAGAGAGGCTGCAAGCAGAGCTTGGGTCATCGCCCCAAGATTCCTTCTCTGCATCTGCTGCCACCACAAATGCTTTGGCAATCACTGCTACGTGTGGGGACACCGCTCACCCTGGCAGCCCCCAGCACGGGTACCCCTGCCTCGATGAGCGCGGCAGCGGGGAAGGCTGATGGTAGCACACGATTTGAGGCTGAAGCCTCAGGTCCCACCCAGGGCAGCAACAGACGACATGGAGGCATCCAGCACATGCCGGGTCAGTGGAACCCAGCTGTGTACCTGCTGCTGGCTCCAGACAGTGATTTACACAGTAAAATGGGATTTTTCTCCTCTCCCCTCCTGGCATGTCCAGTTTTCTAGCCAAAGTCAAAAATACACAGGCTGGAAGGAGGTACCTGCTTCGAAGTCAGCTTGATCAGAGACCCTTCATAACCCTGCAGGAGGGAAGAAAGCAAGTCAGTGTCAGGCTTCTGAAGAGGCCGCGCTACAACCGAGACAACACGGCAGCTCCAGGAGTTCCTGTAGCACCAAGCCCTCCTTAGGGCAGGGGCTGCAGCAGGAACAGAGACAGTGACACTTCTTTCCCACCAGTGGGGAAGACGGCGGCAGAGCAGGTGCTTTAGCTGCCCATCCCGGCCCTTTGAGAAGGAATCCCATTTTCTAGCTCTTCATCCAGCTACAAAGATGAGCACCCTGCCCTGGCTAGTGCCCAGGGAAAGCAAAGCACCCACCCTGTGCTAGAGGAGTGCAGACAAGAAAATCCCCCTTCCCGAGAGACAGCCTGGGTGGTTGTCAGAGAAGGATGGATAGTTTGGGGGATGAGGACACATCCTCAAGGAAGGGCTGGTCCAGCTGGGCAGCAGGGCTGACCAAGGAGGCTTCATCAAGCCTAGAGACAGCACGATTCCAGCGGCAGGTTCCTGGGGAGGTTTCCCAGCTGAGCACAAGTCATAGGATCCCGTGCTGGCTCCAGGTTCCCATGTCATCCCTACGTCCCCTGACAGACCTTTGCTGCCAGGTCATCCACAAAACAGCATCCTTCCCACCAAAAGCCCGATTTGAAGACCTCCTTACCTTGAATGGTCGGAAGAGAAGGTAGAGCTCTCTGGGTTTGATATCCACAGGCAGGCCACTGACAAACAGCGTCCGTACCTAGGGGAGAGGCCAACCAGCTGTACTGAAAGGAGATGTTTGGTGCCGAAGAAGGAGCACAGCTCAGAAGATTAAGTGCAGCAAGAACAGGACACCTTGGAACAAAGGTCCATTAACCCCTCCCTGCATTAGAGGAGCATTGTCCATGATAAAACACACCCAGCCCTTCGGTCCCTGCCTCAAATGATCAAGTCTTTTACAAAAATTCAGAGCCTGGCATCACAGCCTGGGTTGATAAAGGCACGGACACCAGCCCCAGTCTGACTGGATCTCGACGGTTGAACTAGAAAAGAGCACACAGTGCCACAAGAACTAAGCTTGACGCATTCCAAAGGTCCAGAAAGGACCAGTACAAACCCCAGTTCTCTCCAGCTCTTTCTACAGATCACGTATTAGATCTCCTCTCCTCAACCTACCCTGGCACTTTACTTCAGTCACCATCTCAAAGACAGCCCTCAGTTTTGAGAAACACCTCAAAAAGTTGCTCCCTTCAAAAGCTGACCCTTCAAAATTGCTCCCAAACCTGCTCTCAGAGCCGTTGTTCTGCTGTGCCCAGCCAAGAGCAGCTATGCTGGGCCAAACCCCTTGGGCTGCTGCTCTTCCCAGGCTGTTCAAGTCATGGACCAAGTCCAAACACACTCATGTCAAAGCAAAAGATACAGTGCCAGGGGAAGATTTCAATAGATAACCCATTAAAATTATAGATAATAGTTCACTTGAATAACCAGGAAGAAGAAAGTGCTGAAGGCTCGTGGCCTGGGAGAACTCTGCTCAGCAGTCAGACCATCATGAGCACCTTCTCCCTGCGCACTGGCTGGCAGACAATTTCCATAGGAAGCAGCGTGATGAAGCTGCAGAGACTTTCTTGTAAATCAGCGCAGAGCTGAGGAGGGAAGTTATGCACAACAGAGGTCACGGAGACACCTGTCATCATTAACAAGGAGCAGGAGTCCCATGCCAGAACTCACCTCCTGGCCTGCTTCCAGCATGAAGTGACCCCATTACACATGCAGGGCACGAGGACTGTGCTCCCACATTTTTGGTTTTGCTCAGCCATTTTCCCTTCCCCAGACAGAGTGGGCTGTATCCAAAACCTCTTTCACCACCAAACTCAGCAGCGTGTGCTTGCCCTGCTCCTGGGCTGGAGACAGACCTGGGAACACAGAAGCCTCTGCCCCCTGTAACTCTTTGGGGGCAGCCAGACCCACACTCCTCCACGCAGGGAGGTTTCTCTCTTTTACAGATGAAAACTCACCTCCATGAGCTCCTGTGCTCAGGACAGTCCTGCCGAGGCAGACAAATTTCCTTCCCAGGGTAAAGCCCCCCCAGGATGAACAGTGATTGTGAAAGACTTGGGGTGCTCCTGCTCTCTTGTGCATGCTGAGATCAGGGGCTGCTGCTGTCCCCCACTGGTGTGAGGAGCCCTTCTCCAGCCCAGCCCAGCCCATCCCATGAACAGAACCAGAGCATCCTTCCCATCCCCTCCCCTGCCCACTCAACACAGATGGCTCTACAGCACACTCTTGCTTTGCCCTGCCTTGGGAAGCAGTGGAGCACTCCAGAAACACTTTCAAAGCCCAGGCTCGGTCTGACAGGCTTCCCAACTATCCCACCCCTCACGTGATGCTTCAAGGCACCACTGCAAGGCCACCCCATGCCCAGACAGAGGGGACAATGCCACTGTTTCTTGGCTTGCTGGCTGCCTCAAAGTCCTCGGCGCTTGCACTTTAGCATGAGCTCCACAGAGCGCCTGCAGTGCGTTCCCAGAAGACCCACAGCCATCTCTTGCAGGGGAGGACTGCAGAGTGTGGTGGCACACATGTGCCTCTGCCATGTGAAAGCACTGTTCCTTTTCAATATTTCAGGATCCGAGTGTGCTCAGCCCCCAGAATGGATGTTTCTTCCGAGCAGATAGAAATCTGCATCCCTGTTGGGTCTCTAAGTGGTCCTGTGATGCGTCTCTTGGTAAGTCCTTGCGACAGGCGTGACAGGATGGAAGATGCGTGCTGGCTCAGGGAAGGGGGAGCCGGAGCTGGAGCCCTCACAGCAGCCTAAACAGAGCAAGGCAGGTGCCCAGGAAAGCTCTTTGTGGGGTAACAGGCTCTCAGTGGCAGCCCCATAAGATGCTGCCAAGGACAGGAGCAAGAAACCTTCTCTCGCTGGCCAAAAGCTTCCCTTGGCCTCCAAGTCCTGTTTGTCACCACCCACAACATTGGAAAGGCGTTGGAAAGCCAAGCCACAGCACCCATCAAGGGCTGCCATTGCTCTAAATCCTGGGCAACTCCAAATGCCACCAGCCAGCCTCTTCCAAGAGGGTCTAGAAGTCCCCACTCAGAAGAGCTTGTTGGAAGGGACAAGACCAAGGGGCTGGTTTTACAAGATCTCTGCAATTGAACACATCCATAGGTGACTTAGAGAAGGGTAAGGAAAATGGGAGGCCCAGTCATTCAGTGAAGGGAGGGTGAGGCTGGTGAGAGACCTGAGCAATATTTTCAAGGGACAAAGTAAGCTAAACCAGAAGGAGCTTACGTTCAAGACCAGGAATAAAGCAAAGGAGATCTTGGTTATCCCACAGGAGCAAAGCAGGAGGCAGCTCACCAGCCTGAGCCTCCTGTGCGCTGTGGGCAACCTTCCCCTGCTCCCAGAGAGAGGAGACTGTGGATGAGGGCAACAGGGTCCAGACAAGCACCTTCCAGTGGATTAACCAAACCAGGACTCTCCAGTCAGCCCAAGCCCTGCAGGCTTTGAGAGCCCAGTAGGACCACCCAGGGCTGTCAAATCCAGGCATCCAGCCCCTACATTCAACATGCCACAACAGGGTAGCTTCTGCTAAAACGTATTTGCCCTACTTCAAATCCCTGCCACCAAATACCAAATCCAGCCTCCCCACAGCGCTGGAAAAGGCACAGGACAAAAAAACCCCACCAAACCAATAAAAACACCATCAAAAATATCCATCCAGGGCTAGGTCAGGAGCTGCCTGGGCCGAACTGCACGTCCAGACATCCAGCAGGAGCAGATCTCCGGGAACACCACGTTCTTCTGCCCATGCTTAGGCTCTGCTGCCAGCCATTCACGAGGAGATGCCAGGTGAGAGCAGCCTCATCCCACCCAGGACCGATCCAAACTGGACACACAGGCACGGAGAGAAGCAGGACAGGGAGCAGCTCTTGCCTGGAACAGCCCAGTAGGGTCACACTGCCGCAGGCCCTGCACAAAACATTCACCCTTCCCCATCCCTGCCCCTCTGGGGACGTCCCCAGTCCCAACACCTGGCAGAGATGGATGAGAACCGTGGAAAACAGGATTCATGCCAGGAGAGACAAGACCATCTAGGCCATATCTTAGAGAGGGAGGATCCCAGCATAGCTTCCCACACAGGAGGAGGGAGGGACAAGGACAAACCACTTCGCCCTCGAGTTCTCAGTGTTAGTCCTTGCACAGCTGCATCTCCCCAAAGAGACACACACCTTGTGCCAGCACAGCCGTGAGCTTTGCAGGGAGGCAAGGGCTGCAAGGGAGCCAAGCAGCAGCTCCTGCCTCGTGCTACTGCAGCCCCAGCACTGCCAGGAGACAGCTCCTGGCCATAGCTCTCAAAAGGGTGTTCTGAGGTGCCCTGCAGCCCAAAAACCATGGAGTTATGTCAGAAGTGTCCAATGCAAGGGCACAGGTGCTCACCCCGTGTGAGGCTGCGGTGATTGGAGGTTTTTTGTTAGAAGACTGATCCGAATTCCCCCCACCCTGATCCCGGAGCCCTTCGGAGAGATTCGCCCTTTAACTCCATCACCCACAGCACAGCTTGGGCTACTCCAGCCCCCCAAAACTGGCCTGGTCCCAGATCCATACTTCCAGCACCTGGAGCACACAAGCCTTTACCAGCAGTGGTTTAGAGATACCTGAGGACAGGTACAGCAGGAACGTGCTCCAACGCCTCCCCTACACTGTGCTGCAGCACATTACCCCTCTCCCGGAAGCCACCCCACTTGCATGCCAGTTTTTCCTAGAAACAAGCCATTTCCCACTAGTTCACACCAATATGTTCACTGAGCCTTATTCCTGTGCCACCAGTCCGTGCCACCCTGCTGAGGACAGGGACAGCTCTGCCACAGCATCCCGAAGACACTCCCTGCTCCTGGCAGCCACCCTGAGGTGCCAGGAGCGTGGGGACATGTGCTACAGCTTTTCCCATGGGAGAGCATCTCCGTGGGGCCCTGGCATCTGGGGCCAGCAGCGAGGCCACAGCGGGACACAGAGCCCAGGTCCTGGCGACCGCGCTGCAGCCAGGGCCACTTGACGCGAGGCCGCTGGAATGCGGCGAGTCTGCGGCTGCCCCGGGAGCCGGGACTTATAAGGCACGGGAGCGGAATGGGGCGGCGAGCTTGCACAACAGGGCTGCGGGGAGGGCAGCGCGCAGAGCCCAGCGGCGCGGCTGAAAAATGGGACAGCACCCTGCTCTCGGTGTCCCACACGGGCCGTGGGGCTGCAGGGTCCCACCACCGCAGCCGGGGCTGCTTTGCTCCTCAGCACGAAGTCCCAGGAAGCACAAGGGAGGGGAAAACTGGGAGAGAGAGATGTGTGGTCTGTGCGAGGGACAGCTCGGCAGGAAAGCAGGGCGGCCTCCACACCACAGGGCAAGAATCCCGAGAGAAGGGGCTTGAAACAGGCTGCTTCACTGGTCCATGCCTCAGTTTCCCCTTCAGCAGAGAGGTGGCAAGAGCCGGGGGCCTACTGCCATTCCAGCCCTAGCAGAGCTCCGGTGTTCCCAGGCAGGGTCGCACTGAGCCCCGGCAAAGGATCTGGCCAGGAGCCGCTCCAACCAGGAAGCCCCAGGCAGGCACAGAACTTCCCACTCACGGGAAAGATGTTCTCCCATCTCCGGGGGGAAAGAGGGCCTTGAACCTCCCCCAGCACTTGAAGCAAGGGGGGCTTCAGGCATTTCCCTTCAAAAACAGCCTTTGCATAAAAGGCACCCAAGGACCAACATCGCGCTCTCCCAGAGGGAGGAAGGCTGATCAGGAGCCAGCCCAAGTGCACCAGCATTTTGTCCCCAAGGCTGGGGTGTTTCACACTGCTCACAGCCAAAGCAGCCCCTCCCCAGCACTGCTCTTCCCCCACATCAGGCAGGGGATGCCAGCTGGGCTCAGCCTCCCTTGCGGTCAGGGCAGGAAGACACTCCAACAAGGGGGAAGCAGGGAGAGGCACCAGCCCCACACTGCGGGAGCAGGAAGCTCATGGGAGCTGATAAATCCAGGCACAACAGGACAGCAGCCAAGAATAGCCCTTGGCCCTGGCAGAGGAAGCGCTGCTGGTGTGGCTTTGCCATGGACACTTCCTCCTGCTATCAAGTCCCGTCACCTGTGTCTCTGCAGCATCTCATGGAAAGGATGGCACCCAGACGGGTTTGGACCACAACGGGGGCTCAAAGCCGATGAAACATTTGGAAAGGTCAGCCCCACAATTCCCAACAGGTTACTGTCCAATGGGGCAGCTCCCCAGCACAGCAAGGTGCTGGCTGAGCACTGCAGGAGGCCATCATCACATTTCACCTTGCCCAGAAGCCAGAGGAGAAAGGCACAAGTGACACAGCCAACGTGCTGAAGGACACTCACATCCACGCTGGTCCTAGCCAGCCACCACACTAAGGCCCGGGCTCCAGAGACCCTCACCTGCCACCGCCTGATGTTGGGGACCTGCAGACAGCTGTCACCACCACACAATGATTCCTGGGTACTTTGCAGTCCTGTGCCTCCCAGGATACATCCAGAGATGGAGGAATCTCTCCTCAAAACAACCCAATTCGGGGCAGCACACCAATGGCCATGCCCCAGCCCCATGTAGCATGCCAGGTACCCTCCACAGCCCGACAAGCAAGTACTCCACAAAACCCGGGTGATGGAGAGCTGAAAGCTCGCAGCAGCTCTCCACTGTGAGCTGCAGTTATTGGAGTGTCACCCCCAGGACAGGGATACCCCTGGGGACACCGGGAGGATGACGAGCACCCACAGGACTAAGCCAACATTGCATCAGTCCAGCTCTTGGTAACACAGGGCCACTAGGCAGCAGGGAAGGGCTGTGCAACCAAAATATGGACCAAAACTGGCAACCCTAACCCACAACATGCCCTCTGGCTGCTCTCTCCCAGTCCAGAGCTCACGCTGCCCTTCAGGCCATTGTTACAGGCGACCCAGTGCAGTTACATGTTGAGGGAGACACTGAACTCCTGCCCTTGGAAGCAGATGGGAAGGACACACATCCTCAGGCCAACAGCGTCTGACCCACGGACACATACCAAGAGTGACCCCTCGGCGATGCAAGAACCTGTCACCACCTCCTGCAGCACAGGAGGGAAGGCACCATTCCAGACTGGGAGGTCAAACATTTCCACAGCCTCTCCTGGGCTGTGCAGCAGGGCTGGAGAGCCTCCACAAGGGTAAGACCACCCACTGGGCCCTCAAGTTTCCAGCCACCACAGCACACCATGACTGCAGGGCAGTGGTCAGAGCGTCCTTGCCAAGCCCGTAGCGCCAGGACAGGGTCACCTGGTGCCACTTCTCCCTTCTCATCAGGTGTGCTGGGCTGGCTCAGGATCACACCTCAGTATGGGCCAGGTTCAGCAGCTCCAGTGCTGGGGCTGTGTCCCACTGCCCTGCCCCTCACCAGGTCCGTCTTCACAGGGCCAGGCACACAGGAGCAGCTTGGTTTCCACCATCTCACACGGTGCAGGAAGATGCTGAGTATTATAGCGAGTCTGACCACCGTACTTCCACACTCATGCCACGGTGAAGGTTCAAGCTGAAGCCCTTATTTCAGGCAGAGCTCCAGAACAGGCAGCAGCGCTGCTCATTGCTCCATAATCCAAGCAGCAAAGTCTCCATGGTTTGGCATGGCCAAGACCAGCAAACTCAAAGGATCTTTTCACTCCACAACCTTCCACAGCAGATCCAGCAAGAGTCACTCTTGAATTCCCACAGTGCCAGATCCTCAAGCAGAGCCGTGAGGAAGGACAGCAAAGCCTGAACTACTCTCGGCTCCCTCCCAGACATCTCCAAGGGCACCCTTCCTACTTGGGTGAGGGGAAAGCAGAGATCTAGCAAGGGAACCTTTGGGTTTGGCCCTTCTTAACTTCCACAGGCACCACCAAAATCCCCTTAATTCTGAGGCTAAGTAGGGCAAGGTCTGCTCAGCAACTCCTCGGATTAGCCAAGGAGGAAGACTCATTTCTGAAGCTGGGTCTCATTTAATAGCCCAGGTGGCAGAAGGAAGAAGTTACCCCATCATGTGGACTAGCTAGGATGCCAATGCTCAGATCCGCGGCCAAGAAACTTGGATTTGAGAGAGCAAGAAAGGAGAAGGAAGCTCCTTCAGAGGGTATTCACAGGCACCAGGACACAAGGAGATAACGCAGATTCCCACATCGCTCCTCCTGTCACAGCAACTGAGCGCTCAACTCAGCACCAGGAAGATGTCTGGGAACACAGCAGTTCCCAGAGCCTCTGTGTGCGTGGTGATTCCAGGGTGCCTGCTCAGCCCACAGTCTGTCACTGACAGAAAGCTGCATCTAACACTTAGGGGACTTCTAGGATGCATGAAAACAGCCCTGAGGCACCATCCTGCTTCAGCCAGGCCAAGTGCAAGAGGATTGGTGAGTGGGGACTGTAACTACCACAGCCTCACATTCTTCATTGCGAAGAGCAGCATCAGAGGAGACATTTGACTCCAGAACTTACACTAACCTTGTTTATTTGCAGCCAGAGAGCTGGAATCCACACATGCACGAGGTATCTAGGTCCACTCAAGCAGAGATTACAGAAGTCAAGAGATGCCTGGCACCAGTCCATGAAGCACTACAGACATCCAGCACATAACACAGCCCGCTCACCAGCGGCATTCCCAGGAAGTTCTGGCAGCCCTGGAGCGCAGCAGCTAAGGAAAAACGGATGAAGGACTCGCTACTGAGGAGGTTGCCTGGAAGCCAAGAGCCTTCTGCCTCCCCAGTATGGAGTTTTCTAACCCACAGCCTTCTGTGGGCCAGCAGGGAAGATCACAGAATTACAGAATGGTTTGGGTTAAAAGGGGCCTTAAAGACCATCTCATTCCACCCCCTTCCATGGGATACCTTCCACTGTTCCAGGTTGCTCCAAGCCCTGTCCAACCTGGCCTTAGACACTTCTAGGGATCCAGGGGCAGCCACAGCTGCTCTGGGCACCTGTGCCAGGGCCTCACCCCATCACATGGAAGGATTTCTTCCTAAGATGATCCTCTCTGGCAGAGCTTAGCCAGGTCCTCACCTGGGCTCTGCCCACCCAGCACAACTCCACATTTAATGCTTTCCACCTTCAGCAGTCCAGGAAGCCCAAGCTCTACCTAAAGAGCAGCAGCCACCACCCATGGAGCTGCAAACAGGCCCTTGAGACCAGCCAAGGGGACACACGGGAGAACCACAGACTTTAACTGCCTGGCTGGGGCACCTACACAGATTCCTCCCACTCCCAGAGGACCCATAACTTCCCAGTGACTTCCTGGGAGAGCAAGGATGAATTTCAAGAGCAGAACCAACATGTCTGCATCGGGCACTCCAGAGAGCAGGGTGAACACACAGGGGTTTATGGCAATACTGCCACGGACAAAACACGCAGCGTCCACGGGAAGCACGGAAGCTCCTCCAGCTGCCAGAAAAAGCTCTGCCTGCCACAGGGGTGGGAGTGCAGCACCTGGGCAGCTGCCCATCCCACACTGCCCCTCGGGACTGCCAGGACAGATGCTGTCACGCAGATTGGCGGCTGCCTGGAAAATTAAACAGAAGATAGCAGCAAGCAGGGAGAGATCGCGTTTGGGGAGGTGTCTGGTGAGGAACAGCAGGGACTGACATTAGGCCCTGTTTGTTTAACATTCCCGTTAACGACCTCGAGAGGAGCGAGAGGCATTCCTGTCCTCCGCATGTCACCGGCCAGGAAGCGGCTGCGAGATCCAGGGGCTTGCAGATAAGATAAAGGGAAAGGCTGAATTTGGGAGCTTCGCCCCACTGTATCTGGGGCACACGGCACCCTTCTGTGAACGCTCGGGGAGGCGGCGAAGGAGGCGCACGGCGGGGGGGATGGAGGAGTGTCTGCAGTGCCAGGATCTGGTGGTGTTATCCGTGCAGTGTGGGAAAGTATTCCAGCACACCCTCCTGCATATGTTGGGACTGAAGGATTCCACTTTGCACTGAATGTATTTACCACTCTGTATCAAGGGGAGCTCTGGGCAAGAATTTGGGCCCCCAGACCAAGCTGGGATCCTGAACACAAGGTCACTCCTTATGCCTCCATTAGCTTCTGCAGTGAGGAACAGCCCCTGGTCAGCCAGGAGGAGGCTCAGGGTAGCCACCATGGAGCCCAAACTCTACTCACCGCCCACAGCACTATTGCTGGTGGAGAGAGGACTTTCCAACAACAATCCCACCTGGGAATATTGGGACATTAACCCCCCACCAGTCTCAGTTGACCAAGGTGGTGGGTCCTTTGCTGCAGCCCTGGGTTTAGGGTGACAGACACACCCAGCAAGGCCTCAGACCATCCAACAGGGTGGGCAGATCATCCCCATCCCTGCACGCTCCTGGAGACTGCACAGCAGAGAGCAGGAGCCGCTTCCGTCCAACGCCTGCCCATTCCCCAGGGATGCCATCTTTAACTCAGTTTTCCAACCACCAAGCTCCACTCCTGGGAGGACCAGACTCTGCAGAGGGTGAGGATTTGCAGGCTCCTGAAATGCTCCAGCACCCGCTTTACCAAACAAGCACCTGGCAGTGGGGAACAGACCGGCTCTGCCCCAGCACCAAGAGCCCACCCAACCACCACCTGTGAGGCACCAGCCCAGCTGGAGCAACGCCACTGGGATGGGATCCGCCAAGCGACATCGACCTCGGGGAGCTTTGCAGGCCTGTGAATAATTGGATCAAGGAGCCGCATTGAGTCCTCTGCGCATGCGTGCACAGCCCGTGAAACCCCCAGGTACCAAACCTCCCTCCACTGGGAGTGGCACAGGGCCCCAGGTGCTCCGGCTCTCAGACCACCCACACCGGTGCCACCCGGTGAGGCTGGGACATCCCGTCAGCATCATCACATCCACATCTCACTTCATCGCATCACCTGTGCTCTGCTCCACGCTGGAGACAGAATCGCTACAGCCACCACCTGCCAATCCATTCCACGCCATTACTCGGGTCCCCCTCGCCGGGGTTGAAGCCCAGGGGACACGATGGCCCCGAGTCAGCTGGCGCACAGGGCCCGTGCAGCCCCGGTGGGTGGTGGAGCAAGCCAGGCGCCATGTTGCGGCGGCGTGAGCGCACGGAGGACAGCGAGGGGAGGGGACTGAGCACCTCCCCGGTCCTGAGGGCCAGGCACGGAGGACTGCAGCAAAACATTTCCAAGGCCGGGCATTTTCCAGAGCCCTCTCCAAGATGGAGGGCAGCTGGTGACCTACTATGCCAATACCTGCTCAAGGGGTGCAGCGATGACATCAGCCAATGGCTCCGACAGCCAAAGTGCAAATGCGGAGGGCTGCAAGCTCAGCTCTGGCATGTGGCTACAGACAACCGACCCTTACTAGCCTTCCCAGCCCTGAGTCCAGCAGCATCCAGGCTCTGGCTTGCAATGGCATCCGGAAGACGGGGACTGCCGGCAGAGCAGCTCACAGTCCCCCAGCCCCAGCCAGGCTCCCAGCACATAGGGAGCAGGGCAGGGGCTCCTCCACTATTGTCTAAGTGTGTCCCTTGCAGCCCACACGGTACTGGATCCAGGATCCATCCGGCTGCAGGGACTTGGCGATAAGACACCATGCCCACGGGCACCGGCTGCGCTGGATGGAGCGGGGACTTGCCAGTCCCTTGCCCCGCAGGGCTACGGGGACCCTGGGCTAAGCAGGGGACTCGCCCTGCCTGGCCCCAGCCCCTCGTCGGGACTGCCCGGGGACTCCAGCGCCGGCTCCCCGTCACCTCCGTACTCTGGCTCCCACAGCACGGCCCCAGCTTCCCAGCCCGGGGCACACCCGGCATCTTGGCTCCGGTTCCCCGACGCCGGGTCCTCTGTTCCCCGAACAAGGCGCTGCGCTCCTTCCCGGCTTCCCCGACGCCCCGGTACCGCCTCCGCGGTCCCCGACGCCGCTCTGCTTCATCCGCAGTACCCCGGCCCCGGTTCCCCGACGCCACCGCTCTCCATCCGCCGTTCCCCGCTACTCCGACGCTCCA
>VZRN01003943.1:299416-322835 GCA_013397935.1 Dasyornis broadbenti
ATCCCGGCCCGGCACGGCCCCCCGGGACCGTGGGGAGGTTTTTTTTGTTGTTGGGCTCGAGTTATTTTAATTTTTTTTTCCCCCCTCCTTTCCACGAAAAACTTTGTCAACTTTGATGAACTTTCGGGTTTCGACTTTCTTAAAGGGCCCGCCGGGCTCTGAGCCCGCGGTGGGGCCGGGCCATTCCCTCCGCGCATCCCCGGGGCGGGGAGATGTGGCTCCGGCCCGCGGGCGTCCGAAAGTACCGGGACGGCACCTTTGTGACCCCCGTTGAGAGCCCCGAGCCCCAAGAACAGCAGCCCTGAGAGCTCAGGACGGAGATCCTGTAACTCCGGGACAGCGGCCCTGAACCTCCGGAGAGCAGCCGCAAATCTGCCCCGACAGCAGCCCCCGGTCCCCTGGGGACCACAGCCTGGTTCCTCCTGCCAGGACAGCCCCACATCCATCCTCACGGACATCGATGAGCGCCCGGTGCAGAGCCCTGTTCTCGGGCCTGGGAGGAGGAGCAGGTTTGAGTCATGGAATCCCGGAGTGGTTTGGGTGGAAAAGGACCTTAAATTTCATCGCGTTCCACCACCCTGCCATGGGCAGGGACACCTTCCACTGTCCCAGGTTGCTCCAAACCTCGTCCAACCTGGCCTTGGACATTTCTAGGGATGGGGCAGCCACAACTTTTCTGGGCAACCTGAGCCAGGACCTCACCACCTTCATTATCCATCTCCTTTCTCCCTGCCCATGCGGGTGCCCAATCACCCCTATCCTAAAGCACAGCTCACGGCTGGATAACATGAGCAGAAAATGGAATACATAGCCTGTTCCTGCACTCGGCATCCCACAGCTTGGAGGCAAAGGTGTGAAACCCCAAGAGTTGGTGTCATCCTGCTAAGTGGGAGATGTCCAGGGATCTGAGACCCATAATCTTAACCAGTGTTTCTTGTGCCCCGTCCTTGCTGCTTCCCCGGCACTGAGGCCAGGTGAAAGAGGGGAAACATCAGTCCTGCCCTGCCCTGGGGGTCCCACAGCCTCCCCTCCACCCCCGCCTTCCCGCACTGCAAAAGCCGTGTGTGCTCCCTGCCCTCCACTGGCCCTTCCTGGAGGCACCTGTGCTGTCCCTGTGCTGTCCCCACTGCACTGAATGTCACTTCAAAATCAAGCTGAGTCCACACCTGGCTCTGAGTGACGTTTTCACTCCAGCAGGAGCTCAGGGATATATGGTTTTGCTCATGTGCATGTTGTGAAGAGGTGTGAACCTGGCTGGGGGTAACGGCACAGGGTCCACGGACCTGTTCAAGCCCCAGCCTCTGACTCCATTTTCCACCTGGCTACACAGCGGCTCCCCGTGAAAATGTAACCCTAAACTCAGCCATCCCCACGCAGAAGCATCATCCAGCACGACCCACAGCACTCCGGCACCAGAGAGGCAATACAGGGAGCACCAATACTGAGATGGTGCCCACAGTCAAGTGCATGTGGAGCCAAGCAGTTCCATCACAGGAGGTGTGTTGGAGGGGATGAAACGTCATCCTGGGAGCACTGGCTTTATGTTCCCCTGCGTTCCAGGTTATGGCTTTACCAGCAGCAGCTGCGTGCATGTGGCAGAGGGCTTGTGTACGGCGTCCTCACACAGACAGCGGCCAAGTCACCACTTCTTTTTCCAAGGCTTTGTAATGAGGCACTAAGCCAGAGAGCCTGATCCCTGCCAGGTCCTGCATGAGGGGAGAGAACTCCCACTTTTTGACTAAAAAACCCCAGTTTATGTATTTAAAATGCTGTCATACAGAATGGCTTTGGAGAGATTTTTCATACACCAGCTCTAAGCAAGAGCCCCCCCAAGCCACCCATGGAATTCGGTATGGACAGATCCGGATCAGAGCAAGGACTTTCTCCGGTCTTCAGGGATGCTGCCCTTCACCATAACTTTGTCCCCAAGGCTGGAGGACAGCCCCATAAGGCTGTGCGGGAATAACTCCCAGGAATAGCGTTGCCTGCCGTGCCTCATAGACTCAAAGCAAGCCTGCCCTGACGAAGACCAGGAATGCTTGCTTCCTGTGCTACTTGAGCAAAACCCAGCATAACCTCACAGCACTTTCTCTGTGTTTGGGTTGGGTGTTTCACTTTCTACAGAGCCTGAGGCAAGCAGAGGAAGGCACAAAAGGGTGGAAGTCAGGAGCAGCAGCGGATTTTCATCAGACCCCCAAGGAAGCCATGCTGCACATGCTTGAAGAGGAGACATTCTGCCACTTCCAGAGCAGGAAAACCCTGGCCACAAGCGGAAGAGTTTCTGTATCCATCACACTGCGGCAGCAACGGCAGGTCCACAACGTCACTGCCGCACTGATGGCCACAACCTGTGGTTCATTTTGTAGGCAAGTCCATGGCACTGGGCTGGTATCCTCCTTGCACACCCACCCCTCAGAGCTGTATGTGGTGGCAGTATCCCTATGTCCCAGTATCTTGTGGCTCACAGTCCCTTTGATATCTTCATAAACATCACACCCTGGCAGCCTCTCCCCTCCCAAAGCGCTGCAGCACGTGCTTCAACACACGGAGCCCTTGTTGGTCCAGCCAGCTGCATGGAGAGGGAATGTTTCCTCCCGTCAGGAACCTACAGGGATGGACAGAAGGTGGAACAAAATGAAGCAGTCACTGCTACCAGCTTGTGCAGGTGAACCTGTCCACCAGAAAATGGTGATGTCTCCGCAGAGATTTTGGCTGAGGATTCCACTTCCGTGTGGGGATGCTCAGGTTTAAGTGTGCAATCCAAGGCTGCACCAGCTGAACCAGTGCAGAACCAGACATCTGGAGACTTATTATAGCGAAGGTGGGAAGGGACCTCAGGACTCTCCCATCCAGCATCCTGCAGGACTCCCGCCAGCACTGGGTCAGGTTGGTCCTGCCTTGAAAACCTCTAAGAATGGATCAACCCCACCTCTCCAGGGGCCCATCCCAAGGCTGCACTATGCAGCAGGGAAGAATTCTTCCTTAATCCCTCTCCTGACCCTCTCAAGCCACCATGTGTGGCTGCTGCCCCACGTTACATCATCTGCTGTCACTATGGAGGAAAGTGTAACTGCACCATCTTTGTCACTACCCCTCTAGGAGATGTAAGCTGCAAGCAGACCCCTGTTCAACCTTTTTTGGCCAGACTAACCCAGCCCTATTCCTTGCTGACCCCTTACCAGCACTTTCTGCTCTTCCTCTCATCCGCACCTCTGTCTGAGACAGAGCCCACCCAGCCATTCCTGCAGCCCTGTAGCCTCTGTCTCCAAACAGCAGGGATGGTGCTTGGCCAGGGCCAGGCCGAGGAGGAGCTCCCAGCCCCTTCCATGGATTTGTTCCTTCCGTTGGACCAAATGCAATGTGGCTACAACAGCCCTAAGCACCGCAAAGGGCAGAGAATAAAAGGTGTGACAGAAAAATCAGTGCCAGAGACCACTGATATTTGAGATATTTGAGTACTGAATGACAGGATGCAGTTAGCCCCATCCTGGGAACCGTGCAGGACTTTGGGTGGCCCAGTGGGTGCAGGGCAGAGACAAGCAGCAGTGGAATTGCTGGGCTCATCTAGCATCACATGCCTGGAGTAGCTGCTTTGAGGACGTCGGTGAGCGCTTTCAAACTTTAATTCCTTTCCGTACGTCACTGCTCGTCTTCTCCAGCTCTGCCTTCCCCCAGGAGGACAAACTGAAGCTAACTGAGAGAGACAAGGGCTCGGAGGTGCGCGCAAATGTTTGCTCAGATGCATCGGATCGCTGCAAACTGCTTTTATGGGCATTTCAGAGCGGCTCCTGGCAGCACCGCCCAAGCCGAGCTCCACAGACGCTGCGGTGCCCCATGACGTGAACCCCCCGAGTGGGCTTCTGACCAAAAACGGGTGAGGAGAGCTTGTGTTTACACAATTTGAATAAAAAGATAGCACCGAACAGAAAAGGCTGTTTCCAGCCAGGAGCGGGAACAATAAACCCAAACGCTTTCTCTGATGGGTTGCAGATGCAGCATTGCTGGCGATCTCCTGGTGGAAAAAGCACGGCTGCATAGAGAGATTTGCCACTTAGTCACCTAGGAAATGAAGACAGGACTTTAGTCTGCCCCAAAACTCATACTTTTTTTGCCTAGAAGATGAAATACAGAGAAGAAGAAAGGCAGTGCTCGTCCTTGCTTGCGTAGCACTGAAACAGTGCACTGTTATCTCCTTAGTTTCACAATTAATGTGTCATTTGCACTGCCGGGCATATTAATTATGAGGGAATGAACCAGGGGGAGTCCTTTATAAGGAATTTGTTAACTGAAGGCCCCAAAGCTAGCGCAGCCCCACGCATGGGATGGCCACACACCTGGCTCTAGCACTCTTGCACTGAGCTGCTGCCCTAGGGCCATCCATTGCTGATCCCTAACAGGACTTTTCAAAGTGCAGGATTCAGGCTGTCTCAGCTCGAGGTCCAGAAGATGTGCCCAGACCTGGTGGACATGTTGGAACACTGGGGCTCTTCCTCAGTGTCCATCCCCTGCATCTCCTTCCACCACGGTTCAGCCATGAGCGCAGCTGAAGCTGCCACCACCACAACGCTCTTGTGGGCTAAAATCCTATTCATAGTGCAGCTGGACCTCACCAACAACAGGATCATTCTGTTGCCTCATCCACAGAGGAGCTAGGAGCAGCCCAGGTTGCTGTGGTCCCATGCCAGCTGTACTGGAGGGATTTCTGCAGTCGGATCTGTCCCTCCTCACTGGAGCCGTGTCAGGAGCTGCCCTGCTGGCAGAGGGAGAGGCTCAAGGCTCCCCAGTCCCACTGTCACTACCCCCTTCAGCAGGCGCAGCTCTGCCCCAGCTCCTGGCACTCGGCACCAGCAAAGTGCCACCAACAGTCTCCAGACCTGTCCCGGCAGCAGGGAGGAGGCAGAGCGCCTCTGGCAAGTCCTGCCAGGCCAGATCCTGCTCCTTCCCCACTCTGCGATTGTTTGAGTGAGTTTTTGACCAGGTGCTCCGTGAGAATATTGGCTTCAGTGCCAACGGGGATGTGGAGCAGCAGGGACAGGACAAGGTTCGACCCAGGGCACTGAGACACGATCAGCGTCATTGTTGTCCTGAGCCCTCATGTGTGGTCCTGCCCTCAGGATCTGGCCCAGGCCCCTCAGGGTGTCAGCAGATCCAGCTTTGGACCCTCAGCCAGGTGCTACCAAGTAGAGGAGCCATGTCCCATCCTGGTCTCCAGGGCCACCTCTGACCATCTACAGGCCTCTGCAGGCCTCATCCTCTGCTAAATCATCTTCATCCCTAATTACCAGACATTATGGATCATAGAGAGGGGAGAAATGCTCCCAGAGTTTGCCATTAGGGGTCTGGACAGCCAAAGAGGGCCACCTCTGTAAGGGAGGAGGCGGGCAGCTTCAAGCCGTGCCATGTGATACGTCCCCTGGTCACAGCAGAATGCAC
This sequence comes from Dasyornis broadbenti, assembly GCA_013397935.1. Lineage (NCBI taxonomy): Eukaryota > Metazoa > Chordata > Aves > Passeriformes > Dasyornithidae > Dasyornis > Dasyornis broadbenti. Next base: position 304,850 of record VZRN01003943.1, read on the forward strand.
CAACCTGAACTCCCCAAGAGAAAGGCATCCCATTTTCACCAAGTTTATTAATGTCCAGCCCCTCTGCACACTGGAGACCTTGTCAAACAAAACAAAAGGACTTGTTGTGGAGGAATCCTTGGCAACACGACCAACATACACATGACCTTCCGACTTGGAAAACAGATTGTCAAAAACCCGAGTGAGTGATCCCGCCACACGAGGCAAGCTCAGCTCCCCTGCCGCCGGCGCCGGCCCGGGATGCACCGCGGGTCCCAAAGCCTGCTGGAGCAAGCCAGAGAGCAAGAGGGGATGTGTGGGATGAGCATTGATCCAGTCTGGATGTGGCGCTTTCTCTGTGGCAGCTGCAAGCTTGGAAAAGCCCTTTATCAGCTCATTTATCGTGTCCTTCCCCAGGACACTGCCATGGACTCCCCTCAGCAGCTCTCTGCACATCACCCCATCATGTGTCCAGGGGTACCCTCCAGGGCAGGGACAAAGTCTCCTTTCAGCTTCCTTCCTCCTCCCTGCTGTTCTCCAGGTGCTGAGCACCGCAGAGGACAGCCTGGGACACCTCCACTGTTGGATAACCTGTGTGACACTGCCCAGCACGGGGGAGATCCCAGCATGGATGTGGCACGGAGGAGACTTCCTGCCCACTCCAGCCTCCCATCTGCTCTGGCCAAGCAGGACCCATGCCCTCCTCCTGGAGATGACACTGCCTATCCAAAGGTGCAACCTGCTGTGTAAAAGCTGCTGCCAGAACTCTGAAGGCTGCTCCTCAGTCATGTGAATAACAAGAAGGATTAGCAAGTCAGGGGAGGATGAGAGCTAAATGAAGCATCGCCTTGCAAGAGGCTGCTCCATCCATCCTGCTTGTCTTTGGGCAGGGAAGGGAAGGTGGAGGGCAGCGCTGGGGCAGGCCAGGGATGGCTGCATGGCTCCACCATCCCTCCTGCCCTCCTGGGGCTGGGAGTGCAATGAAAGCCACTGTGCCACAGCAAAACCCTTCCCAGTGCTGTTGCCACGTGGGGGATGCGCACAGCTGAGGCTCCTGCTCCACCTGCGGGGTTTTCAAGGACTCCTCAGATTGGCCACAGCCCGCAGTTCCCAATGGACGCACTTAGTGGCCTGTCCCCATCCCCAGGGCACCCCAAGTCTCACCCCTTGGAGCTTCCAGCCTTGGCAGCAAACCAACACAGTACATCTTCTCAATTTTCAATCCCAGCAAGGCCAGACTTGTTTAAACTCAATTGTTTAGATGACTTGGCACACGTTGGACACCCAGCTCATGATGAAAGTTTGGCAAAGCCCTAAAACCAGGGAAAACAAAGAGTTTTATCATGGGAAGCACTGGTCCCTGAGACGAGCTGTAATTACTTCTGTCCTGCTCCGACCACAGTGCATAAACACTGGGGACTGATGGCACAAGGGACAATTTTCTAGAGCTGATCCCTGCGGCTGATGGGACGAGCTGTGGTGCAAAGTGCCCAGTCCCTGCAAGCAACATGCTGGGCTTTCACCTGCAGTCTAGGCTTTTCCCCCCAAATCCCCACAAAACACCCGTTGCATCACTGACCATCACCAGCACGAACTTCCCTGAAAAAATTCATTTTCATGCAGGGAATACAGCTTGGAAAATTCCAGCCTCAGTGGGGAACAGCAAGCAAGGGGCTGTGATGGAAACTGTTTTGCAACCTTAATTATTTTACCCCAAAGGCTGGGAGCCTGTAATCGCATTAGTCTCCTGGGGAACGCCTGCCCCACCAGAGCCCCTCTTGCCCTCTTATCGCTCCCCCCAGGCCCCAAAAAGAGCTCCCGAGGAAGCTCGGGGGCCTGGTGAGCCCCCTGCATGCAGCCTGCCAGGCAGATCCCGGGAATGCCTGATTTATAGTGTTATGCCTCATTCTGTTTACGCCAGGCGAGTTATTTAAAACGAGGAGAGCGAGAGGAGCCCGGGTTTTGTTTAAAAGTCCGGCGAGGAGATTTGCCTTAAATAGTCAAGAGCTGAGGCTGGAGGGGAGGCCGCCCAGCAGCATGGACCTCCGGGCTGGGAGCGGAGCTGGCACCCGCGGGGGGAGCTGGCTGGCTCCACGAGAGGTGGCAGAAGCCTCCCGTTTAACCCTGGGCAGTTAAGCCATCCTCGCAGCCCTGGCTTTGCGTGGCCTGTGGCACCGGGGACACGGTTCACCTCCACAACATGAAACACGGCCTCAGAGGAGAAGCAGCAGCGGCCTCACAAGCCAGCATTCACTCTGAACCCTAGCGATAGCAATCCAAAAAGCTGCTCCACGGCCAGAACTGGCACAGCCATCCCAAAGGAAGCTGTGCACAGCCTGGCACAGCCCCAGCTCTGAGCCCTCTGGGCAGCCCCTGCCGGCTCTCGAGGCCTCCTCCTCAGGGCAAGGCTCAACGCGAGGCCAGGCTGCTGGAAGGGCCTCCCTCGGGGGACTGACGAGCTTGATTTGCTTGGTGCTGAGCTCAGATCTGATTGCTCTCTATAAATACATCCGGGGTCAACACCAGGGACGGGGAAGAGCTATTTAAACTCAAGGGGGATGCTGGCAAAAACAAAAGGCTATATATAAACTTTCCATGATCAACGCCAGGCTGGAGGCAAGGTTTTAACTCCTGGAGCAGGGCGGTGGAGAAGGAGCCCCCCGAGGAGTGGGGTGAGGCAGTGGGATGGGGCCAGACACATTTTACTGTGTCCCCAGGGTGGGTAACCTCAGTTTCCCTCCATCCCCAAGAGCAGTAAAACCAGCTGAGGGGCCTCGGCACCACAGAGAGAGCTCCAGCCCTGTCCCAGGCAGGACAGCAAGGGGCAAGAAGCTCTTCAGATATCTTTCCACTTTCTTGACTTATTTGGTCAAAACTGCTGACAAATTAATGAGAATAATGAGTAACTCGGGTGCCTCGACATACTCAGCAGTGAGGGTCAACTCCTGAAAGGCCAAGCTGTTGTGCCAAGCCTGGCGCCCTTTGCTATTCCCTGCATTGCTGCTAATGTCTGTATCCCACATAATCCTTATTCCTCCTGCCCATCCTGCACCCCGAAGTTCTGCACCCACCGTTAGCACGTACATCATCTGCTAATCCTTAATCCTGGCTACCTTGCCCATGCCTGAACCTCTGTAATCCCAAGGAGCCGTGGTGTCTGCTCCCAGTGTACCCAGATCCTTGAACACCAACAGCGGCTGGTGGGATCAGCACGGGTGACAAACACTGCGTTTGGGGAGGTGTTACGGAGATGGTGAGGAGGAGGAGAAGGAGCTGCACAGCAGGGCAGGCTGGTGTCATGGCCCCGTTAACAGGCAGGCTTGTGGGACATTGACCTGACTTTTCTTGGAGCTTGCCTCAGATGGAACTGAGGCCAGGACGTCACCAGCCCCAGCAGAACCATTCACAGGGTGGGGGATGAAATATTCAGAAGGGTTTAAAGCAATTCAGTGTCTTCCATGGAGCACTCATGAATATTTCAGAGGAATGGGCACCTGAAGGAGGGCTTGGAGCCAGCTCAGCATTCCAGCAAACAGCCACCCAGTCACCCCAGCGGCCATGGTGTGGTCTGGCGGGAATGCTGCGGGGAACAGCTGGGAGCAGCCTGTTGGAGCAGTGGCCAAGGAGGACAGCTCTTCTGGAGGTGTCCCATGTCTTCCTGCTCTGCCCCCAGGAGCCTCTGCAACAGCAGTGAGGGCTTGTTGCCATGCACATACCCACGATAGCCATCCATCAGGTACCCCATGCCGCTGCAAAGTGGCTTCCTGGCGAGCGCCAAGGCAGACCCCATCTTACCAGCTCCTCCCAGCTCCCCCCGTCTTGCTCATCCCCTCCAAGCAGCGCGGCCACTTTGCTTCCACACTGTCACCCCACGTGCTGGGCTCGTAGTAGGGGGAAGGTGACAGCGGTTGGGACAGAGGACGTTCATTCCATCGTGGGAATCCCTCTCACCACCCCAGTCCACACAATCTGTTCCTTTCCAGGCTGTACAAGGTGGGATCTGACCACATGGACAGTGAAGTGCGGGCTCTAGCAGGACCCATAAACACTTGTCACTGTAAATTAAAGCAGAGCTGCCCATATCTGCCACTCTCCCAAATCCCCTAAGCCACAGCCCTGAGAGCAGCCCCACCGGCACTGGTTTTGCAACGACCAGGGGAGTGTGGGCAGTCACGTCCCAGGTGAAAAGTTCAGGTCCGAGCTGGGAGAGCCTCTGGGGTAAAGGCTGTGGGGTTTGGGATGCACTGCCCAAGGATGCACTGGCACCCCGCTGCCCCTGATCTGGCATGGAGCTGCAAGCCACCATCGGACACGGGCCCTCTTTGCTCCCAGTGGAGTCAGCGCAGGGCAGGACTCCAGTGTGCTGGGAAGGAGTTTTAACTCCTGCTACATCAGGAATGGCAGCAGCAGGTCCAGGAGCCAGCAGAGCAGGGACCTGGCTGGCTGATGGGAACTTTGGGGTAGCAGGAGGGAAGGCTGTCGGCACTGCCGCCACAGACTCAGCGAGCACTGGGGCCGCATTCCCCAGGGACAGATAAAAGCTACCGTAAAAGGGGAGACCTGTCACTCGGGCTGGCCTGGCTTGTCTCAGCACGGCGGGGAGAGTGGAGCACCACTCAGCAAGCGGGTGCCACCGCAGCTTCAGGGGCTGAGGGCCACCTTATCGGCAGCATGCCATGGCCCCGGCACTCAGGGATTGCTGAGTGATGCCAGGGAAGGCATCAGCTCACCAGGCACCTCTGAGCAGCCTCAGCTCTGTCCCCTCTGTGATGGCAATCTGCATGTCTGGCTGGAGCCATCACATCCCATCAAGCTCCCCTGGCCATCTGGTCTGCACACCATCCCCGTGCCACTGTAGCCCTTCGGTGGGAAACCAGGATGGCTCCTGGGTGAGACCAGGGTTTCCAGGGGTACAGCCATGCCTGGCTCCCTCCATCACCCTGTGCACACGAGGGAGAGGGAGCTCAGACAAAGGCAAGGCAGGAGAGAGCAGCCCCCTCCAAAGGAGTAAGAAATGAGACCCTCAGTGCTCCCACTGCAGAGCAGATCCAGCAGGAGCTGGGGGGAAGCCACCGGCTGCAGCAACTTTTGCTTATGATGAGCAAAACACTCAAGATCCATAAGCAGGAAGAGGCTCTTTTGGAGTGAACTGCAAAATATTGTCTTTGCACAGCCAAACTCCCCCGCTTGCGCCTTCTCCTTGAGGCCTCGGCAGCTCTAGGGGAGAAGGTTCCTTCCTGCTCACCCCTCCGCGAAGGGCAGGGTTCCTCCCCACAGCCAATTAGTGAGCAGGGGTCAGGGGCCAAGGGGCTTCCCGAGTTCACGGTGCTGATCTCCGAACTGCTGCCGAGTGGAGCCAGCACCGAGCAGCACAAACAGGGCAGTCCCCATGGTCGTCCTGGGACACTCTGGGGACAACCAAGTTGTGTATGTCCCCCAGGGTCTGCAAATTCCCCTCCTCATCACCCACTGCCGGATCCCCCCCTGCACCGGGCTCCCTGCTTCATTCCTCCCTCGACCTGACAGCCTCCAGCTGCCGGCCCGGCCCCCACGCATCCCTCTGCAAAGCCTTCGCGGCTTCATCTCACCACTGGCAGGCTTGCAAGGGCGGAGGAGGAGCCCACATCTCTGCAGCCCCATCTCAGCACCACCACACTGACCTGGGTGGCCCCACTGCGTGCCAGCCCCACTGCCAGTGCCCCACAGCCCCGTGCCAGCCCCATCCCCTTCCTGCGCGGGCCGCGCTGCAGCGGGCCGGTGGCCACTATGAAATATTGATGGCACTGCATGGTAAATAAGCATTATGAATTTATGACTTGCTGAATTAAACAGGCCCCGCTTGCACTGGCTGCTGTTCGGCGAGGCAGAAGGAACAGCGGCATTGCTGGCACATGCAGCAGCAAAGGCATGGCCCCACAGCCAACCGCGTTCAGACCCAAACCAAGCCCAGGCTTCAGGAACACCCAGAGCCCTCAAGTCCTGGAGAGCTTGCAGCAGGCAAGGGTTCCTTCCCGTCCTGCACATGCCTCGCTGCTCTCTGCATTTCAGCTCTCCCCAGGGCAGCTGACGGTGCAAACCTCCGCACCTTGGAGCTGCAGTACCTCGGAGCAGAGAGAAGGCAGTGAATTGAGGCTTGGGTTCACCGGTTTAAACAACATTGAGTCCAGCACTACGGTTATGTGAGTAACCAGGTTAATCAATAACATGGCGACTGTTGCCCGATGCGGGAAAGAAGCACAAAATGATTCTGCTTGGCACAAAGGGGCTGGTGGAAAGTCACTTGTGGAAACTCCAGGCAGTGGGGAGGAGAGATGCCCAGCTCTGTTAGAAGAGGCTGTTTTGCTACAGCCAATCCAGCATACGGGCTGCAAGGAGAATCACAGACTGGTTTGGGTTGGGAGGGGCCTTAAAGCCCACCTCATTCCAAGCCCCTACTACAGACAGGGACTCCTTCCACTGGACCAGGTTGCTCAAAGACCTGTCCAACCCGGCCTGGAACACTTACAGGGATGGGTGTGAGAGGGTGGCATGGCTTGACATCTGAGCCTGGCTGCCTCTCTGGAAGACATCTGGGTGTCCTTGTGGAGATCTTCACAAGAAGCGAGATGTAAGGACAGGATGGCTGGAAAAGAGATGGGATAAACACTGCGGCAGCATGTGAGACATCACCTAACGTGGGCCAGGGAGGTAAGTGCCAAAGGAAAAGCCAGGAGATGGGATTTCCAGGACTGACACAAGAGGGAGCACAGGGAAACATAAAAGCAGTGAGAAAGGCTCCCTGCCAGCACCATTTCCCAAGGGAGCACCATACAAGGCTGGTCCTGTGTGAGGATCACAAAATCACAGAATGGTTTGGCTTGGAAGAAACCTTCAAGCTCATCTCGTTCCATCCCCCTGCTGTTGGCTGGGACACTTCACACTAGACCAGGTCGCTCCAAACTCCATCCAGCCTGACCTCGGATCAAGTCCAGAGAAGGAAGTATTTTTGCCCATGCAAATATGGCTCTTTACACCTCCCTACCACATGACAGACTGGTCACTCAGGGAGGTCTGGGACACTGCTGTCAGCATGTCCCCTGGGAGGTGGCAGCAGGGTGCCACCAGGCCTGGTTGGTCCCCACGCTCAGCAGATGGGACCCCCACGCTTGCTGTTAACAAAGCAAATGATCTCCTCAACCCACCTTGGGGTGCCAGCCTGAGGCTGGCTCCCACCACTGGGCACATCCTTCAAGGACCAGCATGGCCAGGCCCTGGCGTGACACCACAAAGCCACTATCCCAGAATTGCAGAGCACCCTGCACTTGGGTGCCCTGGTTCCCAAATCAGCCCTGGCACGTCTTTTCCAAGCTCCTCTTCCTTCAGTGACAACGGAGCCACCAAGGAGGATCAGCAAAGGGACTGGCTGGGGTTGCACAGGTCACTGCTACTCCCTTCCCACCCCATCTTCCTGGCCCCATTGGGTGTCCAGGCTTTTGCCACCTCATCACAGCAGGAACCGCAGACACTCCTGGCACACCCCTGGCAGAGCCAGCTGGGCTCTTTCACCACCACTACATTTACCCCTGAAGACCCCCTCCCCGGTACCATCAGTTCCCATCACAGGGAGCTGATGCTTCACTCTCGCCCCTGCAGCTCCCCCTCCGACCCCCCCACCTCCTAGACCAGGACAGGACAGGACGTTCCCACGTGGTCGCACATGAGCCGGCTGAGCTGCGAGCAGCCGCGTTCACACGGGACAGCAGCGGGGCTGGACCCCCTGAGGATGCTGCAGCCTGACTTCCAGGGAAGAGCCCGCAGGCTTCAGCCCAGCACCAGGGGGGACCTTGCTGTGCCCACCACAAGCCAGCCCCACACACCAGCACAGCAGCAGCTCCTCTCCCCGGCTGGGCCGGGTGCTGCAGGGCATGTGCCAACAGGCCAGGCACAGCCTTGGTGGATCGGTGCCCTGCTCACACCAACAAGAGGGGAAAACCAAACGTGGGATAAGACCTCCCCACAGAAAGCCCAGGAGGATCCTGGCATCACCTCACAGCTCCCCTCATGGAACCAGGGAGGGTTTGGGGTGCTAAGGAGACTGCAATGAATGCCATGGCCTGTGTTCACATGCCAGACCTGGGGGTGACACCGTGAGCTTCAGCCGCATCACTCCCTCCCCACCAAAGGCACCCGGGAACAGCCAGACAAAGAGCAGACTCCAGCTCCCTTCCCAGATCCACACCCAGAGAAGCCCAGGGAGCTTGAACACTAATTTATCCAAGGCCACAGAAAAAGCTTATTCCTGCATGGCTGCAGTATTAAAATCAGAGATATTGCTGACCCTGCATTTGCCTGGTGAAGAGCTTGAAATCCCAGCCAGCACTGGATGCAACGCTCAGAGCTCGTCCGATTGGAAAGCGCAACTGGAGCTCAGGAGGAAAACGCTCGTTGTGAAAGAGTGACCCCAACCGTCGCGATGGAAGGAAACCTCTGCTGGAAAGCTCAGCTGGGAACCCCTGCTGTCACTCAGCCGTGCAATGCCAGACAGAGAGAGTCGAAATCTCCGGGGCAGAGCGTGAAACCACTACAGGGAGACATAAGACGGGAACAGAAGTTACAGGGTATCATAGGGGACTTGGCTCCCTGTCCTTCTCCAGCAAGAGTTTGCTGTGCGGGGAGTAAAACAGGCTGGTGAGAACCTGGTTTGGCATTAAAACATTGAAAAATATATTTGAGTCCCAAAAGTTCAGCTGGGATTTAAAGGCATTAAGCTCTCCATTTTCTCTGCTGGCAGCTCTGAGACACAGCACTGCTCCTGGTGTCGCCTTCCTGGGACTGGGAACCCTCCTGGCCCACACCGGCCCCTAGAGAGCCACAGGAGTTGATATGAACCCCAAAAAGGAGAACACCATCACTAATGGGAATGTAGGGGACAGAGGACCCAGGCAGGGACAAAAGAACAAGTAACGGATGAGGTGACAAGTGACACTGACAGGGGCTGCCCCGAGTTGCGGCACAGCAGGAGCAGGGTGGCTGCGGGGTGGAGATGAGGCCTGGGTTCGGTCCCAAGGACCCCTCGCCCCATAGTGCCAGGGAAATACGGAACCGCCTGGGAACACTGCAGAATGTAACCCACCAACCGCCTGGAAATCCATCCCACACCTCCCAGAGGCTGTGAGCATTGTCCCATGTCCCAGGGAAGAGGGCAACCACAGCTTTGGGTTTTCCCACTGCCACAAAGAGAAATTTCTACAGGAAAAACTCTGTCTGCACCTTGCCATTGCTTCCCCGCTCTGTTGTTGCTCCCTTTGACTTCCAAGCAATCCCACATTCCTGTCCCAAATAAAACCCCTTCCTCGCGTGCACCCAGCCCCACTACAAGAGAGTGACCTGGAAATACATAGAGAAAACAGCTGGAAGATGGTGGCTGAGCTGAACATCCCGTAAAAGCCCCACAGGGCCGTTGGTGGAAGCATGCCCAGCAAGGCTGTGCTCAGGGACATGGACAGGGCACTGCTGCACTCACGTTTCTGGGGCTCTTCCTGCAGAATAATGGCCCCAGCAAGTCCTGGGGGAGATCTGGAGGACAAGGAACTCCAAAAAACAGCCCTTTTGGATCAGCTGAAAGGAGAACTTGGCAAATAGTTTTAAGAATGCTTTGACAAAAATGCTGTCACATGTGACACTTTAATAATTCCCAAGCATTTGGAACTTTCAGGGCTCAGAGGAGGCACCTCACTCAATAAAAAAGGAGGAAAACACTAAAAGGCACATGACAGCTGGTCCATAAGAACCTTCACGCAGCGCCCAGCGCCTGCTCAGACAGGGGCATGGCGGGGGCGCGATGGCTGAGGAGGGAACAGCGTGAAGGGGGTGCTGGGCACCCAGCCTTTGGCGAGGGGCATGCAGGGTGCGATGGTGGGAACACGAGGCTGGGCGGTGAGGGGCTGTGTGCCCGAGCTGAGGTGTGTGTACACCCAGCTCCCCGCGGTGATCCGCGCTTCCTCGCCCAGGGTAGCAGAGGCAGCGGTGCCGGGCGCTGCTCTTGGCTCCCGCCACGGCTCAGCCTCCTGTGCTCGGGCCGGTTCCCACGACCCGCTGCACTTCCTGCGGCTGGAGGCTGCTGGATGGCTCCGGGATGTGGTGGCGGAAGCACTGCGATTCGGGTGGAAGGAGAGGCCGAGAGCTGGCCCCAGCCTGGGAACGGCCTCCATGTGGCGTTCCCCACGGCCGTGACACCCGGGTGGGATCTGCCGGCGGCCAGGAACTGCTCTGCCTGCTTCCAGCGGCTCTGTGGATGCCCTGGGAGAGCAGGTCTTGGGAAACTTGGTCCCCAATGATTTCTGCTCCATGTGCAGCGCAAGGCTGCACCCTGAGCAGAGCCATTGCATGAGTTTGTAAAATGCTCAGGGCTGGCTCCAGCCCAAAACCACTTCCCCTTGCTCCTGACAGGCCGGCTGAAAGGGGGCACTCCCAGAGGTGAGTGTCAGTGCTCCTGGCCTTGCAGTGGTTTCCATCCCTTCTTCCAGAGATGTGCAGGAGAAGGCAGGGAGCAGTGGTGCCTCACTGCTCAGGCTGGGCACCAGGGCTCATAGAGGCATCTATCTTAGGAACGTTCCACACCACCCATCACACGCATGGCAGGGCAGAGCGATCCAAAACCTGAATTTGGGAATGCCCTCCATGCCTTGGGAAGCTTCTTATCGGTGTTTCAGAGTACTACAGATGCCAGACCGTGAATCCCTGACTCAGCTGTTTGATGGGCATGTTCTCAAGTTTCTTTTTGCAAAACAGTTAGACTTTTCCACAGCTTAGGATCACTTGGAGGTTGGAATTGGAGCTCCAGGACAGCAGGCTGCCCCTGCACATGGTGACAACAGTTCCAGCCCAGCCTGCACCTGGTCTGGATCTCCTGAAGCCGAGAGGTCTCTGGAAATCTGTTTAGTTATGGGCTCTTGAAGACAAAGGCATTTGGTTTCTCAGGGACTCCTCCTGATGGCCAAACCAGCAGAACGAATCCAGCTGGAGTCACCTGCAACACAAAGGTGTTCCTGTCCCAAATCACAGGCAAAGCCGTGCAGAGCCCGGGAGGCCCTTTCCTGTCTCCCTCTTGTTTCTTTCCTCTCCATTCTTTGAGCGAAGCTGTGTTCGAATAACACTTCCGTGGAACAAGGAGAACTGCAAGGTAATCGGGATGAAAAGCTTTGGCATCTGGCTGTGTTCTGAGCTGGCAAACCCTCGCCCTGTTTTCCACTGCAGTTATAACAATACTGGAAAACTACATTCAGAACACACCCCTGCCACGAGCCCTCCAGCCCAAGCACCCGCAGGAGACAGGGCAGGGGCGGCCCAGCAGGCAGAGAGGCACAGAAGGCCACTGCAGGCACCCACAAACACTCATGGGAGCTCTGAGAATGGAAGATCCTCCTCTCCCACCTCGTGGTGGCACAAAACCTTCCCAGCTGTGTTCCCTGCTCCCAGGCAGACACACACACAGGCGCTCAGCACGCTGCAGATGTGTGCCAACAGCCCCCAAAAGGTTTGCAGTCACCGTTGCGAGGTAAAAAAAGAGTCATTCATCATCTATCGCAACAGGAAACTGCATGAGAAACCTGATTTTGCTTTCTTTGTATCGTTTGCCCCCAGAGTTCCGGGTGAGGGGAGCTTTGAGCTTTTAAGTCTCCTATGATGGCAGTGTAGACCTTTCTCTGTAAAAGAGCTCATGGCATTTTTCTCATTCTTCTGCCAAACTGCCCTCTGTAAATTAAACTTTCAGCTCCTCCAGAATCCAAGCCTTTTCTCTGCCTCTGCGTGCCCAAGCACTGATTTCTTGGAGAGATTCAAATAAAGAATGTCATTTTATAAGAGTAAATTAATCGCACCTTAAAAACACCAAAAACAGAGTAACTTTGAATCACCAGGGAAAGGCATATTTGGTGGGTTTGAAACAGGAAAGGATTCTAAGTTTATATCAGGTGAAGGAATTTAGCATACTGTGAACAAATAAGTGACCTACATCACTTGGAAAAATATGTTAGACCATAAAGCACAAAATTCAAGGAGATGAGCACCTACGTACACAGACATTTATAATAAAACTATCCAGGGGACAATTCCAACAGTGTTTGGATATTATAAAGGAGCTCAGCTCCAGAAAATGAGCAACCTGAACAATAACAGCACCTTGGCTTGTGGTTAACACAGTGCAGCTGCCGACAGGAGCCAGAAGCTGGAGCAGAGCAGGCAGCTTTGCAGAAAAATTTTCTTCCATCAGCCCTTTGCCTCTGCTCACAAATGATACGGAGGGCTAACACCCAGGCAGCCTCTGCAGGGAGCCCCCAGCAATTCCACTGAGCCTGCAAATTCCTGCGGGGCTGCGAAAACAGCAGCTTTATGAATCTGACTGCACTGGAACACAAGCGTGCCCAGCAGACGTCTCACGCACACAGCGCCACAGAAGAGAAGAATCCACAGATATCTGGGCATTTTGCAGGGACTGAATCCCCAAGCCCAACTGGCAAAACCCATGTTAGCACGTGTGACATGGAAAGAGAGAAACAACACTACCTTTTTTCCAGAGGATGGAACAGAGGCATGATCATGTTCTAGAAATATCTCAGACGGAGCCCTCTGAGTGATCCAGTGCAGTGAAACAGGCCTAGACACATTATTATGGGGGTGTAGAATTGAGAAAAACAAAAGTATTAAAGCAAAACGAGGTGTTTTGCCTGGACAGGTCCTCGAGCTTCTTGGCTCTTTGTTTCCAATGGCTTCACTGCCAGCACAGGAGGTGTCAGCAGACAAGAGCTCTGCAGCCGGGGGTGAATCCTCAGCCCCAAACCACTGGCGCTGCCTTGCAGCGTCCCCAAGATTTGTCACAAGCCACTCTGGAGGATGGCACCGACCCCCTGTGTCAGATCCACGGGACCCAGTCCTTGGCTCAGTTGGCTTAAGTAGAACACATGGGGAGAGCAAGGCTTAGGGTGCTGCTGGTGTCACCCCACCACGGAGCACCCTCTGCTCAGCGAGCTTTGGGGCAGCGCTTTAAGGATTTCAGATCTTCAGGGAGTCCAGATTTCCAGATTTGGAATTTCCAGGATTTCCTATTTTCTGGTACAGCCATGGGTTAAGATGAATGACACAAAGCAAGCTCCCCCAAGACACAGTTCTGAGCTCTTGCCATGTGGAATTTCTAAGAAGCCTCACTCAGGTACCATGAATGCCATAGGCAGCCACAAGGCGTTAAATTTTTTATTGTCCTTGCAGTATGCAGCCAGCCCGTGGTCTTAAAAATGCAACTCCAAGAGGCCTTTTGGATTTTTGGCTGGAGTAGCAGAGGCTCATCACCATGTGCCAACACACCACCCAGTCTTTTCCACAACTCCATCTCGGGAGTTCACGGGAGCATTTCCCAAAGTATTGACCAGAGAAAACCAGCTTCTGTGCGAGTCCCACTGCACAGAGGCAGCACACAGGCCCCGTTTTGGCTGAGTTCAGGCAGCTTCATCAGAAACATCTCCAGCCCCGTCCATCCCACCTTCACACAGAGCCTACAAGGGGCCAAGAAGACCAGATCTGTTTTTCTCCGAGGACAAGAAGCAGAGCGGCTCTTCCCAGCTGACATGTGGATGACTACAGAGAGGTGAACAACACCTGCCATGCCAGAATGGAATGAACGGAGAGCAAGGATGTGCCAGGAAAGATGAGCTCATTGTGAAAATAATTGAAAGAGCTTTTAAAGGAATCAATACAAAGCCCTGTCTGGAGTCAGATGTGCGAACGCCAGCAGTGAGGCACCTCCCCACCACCCGAGGGCTTTCCTTTATGCTCCTTTTTGTCAATTTGTCCTTGATTTTCCCCCTTTTTTGTCTCTTTGTGCCGCCCACCAGACCCTGCACTGAGTATCCTGGAGTGTGTCCTACTCCACGAGCAGCCAAAGAAAAGAGCTCCGGGCACAGAGCAGCAGGGATGACGCAGAGAAGCTACAGGCAGAGGAAACAGGGACAGGGAATCACACAAGCATTTATTTTGGCCAAGGAAAAAGTGACCTCCAGAGCGAACCCCAGCTCCCACAGATACTCCTCGCTGCCAGCTCGGCTGACGCAGTCCAGAGCCGGGAGCCGCATGCCTGAACCTCGCACCTACATGTTCCTGGCTTGCTGGAGGCTCCGTGCTCCATGGATTACTTTCTCCATCACACCCCGTTCCCAGTTTCTGTTGCACCAGATCACCACAAGCGGAGGAACTGCTTTTTTTTTTTTTCCAGTGTTTGCCAGTGAAACCCCTTCCTGCCTCTCCAGGGCGACCCATCCCAACGCTCAGTGCTCGGAGGGACAGTCAGGGACTTGCTCTGGCATGTGTTCCACACGGCCATCTCATCATCCCAGCACAGCCCTCTCCAAAGGCATGGGCGCCGGCCCAGCATCCTTCTGGAGCACAGAATCAATGACACAAGTTTGTGACAGACCCCTCTCTCTCATGGTGGGCCACTACATCGCATCACCAGCTCATCCCCCTGACACCATCCAGCTCCTCAGCCCACCCCAACAGCCCCCAAATCTGGGCTGCATGCGAACACCTTTGCTTGGTGCTGGTGCACATCCCACTGGCATGAAGAGGGGCAATGCCTCCCCAGAGCACGCAGCGGGAATTCATCCCTTGTCACGATTTCTAAGTTTTCTTCTGCCCATTCCCTGGTTCCAGGCCTTGACACACCAGTAGTCGCCATTCTCTGAAACAAGACATTCCCTGACCTCCTTTTCCCTCATCACTAATTCACACCGAGCAGGTTTCAGCTCAGCTCATGCATGAACTCCACACTGGCACCGCTTAATGGCTAAAGAACGAATTCTAACAAAGCTCATTAAAAAAGAAAGCCACTGATGTCAGCAAAGTGCCTTAAATCTGACCCTCAGCTCCAGGCAGGTCTGCCAAGGAATCAACTCATCCCGCTGGAAATATGAAGGGAGAGCAGAAAACTGTCAGCCCAGTTTGGAAGGAACCTCGTTTGTTTTTACAGATGTGAAGCAGATCGAAGACACGGGTGAGTGACACCAACCAATTCCACCGTTCAAACAATTAAAACCCACCTTGCAGACGGGCACTCATGACACAATTCCAGACACACAGATGGGCCAGCTTTAGGGAATTTATGCACAGCTCACCTCAAAACACAGGAAGCCAAAATCCCAGGAATGCTCCTGGTACTGTTGTGGTTGTAACAGACACAGACATGTCAGCACAGGAAGACCAAGCTGGCAGAAGGGCCGGGACTGAGGTATGAAAACAAAATTCCCTGGCAGCATTCATTTTTGTTTTTCCCTTAGGAAAACAAGATCCTCACATTCAAAAAAAAAAAAAAGCAGTTGCAGAAGGAGGATGAAAAGGCACTGTTGAGAACTAATTACATCCCCAGATACGTGTCCAGCCCTAGAAAGTTCTGAATGACACATTTCTAACGATGTTTTTAAATAACTACAGGGTATTAATTACACTTAAAGCTACCAACCCTTTTCCCTCTTTGTCTGGAAACCTCTGGAAGAGTTTTCCATTAGGCAACACTTTCAATCACAGCCAGCTATGCAGCGCTGCTGCAGGTACCGAGGAGCTGTGTTTTTGTGGGATGTAGTGCCCATCACACAGCCCAGCACTGCCCACACTCCGCTGCACGGGGAGGGCACGGCCGAGGCACAGATGTGCTGTACTCCCTGGGAAATGGCTGAATCCCACTGCCTCCCTGCTACAGCCCCCTCTGCAGCAGCGCTGTTTCCCTTATCCGAGCGGCCGCTGAGCCGGTGAACCCGCTCATGGCGCTTTCTCACAGGCAGAGCCAGGACAGCGGCCAAGCAAAAGCACAGAGTGAATGCTGGAGGGACAGCCCGTCCTGCAGGGACCCCGCTTGCCTCCATGGCCCCCAACATCTGGGCAGTGTCTCTGCTGTCAGCCCTGTGCGCAAGAAGGCTGCGACCGAGCGACCTCGCCTTGGCCTCGCTTCTCTCCCATCTAGGAGCTTCTGTCCCGGCACCAGGCAGCTCCGAGGGGCTGGAGCCACCTGCCCTGCCCCAGCCCATCAGTGGCACCAGCTACAGGCGCAGAAGGGCTCTGAGTCTCCATTCCCTAGCTGGGGAGAAATTTATGGCTTCTTTCCATAGTTTGTCCTCATGGAAAGTACTTTTAAGAGCTACATAGTCCACATTTAATCACAATAATTAAGGAGATGCTCAATTAGTGTTTGCAAGCCTCTAAAACAGAGAGGTTGCAGATTGAATTTGTTCTGCATATGGAACTTGGGACAGTCAACCCCAGAACCCAGCATGACAAAGAGTAAAGCTATTTGGAGGTGCCTGTCCTTCAGCAGACTAGCTGTGGCAAAAAGAAACCATTCAAAAATATGGTGCAACAGCATTTCTCACTGCCAAAATCCTGGACAGGGCGGTAAAACCCAGGGACAGCAGGAAGGCCCTGCAGCACAGAGGGAACGGAGCGGTGCAGGGCCTTGCAGGGCAGCGGAAGAGAGAGCCAGGAGCACTGCGGGCAGGGCGGCCAGGTGACAGTGACAAGGAAGGGGACAGGCAGCACCTGAGTCCAAGCAAGGTGATTTTTGCTCTCTGAAATACCTGCCTGCCCGGGGGTGTGCGAGCTCGGGGGCAGCGCGGAGCTGCCACAGCCCAGCTGAGCCCAGAACATCCCACAGCAGCTCCATGCAGGGAGCAGCCTCGCATGGCCAAGAAAGGCAAATAAAGAACCCACTGGCCTCCGCTGGCACCAGCAGCACACAAACAGTGACCCCGCAGCCTGCCTGTCAGGCCCAGCCTCATGTGGCAGCTCTGCCACCCCAAACCTGGCGCAAGGGCGTATCTGAATGCCAAACCCCAGGCAGAGCAGGAATGATGGGCCCATTGCTCCCAGCGGGGTTCTTGGTGTTCCCTCCTCCGCACCTGGGGGACACTGAGGCACAGAGCAAGCGACATGATGGTGCTCCCAGGGTTTGGCACCGGCACAGCGGCTAGGTCTCTCAAGGACAATGCCCCTCTTTGGCCCCCATCCCCATGGCTTGCCAGGACACCTCTCAGTGCACCCAGCACCCTCCCCAAAAGGGTCTCATGGGCAGACACCCAAACCAGCAGTGGCAAAGCGTTCGAGAGCTGTAAGCAGCATCAGACACCTTGTGCTTCACGCACTCTCCTCCTCAGCACAGATGGGGACACAGAGTGACACGCAATAAAAAATAAAAACCCTTCCCAAGGGGAATGCAAAAATAATACTATGTACATTCCAGCTTCCCGAACAACAATCGCCTGAGAAGCCGGCACTGTGGGAAAGTCTCAGCTCGCTTTTCCTGGGCATTATAAATAGAATCAGGGCTACAAGCAGGGCTGGAAATGCAGAGGATGGGGGAAAAGGCCATTTAATGGGCTCTGTTTGAACTTGGGCCCTGGCTGAAGTCCAGCTTTCTGCAGAACAGCTGGTCCCTTCCTGCCGAGCGAGGGGCAGCGCCGCTGCACTGGGAACCGGGAAGCACCGGCCCAGGGCTGCTCGTGAGATCCCAGAGTCCCTGAGCCCACCGGGGCATCGCACCTCGGGGTGCCTCATGTGTCACTCAGGAGCCTGCACTGTCACACACAGCTGCCTGTGCCACGCCCAGGTGTGACAGCAGGTGGGTCAGTGCGAGGTTCCACAGGACTCCAACCCTGAGGGACTCCAGAGCTAGCTCCACATCCTGTTATCCGTGTGTTCATTCCTTACTCCAGCTCCTACTTCTCTGGGTTATGAGCCTGTTGTATCCCAGGCCACATTTCATGCGCCAGCAACATACTTTGAGCAGGCTATAGAATCATGCGTCATGGAATGATTTGGGTCGGAAGGAACCTTAAATCCCATCTAGTTGCAAGCCCTCTGCCACGGGCAGGGACACCTCTCACTAGACCAGGTTGCTCTAAGCCCCATCCGACTTGGGGGGATCACCGGGACCGTGCGGGTACCCAGGGGCCTGAGGGGATCACCGGAAGCCTCAGGCGCGTTCCCCTCGCCC
>VZRN01003943.1:322842-397753 GCA_013397935.1 Dasyornis broadbenti
GGGTACCTAGGGGCGTGAGGGTATCACCGGAAGCCTCAGGCGCGTTCCCCTCGCCCTCTCAGGGCCGCGGAAGGCGCGCGCGCGCGCCTCGGTGACGTCACCGTCGGGGGGCGGGGCGAGTCGGGGGCGTGGCCGGGCGCGCGCCTTTGTTTGGGGCGGTGGATTCCCAGGCTGCCCGCGANGTCCGCGCGCGGGCCCGCGGGGTCAGTCGGAGCGCGGCGCCGAGCGGAGCGGAGTTGGGGGCAGAGCAGGGCAGCAGCGCCAGCAGCGACCGCAGCCGCACCGGAACGAGCCCAGGATGATAAACACCCAGGACAGGTGCGCGGCGCGCTCCCCGCCCTCCCTCGCTCCTCAGCGCAGCGGCGGCGGGCGGGCCTGGGGCGCGGGCGGGCGCGCGCTGAGGCGGCGGGGAGGCCGCGGGATGTGGGGAGGCCGCTCCGCCTTTTCCCCGTAAAATCCCCATCGAGGCGTCGCTTCCCCATGGAGGAATCCCCCGGGGTTGGGTCTGGGCTTGCCGGGGCCTGAGCACCTCTCGCTGAGCAGCCCTCGCCGCGGCGGGGTCCGAGCGCTCCCCCTCCGCACCTCTCCCTGCCTGGAGGAAGGTGGCTTTTCCAGGCTGGTTGGGTGTCAGCAGGCACGAACGTGCAGGATCTGTGTATTTTTCTCAGCTGACCGATTTATCTCGTGTGTCTGTTCCTTGTTTAGAGTCCCCCGAGTGTCATTTCCTGCGCCTCTGTCGCCGATAAGAGCCCAGAGGATGCGTATGAAGCAGCCTCGGTTCTTGGCCGCTGCCTGTGTGGGAGATGCTTGAGCTGTGCTGTGTTCATCAGATGGTTATTTACAATTTACTCCTCAAATCGGGCTCTTGGATATGTGTCTTGAAATAATAATATATGATGATGATGATGATTATGGGCCAAGTGCAGCTGCATCTCCAGAGCCTGTTTCGGGAAGGGGCAAAACGGAAAACAAACAAAACAGTCATTTCTCCAACGTCGGGGGAGCTCTGGGGATCCTTCCATCTGGTCTAAGTGTTCAAAACAAATAAGGCCCCCAAAACACAGGAAATGCGCCGATTTCAGCCCCTGATGTGCTGCCGGTGGTCCCAGCCTGGCTTCTGGGTGCCAGGGCTGCTCAGGAGCCGCTGTGACGGGGTTCTGAAGTTGCCGAGCTGCCCTTTGCACTTCCCGGGGACACGGCACGGGGTTGGGATCCCTGGGAGCTTAGTGAGTTAAAATTACACCCGCGGGATGAGAGTGTAACACCGGGTTCCAGCTCCCCTTTCAGGCAGGGCTCAGCCGAGCAGCTTTTAGTGAGGAGTTTCTCCAGGGAAAGGCCTTGGTGATCTAAATGCATCTTAATCTCAACCAAGCTGCAGGAAAGCAGCTTCTCCAAGGAGGAGAGACGTCAGAAGGGAGCACAAGCCTAACTTTTAAGCTATAAACAGGCCTCAGGGAGAGTTGCCGTTTGCGCAAGGATGCATGAAGGGATCAGACGTTGTCGGGTGTTTGCATGAATTTCTTCCCAGGGAGCTGAAGCACAGCTGGAGAAAGCAAAAGCTCTTTTAATCTGTGCCCCACACACTCTCTCTTTCCTGAAGGTACTGCTCTCAGAACCCTAATCCTTGGGGTGATAGTGGTGACGTGCAGAGCCCCTGACTTTGGCGGGGGATAGTGGAGGAGTGCAGGTTTGGGCCAGGGATGCACAGGCAGCAGCTGAAGGGGGCTGGTGTTTTGACTTCTGCATGTGCCAGAGGAAGTGAAACTGGGAAGTGTCTCGGGCTGCTTTGCATGAAAACTGCCTCTCTGGGTTTTTTTTTTTCCCACAACCTCACTTCATTATCCAGCTTCTCCATGCCTTGGCCGCAAGTTGGAAAGAGCTATCAATAGTACATTGTTGGCTGGAGGGGTGAGGGAGGAGGGAAGGGAATAACAAAGCTACCAACAGCTTTCTGGGGGTGGGGACGGCACAAAGTGCTTTGTCATCCTCTCGACATCCACTACTACTGCACACACACTGGCCCATTGATAGCCCCAGGCACGCCAGGGAGCACAGAACGCTGGCTTTGCCCCTGGACATCTCCTGGTGTCTTTAAACAGCCTTTTCTCTGGGAGCTCCCTGCTCTAGCACATGGGAATGCTGCCCCAGAGCCCCGTCTAGCCAACATGGGGGAGGGAACATGTGGAGGAAGAATATTAGTGTTTCCTGTAGAAAGATGGTTTGGGTGGGAGGTGGTAAGCAGAGATCCGTGGCGAATTCTGCCTTGTGCAATTTGTGACTTGTGTTTTTGGCACTCAGAAATGCCAGATTTGAGTAGTTTGTTTGCAGCTGGTACAGGCAAGTTACAAGGCCAGGCTGGATGGGGCTTGGAGCAGCCTGGGATAGTGGAAGGTGTCCCTGCCCATGGCAGAGAGGTTGCAACTAGATGGGCTTTGAGGGCCCTCCCAGCCCAAACCAGTCCAATTCCGTGTTTCTAGGTGGCTCAGGTGGTTCTGACAGTGCAGCTCTGTACTTGGTGTTTGGATACTTAAGCCTGTCTGCCTCGTGGAGAGGGATTAGAGTGGAAAAACACTGCATTGGGAACAGCTCAAGTGAGAAGTTTCAGGACAGACAGCGAGTTGTCAGTACAGCTGCAGAATTTATCCACTTTAGCCTCATTCCTCACTCCATGCTCATGAAAACCCTCCCTCACCCCGTTGTTTTGGTGGTGCTTCCATAGCTTTGTGCCGGCGTGTTTCCTAGTGGAAGCACTGGGGAAGGACTGGTTTCCCTGCAGGGCTTTTGCAGGACGTGCTAGAGGAACGTGGCTGGGCCTCAGCATAGAGCTTTTGTGGTGCTGAGAGAGGAACCAAGGCTCCAGAAGTAAAACAATTTGCTTTGATGAGCTTCCTAAAAGCTGGAGCAGCTATTAAAGTCTGTGTCCAAAGCGATCCTGGAAGACTGTGTAGGACTTCCAAACAAACTTGGAAACTGCAAGGGAAATGTGTTTTCTTGCTGTTCAGAGTAGCTCTGTGGGGTGGATTTGTAATTTTTAGGGTTAGGGTGGAGGATGCTTGCATGACGCTTCGTGTGCCTGTGAAAACGTTGCCGTGGATGTTGTAGAGCACAATGAAGGCAGCTGAAGAACCGGCCCTTTCCCTCCTCCTGGGTTTGAAAATGTGGAACTTAAGCCTTCTCCTCCTGGGCCCTGTTGATCTATTTGTAGATATTTGTCTCTAGAAAATGTGTGCTCATCTGGTCATGCGTTCCCAGCCATCTGCTCCTGGCAGCCTTCCAGGCCTCCCTGATTAGCATGAGGTTGCTCAGCACTCTCTCTGGGTTCCTGGCTCCGGCCCCTCCTCCATTCCTAACAAAACACCACGTTCTGGTGCCACTGGGTTCTGGTGCCACTGGGGCAGGGGGTGGTTTTGATGTTGCCATCTGGGTACTGTGGAGGAGCAGGGATATGAATGATTCGGGGTTTTGAGAAGCTGGAGCCTCCGAAACGTGATCCCTGCTAATGTAACCTGGTGTTCTCTCTCTTTTTCTTGCAGTAGTATTTTACCTTTGAGTAACTGTCCCCAGCTGCAGTGCTGCAGGCACATCGTTCCAGGGCCTCTGTGGTGCTCCTGATGCCCCTCACCCACTGTCGAAGATCCCCGGTGGGCGAGGGGGTAGCAGGGATCCTTCTCTTTCAGCTCTGATATATAAGGTGAGAAAGATTTAACATCTAAACATTGACCCGTACCTGTGTTACAGCTGTGTTCATTTCCTTTCACAGTCTGATGGGAAGAAAGTACATAGGACTCCAAGATAATAAGTGGGAGAACAGGTAATTTTTCACAGGCTGAGCTGCAGGCAGGGCTCTCCTGCTTAAATATCACCTGTTTATTAAGAAATGAGAGACCATTGTGCAGCAGATCATTCACCAGCCTGTCCCCAGGGGCCTGCTGCAGCTATTGTACGCAGAGCCTGCATTATCAAAACATGAAAGGGCTTCTGAAATGTCTGGCAGAGAGAGGAAGCGGGAAGCAGAAAGGTGAAATGCAGCGAGGGAAGGGTTGATAAGCTCCTTCCTGTGCCCTGGTCCGGAAGGTGAAGCTGTCAGGGCCTGGGAGCTGCATGAGCCAAGGTGCAGGTGGGAGAGGCAGCCATCCAGCTCCCAGACAGGGGTGCTTCCAGAGCATGAGCACGGGCAGGGCAAGATCAGGAAGGGTTTGCATCTGTAGGCTTGCAGCTCTCTCGTTCTGTGTCCCTCTTCATTCCACGGGACCTCTCCTTTCCAGTGAGGAGACCTGGCTGCTCCCTCCTGTAGAGTTATTGGCACTTGTGTGACTTGGCTCGCATCGGTCTCCTTTCTGGGACAAGGGCTGCTCTCCCATTTAGATGAGGCAGCCTGAATTTATGCTCACCTTGCAGATTTGGCTGTTGAGCCGGGGTGTTGTCATAGGTGTTAGACCTGATTTTTAATTAACCCGTGGGCGGCACGCAGACCTTACATGATGAAAAGATACAGGCCCTTGTGGGCCACAGCCCCCAGAGTCTGCTCTTGGAGTTCCTGAGAGAATCACAGACCTCGTGGTTGCTTTCAGTTTCCTTTGGTGAATTTTTAGCGCTTTCCTCACCCACATCCCTTGCAAAATGTCGACCTCCAAGCCTCCAGTGACAAGGTCCCATCAGTTTAATGCTCAAGGTGAATTGTCACAGATGCTTGGGGGTACCAATTCCAGAGAAGCGGCACAATGGGCTTCCTGTCACAGAAAGAAGGTACAAAAATAGCTTCAAGAGGGCTCAGGGCAAGTAATGAATCCCCTCTGGGTGGGAAATTGGAGCCCGCAGCCGGAACTGCTGCCAGCCAGCTTTGCCAAGGCTCATGTGTGCACTGGGCCAGGCCCAGAGGCAGAAAATGGGCTCAGCATGGAGGAGGAAGGTGGAATCATGGTTTGGAGACTTTGGAGTGTTTGATTTCAGTACAGCCTTGAACTTGCACAGATTTTGGCAGTGCTATGTAGGCAGGGGGGTGTCATCCAGATAGCTGCATCCCGGAAATATTGGTGGAATTCTTCCTGGATTTATTGCTTGATAAAACCAGCAGAATCTGTCATAAAATCAGCCCCTTCTGTAACAAAGAATCGTGGAATCGTTTGGGTTGGAAAAAACATCTAAAGTCCTTGAGTCCAGCTGTTCCCCCAGCACTGTCATGTTCATCACTAACCCATGTCCCCAGGTGCCAAACCCACAGGGCTTTTAAATCCTTCCAGGGATGGTTAGTCCAACACTTCCCTGGGCGGCCTGTGCCAGGGCTGGACAACCCTTTTGGTGAAAACATTCTCCCTAATATCCAGCCTCCCCTGGCTCAAGTTAAGGCCATTTTCTCTCATCCCATCCCTTGATCTCTTGGAGCAGAGCCTGACTCGCACCTGGCTGCACCCTCCTGTCTGGGAGTTGTGGAGACCCAGAAGGTCCTCGCTGAGCCTCCTTTTCTCCAGGCTGAGCTCTGTTCCCTTCTCTGGACATGCTCCAGCCCCTCAGGGTCTGTCTTGGAATGAGGGGCTCAGAACTGACCCTAGGATTTGAGGTGTGTCAGATCTCGGCGGGGTTTACAGGCCTCTGCCCCCTCGGTCGCCCGCGCAGTCTGGCAATGCCGTAGTTACAGCAGCATGATCTTTTCAGCCAGCAGCCACCAGCATGACCTGGAAAGGCATCTGGATCCAAAAGCTTAAGTCCTTTTTCCAGCTGTATCAGCTGTTCCAGTCCAAGGGATGACCTTTCTGAACACGCCTGCCTCTGCTGGCGCATGCAGCACTCGGATACAACACTGCTATGAAATGGGGCTCCCTCTAAGTGTTGGCGTTTTTGTGTTAAGACACTTAAAGCTCTGCCCTCAAACCAGGGAGCTTTGCTGGAGCTGGGAATGCCACAATGACCGGTGCCAGTGCTGCGCAGCCGGGACGTGCCCTGGCTGGCAGACTTGGCAGGAGGCTGCAGGTGCAGCACACGCCAGCAGCGGGTGCTTCCATGGCTTTCTCCAGCCACTTGGCCGGAGCAGATCATAACATCCTTCTTTCCCTGCCAGCACGCCGGGGCCTCTCCTCGTCCTTCCCGGGACATCTGAGGAGCGGAGCTGGGCTGGAAAATCTTGCACTCAGTGAATTGGAACCAAGTGGAAATTGGTCCTTGTGGCTTTGCTGAAATGGAGCCGAGGGCTGGGGAGCCAGGACTTTGGGCAGCTGGGTAAAATTCAGAGTCTGGTGGCAGGGGGTTTTGTCCACAGGAACGTGGCAGGGGGATTGTGTGTGGGGATTTTTCCAGGGTGAACTAAAACCGAGCATTTGTTGTGTAAACAGGATTTTGCTTTGAGCAGCTTCCAAAGAATTTTGGGCTGCTGCTGCTTCACGGGAGCAGCCCACAGTGCCCTTCTCTTCCCCAGCATCTCTGTTTGGATGGCCAGAAGTAAAGTGTCAGCTGCCCCAGCCAGGCTGTGTAAATGTAATTCCCACTGAACCGGGGCAGCTGGTTCTGTTAATCCCCGTGGTTGCGCTGCCTTTGGTTCCTGGGCTGTCACAGCGCGGTTTCAGTGGCACAGCCTCACTGGGTTTAGAGCACTGGACATAACTTCTGGTGACAAGGAAGTTCTGAACCAAATGGCTCCGAATGCTTTTTCCCTTCCTATGGCAGTGCCAGTCTTCCCACCCAAAGGCACAGCTCCCATGTGTCAGTCCCAGCCTGCTTTCCTTACCTTCCTCACCCTGCTTTTGGTTTTGTGAGCATGGGAAAAGCATCATCTGTGAGCTTTTCTGGAGAGAAGGATATTTTCTGGAACAGAAACGCTTTCTGCACTGAAACAACAACTGTAAAGGCTCCTGTAAAGTCACTGCTGAAGGATATGTACATAAGCTCCTTGGATTTGGTTTTATTAAGTACTTCTGTACTCAGCCCTGCCTCTCCGCTGGCTCCATCACAGCCTGACCTCACTGGAGCAGCTCTCAGTGCATTTCTTGGTGCACTCAGCCACTCAGACTTCCTTCAAACTCGATGAATAAACTTATTTCCTACAGGATATTTATTCTGGTGAAGTGTAAACTTGTTTTTCAGCTCAGCTTTGTGGGCTTTCAATGAATGGCAGCTTCCTCTGCTCCACTTTCCGAGGCCAAGCAGTCCCAGTTTGCACATGGTGTTACTTTGTCACCAGTGTGAATGTCCTCAGTGGCTTCTCTGTCATACAATAGGCAAACCAAGGGGCATCTATTCTAAGACACAAGGTAATAAAAGCACTGGGCCAGTGGCTGGAGGAACCTGGAAAGGCTTGTAAGGAGCTGCTGCATTAATCACCCTGTTAAAATAAAATAGCTGGAGGCTGGGCAGCTGCTCACCCAGTGACCCAGTGGAGTGAACCACTGGCCACCCACCTGCTCAGGAGGGAGGGACACGTGGCTTTCCAGGTGCTCTCATGACTCGGGAGCAGAGCAGACACGACCTTGGGTATCTGCTTTACTTCTGCCTTTCAAAGCTGTGCAGGTGCGTGTGAGTGTGAGGAACAGGGACACACGAGCTGTCACCAAGCACAGGGGACAGTTCAGCTTTGCTGCAGTCACTGCATTAACTCAGGGCTCTGCTGTTTCACTGGGGCTCTTTGCACTGAAACATGGAAATCATTACTGGGCAAGCCAAGTGCCTGCAGGAATTGTCTGAAGGAATGGAGCTTTAACCATGGAATTGTTTTCTAGGAACTGCTGAGCTGATCCCAAGCGATCTGCATGCCTGGCATTCTCATGGGGCAGCACTGGGGAGGGCTGTGTGTGTTTGTGGTCTCTGGAGAAGACCTCCTCACAAGCTTCAGATCTGCTCTGGGCTCTCCCTGTGTTCTGTGTTTCCCTTCTTACACCAGGAGGCAAACCACTGGTTATAAAATCTGGGAAAGCAATTTGTGGTCGCTCCTGGAACAGAAAGGCTGTGTTGGGGATGGGGGAGGCACCAAAACTGGTTGGGCTGCAGCAGCAGAAGCTCTGCCAGTGTGTTGGGTCCAGTTGTGTTCTTGGAGGGGCAGTTCATGAATCACCACCAGATGTGGCTGGAGCCTGCAGTGAGGGCGTGGAGTCTTGTACTCAGAAATTTAACATTATGTCAATACGTAAAACTGCATTCCCTTAACAGGAAAACATGGCTAAAAATCACTCTGTGGGCTGAGAACTGTGTGATGTGTTCCTGAGCCAGCAAAAGGGGAAGGGAAAAGCACAATCCTCTTCTCAGTAAAACCCTAAGACCATTTCTTTGCATATGCTCTCTCCAGTTTTCCCCTGGCTGTTCAGAACTTGACATTTTTGTTTTCCCAGGATGAGAAGATCACTGTTAGCCAAGATGTCCCAGTGCACGAAGGGAAGCCTCACATTGTCCACTTCCAGTACAAGGTCACAGAGGTGAAGACCTCCTCCTGGGATGCAGTGCTATCAAACCAGAGCCTCTTTGTGGAAATCCCTGATGGATTATTAGCTGATGGAAGCAAAGAAGGGTACGTTGTGGATCCCAAAGCTGCAGCTGTGGCTTCTGGGGGGCAGGACTTTGCTTACGTGGGTGATTGTGGAGGGATGCCCCATCCCTGGAAGTGCTCCAGGCAAGGTTGGACGGGGCTTGGAGCAACCTGGGACAGTGGAAGGTGTCCCTGCCCACAGCAGGGGTTGGAACGAGACGAGCTTTAAGGTCCCTTCGAACCCAGACCATCCTGGGATTCCATGCTGAGTGCAGGGAGAATGGGTTATGCAGTGGCAGCTCCTTTCGTGGTTTGTCCACATTCTGCTCCCGTCTGCAGAGTCCCCCATAGGAATATTTCCCCCCAGTGATATTCCAGATGAGTTACCATTTTTTGAGTCCCAACACTAAGGAAAAATGAGCAATAAATGAGCAGAGTGCATCTTTGCATACTTTGGTATGGAAAGCCAACAAGCTTTTTTTCTCTGATATTTTATTATTTTTTCATTTTATTTTTCTGCTGGCCACTTGGCAAGGTTTTCCTCTCTTCCAGGGAAGGAAAAAGCCCTCCATCCTATTGACGCTCTCCTCGTCAGTAGGTGGATCCGCTCCTGGAGTGCTGCCGCACTGGCGCCGGGCTCTGCCAGGAGCTCTGATTTTTCTCTTGGCAGAATCTGGTCATGTTTTGTCCAGACAGCTCTGCTCTGGGAAGTTTGTGTAAACGCAGCTTCCAGAGCAGCTCCTTCCTGTCAAGTGCTATGCCAGAGTTCTCTGCTGCAGCGTAGATGTGGCTTTGCTGGATTCCTCTGCAGAGCAATGAGCCCCTCCTAAATTTCCAAGTAGGCTTCATCCCTCAGTGACACGAGCTCATTAAGGAAAAACCCATCACTGGGCACCTTCAGGAAGTGGCAGTGTTGTTGCTGTCTCACACTTGTCTCATTTGACTCTGTGTCCAGATAAATGTTTGTGTAAATTTTCTGGCTGGCCCGTAAATCTCTGGGCTCTCCGGGGAGTGGGTCCTTCTGGGAGGGGATTTATTTGCCAGTGTCATTGTGACTTAAAGCGCAATTTTGTCAGGTTATTTTTAGCCGGGTGAAACAGCCGAGGAGAGGCCATAATTAAAGTAGTTCATTAACATATTAACAGGACCCTTGCAAATTTAATCTCCTGTGCTGCGCTGACGGCTGGTTAATGAGATGTGGAGTGAAGGCCTGTTTGTCACTGCTCTGGCAGCGCCAGTGGTTACAAGTGACAGCAGTGGCTCAGTGTGCCACCCTGGGGCTCACAGAGGGGTTACTGCAGCACCGTGTCCATCAAGAGGTGGCAGAAGTAATCCAGCTGGAAAGGCAGGAAGCGAGGATTTAGGGGGCAGCAGCTGTGCCATCCAGCCAATGCGCTCAGGAAATGGCTGTGCCTGCACACACGTTCCCTGGGGACGGTTTGTTCTCCTTTTCTGCCTGCCATGAGCTCAGTTCTGGGTGGTTTTCTTTCCCAAAAGGCACAGAAGTCCCAGATCCCCCATGTGCATTACAGGGGAATGCAGCCTGGCCCGGGAGCAGCTGTGATATTCCGCTTCCTGCCTACGAAGGCTTCAGTCCCAAAGCACCACGGGTGGGGAGGGTGTCTGTGGCTGAGAGGACAGGGACTTGTTGTGACTCGGAGCAAGGACAGCTCTTGGATCTGCAGGGCAGGAAGCCCATTGTTTCAGCACCCATTGTTCACTGGAAGGTGGCTGTAAACAATCTTTGTGTCCGAAAACATCCAAACAGTTGATAATTCGATAATGCTCAGGGGCTTCCTCGGGACAGGACTTCCCAGAGCTGATGTCCTTTTGTCTTCTCCCTCCTTGGCAGGTTGTCAGCACTGCTGGAGTTTGCTGAAGAAAAAATGAAAGTCAACTATGTCTTCATCTGCTTCAGAAAAAGCAGAGAAGATCGAGGTGAGGGCTGGCCCTGGACTCGGGTTTGCTTCTGACATCCCACACGGTGCTGCTGAAGCTGTAGAGAAACTTGGTAATCCCAGGGCAAGACCCACAGGACCCTCCTAGTGCAGGGGTTGTTATGTTCGTAATTCTTATGGGAACAGTTTCCTGTGAAGGAAATAAGCCCTTTTTGGAGGGTAAGGGTGAGGGAGTCTTGTGGTTTCTCCAGCAGACCTGCTGAATGGGGCTTGGAGCAACCTGGGATGGTGGAAGTTGTCCCTGCCCATGGCAGTGGGATGGAACTGGATGAGCTTTAAGGTCCCTTCCAGCCCAAACCAGTCTGGGATTCCATGATAAGATCTGTTTTGCTGTCCTGCCATTAAATACTCTGGTGCTCCTGAATGCCTGTGAAAAAAACTGCTCCTGAATGATTCAGGGGGATTTTCTCATCCAGAATCAGTTAATATTCCCCTTTTGGTGAGCACTGAAGCCTCTATTTGGCACCGGGCTGCTGTGACATGGAAAGTGAAACCAGGGAGGAGTTATTAGATGGAAAACACGCACTTAGAGCCTGTTGCTCTGAAATTCATCAGCTTTTTAAAGATCTCCTGGCACTTTTGTCCTTCCCAGGCTTACAGGTAATCCTGGCCCTGGCTGAAGACGCTTACAGCTTCGGGGGCTGCATTAGGATCTAAAGATAGATGTGTTGGGTGAGGGATTACAGCCCGGGGGGCTGGGGGAGGTACCAGGCTGGGGACGTGTCACTCTAAATCCCACCAGACTCAGGCTGTATCCTAGCCAGTAATTCCAACCCCAATTCTAATTTTATTCTGCAACTTCATGAGCTGCACTGGCTTCTCTGAAATGAAGGGCCTTAGTAGAGCTAAGCTGAGCTGAGCCCAGCAAGATGTCATCATCCCGTATTACCATGCCAAGAATAATTTCCAAATCAAGTCCTGGCTGTTATGTCACCATCGGCACTAGTTGCGTAGGTGGCCCCTGTGGAGGCTGGGGACAGGGGACAGCCAATGCCAGGGATCATTTTAGGAGTTCTGGAGTGCTCCAGGTCCTGGGTCCTTGTCTGTGCAGCTGAAATTCAGTGCTGCCAGGAAAACAGCTCCAGGAGCTCCTCTGTGTGGTCATTCAGTGTCCTGGAGCTGATGGCTCGAGGGTGCCGGAGGGATGGGATGCTGCACCAGGGTGAGTGTCACAGGGAAGCCATTGCTTCAGTGACACAGGCACAGTGTCAGAGAACCGTATTTGACAGCCCCAAGGTGTGGGGGCATCTGGGCTGGCCCTGCTCTGAATTCCCACATGTAACCCGCGGTGGCTTTCCTGGGGTCCCACCCCGAGCTGTGCAGAGCTGTCTGCAGTTTTCACTGAGCCCCAGCAATGGAGACAGCAAATGTCTGCCTTGTCCCGACACAGATTCCTCTTTGCTGCTGTCTGTCCCACTCTCGGCACTCAAGGGGTGCCGGGGCAGGATGAAATGTGGGATGGCCACGTGCGTCCTGGGAAAGCCGGGATGTGCCGCTGGTGCAGGCAGACAACAAACTATTGCTGCTTCTCACAGGGGATAGAAACATTGCAGGAGAAACATGGACAAAGCTGCTCAGCTGCACAGCTGAAATCCCTTCATACCTGGGAGCAGTGAGCACGGGAGGAGACAAAACCTCCCGTCGGAGAGGGCTGTGCTGCTCTGCACAGGAAGCTCTGGATGCACTCACAGAGGGTGTCCCATGCACTTGGATATTCATGGCTCAAGGGAGAGGCAGGTAAAGAGGATTATTCCTGGCGGTAACAGATCTCCTTCTCTTTGGTAGCTCCGCTCCTGAAGACATTCAGCTTCTTGGGCTTTGAGATCGTGCGGCCTGGCCATCCCGCTGTCCCATCGCGGCCGGACGTGATGTTCATGGTGTACCCCCTGGATCAGAGCTCTTCCTCTGACGAAGAATAGCTGCAGAGGGGGACTCCAGTGGGACCCCAACATGCTGTGGAGGGGAGAGAGGGTTCCACCTCCTTTCCTGAGGAAAGGGAAGCCAAGCTTCTGTTGGACTGCAAGCGCATTTCTCATTGTTAGATTGGGCTGTGTATCCCCAGAGTTGACTCTCATTGAAACGTGTTGCCTAGAGAACTATCTATCACACATGTAATCACCACTAGGAAAAGGAAGATGTTTATGAACTGGCATAGGAGCTCTTCCCGTGCAGCTGCATGGTGTGGGAGCCCCGGGGTCGGTACCACCTCCGGGACTCCTCCAAACCCGCGTTGGTGCCTCCTGCCTGCCCGGCGTGGGCTCAGCTGGGACACGACCCGTTCATTTCCCACTCAAGACTTTAAAAAGAGCCTGGTTTGGTGTGGGGCACGTGCAGGAGACGCTCAAGTTTATTCTTTAACACTACATTAAACCCCCCCCGTGCGTCTCCACTCCGATGCTGGTTTAACTGGTCTAACCTTTTTTTTTTTTCCCTTTTTTTGAAACTTCTTGCTCTTCCAGCTTTTGTTTTACGCAGTCTTAACCCTATTCCATGTTCCCACTGCACTATCATGGCGTTCAATAAAAGGGGCATTCAGATGAACTTCACACACCTGGGGCTGCTTATTTGTGAGGAACAGTTTCCTGACCTGCACCAAGATGGTTGGAATGATCCAAAGAGCCAAGGAAAGCTCCTGCCTTCACCCTCCACCCCAGGATGGGTCCAGAGCAACCGTAAGCCATCGCCTCTGCTCCTGCTCAGCTTCCCACAGGGATGAGCTCAAGGCTTGAGATGCCACCAGTGGCTGTATCCGAACCAAAGGGTTGTGTGGGGGTGAGGCAGTGGGATGCTCTCCCCATCCAGGGGCTTTTCTGGGAAGGGGCCACGGTGCTGGCAGCAGGGCACGGCTCAGCCCAGCCCTGTCCCCGTGCTGTGTGACTGTATGGATCCTGACAGAGCATTAGACCCTACACCAGTTTAAACTCAGAGCTGGGCTGTGCTGATGGACCTCTGGCAGAGGAGCCTTTGGGAATGGATGTTCCCTGGCTGAAACTGCCGAGAGCTGCTTCTGGCCTGAGCAGGGCACAGTTTTATCCCTTCTTGTAGCTGGAGCCTTCCGTCACTCTGGCCCGGGGTTGGCTGGTGCCTCCTGGGTGTCCCTGCATGTGCCAGGGGCCTGCTGCCACCCCGCGGTGCTCCAGGCTGCCACATCCCAGGTGTCGGGGTGGGAACCACTTTGCTCTTCTTACTGGTAAAACTGACTGGTAAAGTGCAGGATTCTGGTCACAGGAGCTGCAGTGAGGCTGATCTGAGCTCTTTATGCTGCTGGAGGTATGAGCTGCGCCGCTGCATGTGCTCTCTGACACTTTCAAATCCTCTCCTGCCCTGCCTCAAGTAAAAGTGGGCAAATGTGGATTTCTCAGATCATCAAATGCTGTCAGAAACACCCTCTGGAGAATCTGGAAGGTGCCTCTGCTATCCCTGGGTGCTGCCTCCCACAGGATTCACCTCTGTGGCAAAGCTGGAGGAGCCAAGCCCTGCCCTGTGGCCGCCCTGCTCTTCCAGTACCTGCTCTACCCTGGGGCCATGGTGTATGGCAGGGCCTTGGTGCTCCGGGGTTCGAGCCTGGGGCGTTCTGCCTCAAGACCTGTCAGGTTCAGCTGCAACACCCACCGGAGCCATCGGTGCTGGGGCAGAGCCAGATCCAGGGGCACAGGTTACGAACCTTGGATCAGTGAGCACCAGGAGCCCTCTCAAAAGCCTGAGATGAGGGAACCCCCTCTCCCACCCCCAAAAATCACTGGCCACAGTTTTTGGGGATAAAGGACCAGACCTGGGAGAACAGGAAGAAAAAGCCACCCTCACAGGTTTGTGATTGTCTCTTAAAAAGATTTATTCTCTCTCCTTGCCTAAATGTACAAAGGCAAGAAGAGTACAGTTTGTATATATATATATTTATATATATATATATATAAAAAAACAAGGAACTCGGTAATAATGTACACTTTACAGAAGGGCAGAGTCAGGAAGACTGAAATGAAACCCAACACAGCAACGCCAATGGAAACGAGCTATAAACACCAACGGTCCGACGCCGGGGCCGGGGGCAGCCCCGCAGGCAACAACTGGCCCGGAGAACCCGGGAAACGTCAAACCTCAAACCTATTCTGCATAAACCGTTGTTTCATTTAACACCTAAAGGGAGACTCAACTGGGACCCAACTGGGAAGGTGGGGAGCACCCCCGACCCCCTCTGACTGCCAGCAAAGCCTGCGGCACCCCCCCCACCGTCCCCAGGCACCTCCTCTGCGCCCCTGGAGCCGCTGTGGGCCCCGGCCGTGCTGGGAGCCAGGCTGTGCTGGGCTGGCCGAGGCGGGAGGTAGGAGCAGCCAGCGGGACGCTCCTCCACGGGTGGGACGTGGGGCTCTCCAAAGCACCCCGACTCCACCGGTGCCCAGCCCCGTGGCTGCGTGTGGCTCTGTGATGGGCGCGGGGTGAGTCCATCACCCACCCTGTCCCTGCGGAGTGTGCTGGGCCACGCGGCCCCGTCTCCTTCCAAAGACAACGAAGAGTGGAAGAAAAATGAGTCAAACAACAAGAGCAGGCTGGGGCCACTGTGCTACCAGCACCTGAACCGGGGCCGAGAGCAGCCAGCGCCTCCTTTCCAACTGGGTACGGTGGGATGGGGGATAAAGGGGGAAAGAAAACAAAACCCAAAACAACAGCTTTCAAACAATTGCTTTTTACAGTATGTACAGAGCCCGGCGGGCAGAGCATCCCCGTACAGCGGCCCTCGGGGCCGGGTGCGACACGGACACACACAACCGAGACCGATGGCCCCCATATCCCCCAGCCAGGCAGCGGGAGAGGCGAGGGGAGAGTGGGGGCAGCCCGGCCGCTGCGGGGCCGAGGTAGAGTGTCGGCCTGGGGAGAGCTATTCTGGGGCTGGGGGCAGAGGACCAGAAAGCCCCTGTCCTCGGAGCTGGGGAGCAGCCGGGAGTGGGGATCGGCTTCCTCCAGGACCTGGTGACCCCAGCTCCAGCACAAGGCTGGAGCAGGGACCAGCAGGGCCCCACGCGCCTCTGGCAGAACCTAAGTGTGCTTGTTCCTCACTGCGCCCTGCCCGCAGCCTGGGGAAGCCGCCATAAAAGCAAAAGGTGGATGAAAAGGGGAGCCACAGCCCTCCAGAGCAGGATGTGCTGCCTCAGGGTTTGGGGGGCACTTGCCAGTGTAGGGGGGCAGAGGAAAGGCTGGGATTTGCAGAGTTGCAGCTCAGAAACCAACTCAAAAGCCACGCACAGATGTTTCAGACGGGTCTGGACCGTGCATGGCCTGGGGGGCCCTGGCAGCCTGTGGGGTGACAGACACGGCCCCCAGCTCTGCCCCCCAGCCCCATGCAGCCCCAGCCCCTCAGAGCAGATGCTGCCTCGCCAGGGCCAAGAGCTCCCCCAGCCCTGCTCTGGCCATTGGCCACGTGCTGGCAGCTCCTGCCCACAGGCACGGAGTGGTGGGTACAGGACCAGATGAAGGACTGGGGGAGCCCCATGGCTGCCTCTGGCCAGGCTGACACCCACCCACCCACCCACCCGGCTTGCATCAGCCCCCCGACACCCACCGAGGCTCCGTGAGCCAGCCTTTCCTTTCCTGAGACTGTGGCCCCACGGCAGGCTCGGCCCCGTGCTCCAAGTCCCCGCCTGCCCCCAGTCCTGTCGTGAAGCAGCAGCTCGCAGAGACACGGTGGGGTCCCAAATTCATCGAGAAACCTCAGTGCTTCTGTTTCCTCTTCATATGCACCAGGCGGGCGAGTCACCACCACCCCGAGCGCTGGTGCCCAGTAGAATAAATATTTCCGCAGGTACCAGCTCGCCCACTCACCAAAGAGGGGTGTGGGAGGGAGTCAGTGTGTGTCCGACGGGGGGAGAAGACAGAGTCTGCCTCAGATCGCGGCAGGAACGTCAAGCAGAACAATTAACACCATTCAACTGATGTCTAAAGGAGTCTCCAGCGCTTCCCCATGTGAGCCAGTCACATGTCTCGTACAGCCCAGGCATCCTGGCATGTCACATCCTGCCACGACCCAAGGGCAAGTCAGCTCCCGCAAGCCCCGGGGCCACAGGCGAACCCTAAACCCTCGAGGGCACCCCGTGAGCGCCCGTCCCGGGCACCTCCAGCCCAGCCCAGCCGCTCACGGGAAGGTGCGGCAGGAGCAGAGCCTTACCATTCTCACCTCCGGGGAGGCGGGTATAGGGAGGGAGCGGAGCCTTGCTGGCTGGCAACGATGGCTGTGGAGGAGAGACCTGCGGGGGAGAAGCGGTGTCAGGAGCCGGCAGCCAGGGCCAGGCACCTCGGCAGGGACAGCACGAGGCACCTGCGGCCGACGGGCAGGTGCAGCTCCCCCCGGCTCCCCCGTGGCCAGCCCCGCTCTCACCTGTTGCATAGGGCAGGTTGTACTGCGCCGGCAGCAGCGAGTACCCGAGGTGGTGGTGGTGGTGATGTGTCGAGAGCAGGCGCTGGGAGGGCGACGTGCGGGGCCGGTCGCTGCTCCTCTCCCCCGCGCCCGCTCCCCCGACGCTGCTGCAGCTCCCACCGCCCCCCACCACCCCGCAGCCGCCGCGGTCCCGCTCCTGAGACGTCTTCTCGCTTATCTGGAGAGGGGAAAGCAGACACACGCTGAGGGATGTGAGCCGGGACACATACTGGGATGACACTCCCTCTGCCTTTGCCCAAAAGCCTCCCATGATGCTGATGGGAGGTGGTGTGATGGCCAAAAGCCGTGTGGAGGATGCAGAGCCTGTCTGAGGACAACTCTTTCCTCACTGTGCCCAAGCTCTGTCTCCCAGCTCAGCCCAGGATGAGCCACGGAACAGAGACAGCCCCCATATCCCACCTGCCAGCTCCAGGGCTGAGGACAAGTGTCACCTGGTCACCTGCAGGCCGTGGAGAAGCCTCAGTCCTGAGGCACAGGTTTGGCTGGTCCATCCCAAAGGATGGAAACTGCATGGCTGCAGGTCTCCCACAGCAGCAGAAACAGCAAAACCACACAGCAAGTGGAACTGCTCCCACCTGGTTATACGATCCAGGGACTATCCCACACAGCTGGGCGAAGCCAGCGCCCTCCTGACCCTCACCGTGGGAGATTTGCTCTTGTAGTGGCTGGCATGCTGCTGCAGGATGTCCAGGGCCTTGGACTCCGAGCTGGATTTACAGCTCACGCTGGGGCTGGCTCGGGACTTGTCGCTGTCATCACTGCCAGATGCCTTGCTCCCGTAAGGAGAGAAGGAATAGCTGGAGGGTAGGTATGATCCTGGGGGGAGAAGAGCAGTCAGGGCACCAGGAGTATTTGGGCAGCACAGTGGGAGCGTGTGGCTCTGGATGTGTGTGAGAGGATGTCCTGCAGCCATCTCCCACCCTGGGAACAGGGACAGCTGGGAAGGGACACCCCTGCAAGGCCCCGGCTCCCTACCTGGGTAATTCTGCATCATGACGGTGGGCATGGCGCGGTAGCTGGGGTGGTTGGGGTCGTACGACTGGCTGTAGGAGTAGCCGTGCATGTAGGGGATGTAGGACTGATGCTGTGTGAGGGGTGAGGACACGGGGACGTGGACGCTGGGCCTGGGGTCCTTCCCCACCATGCGAGCCTCCTCAGTGGGGGTCAGCTTGCACTCGGAACTGGTGCTCTCCTTCCCATCCTCCTTGGATGAGGCTTCTTTGCTTCGGTTTCTTTCTTCCTTCAACTTTCGGTCCCGCTCCTCTTTCCACCGCTCATCCTCTGTCTTGATGTCTGAGTACTTTGCTGGGTACACGTAGGTCCACATCCGGGGCTCAGCTTCCTACAAGAACAGCCAACCATCAGGGCCTCCCCCTGGCCCTGCCTTTCCCAAACCCAGCCTGCATTTGGAGGAGGTTGGCGAACCCCACTCCCCTTCCCTGGGCTCTCCTTGGCCCAGCCATGGCCTCCGCTTCCTGCAAGAACAGCCAACCACCAGAGCAGCTGCCTCCCCCCAGCCCCACCTGTTTCAAAGCCTGGCTGGGTTTGGAGGAGACCAGCAAACCCCACTCCCCTTCCCCAGGCTCTCCATGGCCTCACAGCCCCATCCTTTTTCTGGCCCCAAGGGAATCTCATGGAGTCCCACCACATGCAGAGGACAAGACATGTTCTCCAAGGTGATGGCCCCAGCAAAGCCCGGTGAGGGGCCTCCCCCAGGAGCAAACCCATGGCTGGGCTGGCAGACAGGGCAGGGCATTACCTGTCTATACCAGAGCACAGGGTCCACCTCCGCTTGCCGGCCACATTCGGAGCCAGCCTTCGTCTCAGCCGTCTCCTTCCCAAGGTGACCAGACTCACTCAGCTTCACCTTGAGCCCCTCGGCGACCTGGCTGCCAGACAGCTTGGATGAGTCCTCCAGCTTGGGGATGATGACGGATTTGGCCATATCGGGACCTCCCTGCTCCTTGGGCTTGCTCAGCCCTGACTTGACAAGGTCTGTGAGGCTCGGGGCTTTGGTTAGCGTTGGGGGCATGGGTGGCTTCTGCTTCCACTCCTCTTTGAGTGCCGCCTCCCTCTCTTTCAAGCCCAGCTCCACCTTCTTCTCCAGCCCTCGCTGCTGCTGCTGCTCGAGGCTCTGCCGCTGCTTCTGCTGCTCCTCATACTGCTGGCGGTAGGCAGGGTTGGTGCTCAGCAGGTGAGCGTGGTAGCCCTGCTCATTGTAGCCGTACGGTGGCACATAGGCATACTGGTTGTAGTAGAGGGACTGCATGTACATGTTGGGGCGCTGCTGGATGACCGAGGGCTGCTGGCTGGAGCCGCTGCCGAGCTCTGCCTTCTTCTCTTCACAGCCTTCGCTCTTCACCTTCACCTCCGGGTTCTCCTGCTCCTCGTCCTTCTTCAGCTTCAAGGCCTGTGTCTCGGCCGCAGACTGCCCGCCCGGATTCAGGGGCCCCGGGCTGGCCTGGGGGTAGCCAGGGGAATAGTAAGTTTCAAAGCCTTGGTAGTAGGGAGACTCTTTGCTCTGCGGCTGTGGCGGGAAAAGAGCTTTTTTGGCGCCTTCCTTGACCAGCTGCTCCGGATCCTTTGCCTTCACGCTCTCCAACTTGCCCTCCCCATCCTCCCCAGCATCAGAGATGTCCGAGTAAGCTGGGCTGTTGGTCTTCACCGAGCTGGCCTCTGCCCCATTCTGGGTGACTACGTGCAGTGGGGTCAGGGGCTGGGCTGGGTTGGTGTTCTCCAGCCTGCTGGCCCCACCGATGGAGGGGCTGGGCGCATTGTCGGTGAAACTGTAGATTTTATCTGCCTCGGCCTTGATGCTGGCGAGCCGGCTCTGGTGGGGGTCGGATGAGCCGTTCAGCAGCCCCTCGCCTTTCATCCCCAGCTCACTGGATTCCCCCCGGAAAGGGCTCTTACCTTCCTCCGCTCTGCAGGCTTTGCCAGGAGTCAAAGGGTTTTCCACCTCTTTGGGCTCCTTCTTCTTCTTGTCTTTCTTCTTCTTCTCCTTGGAAGGGGTGAGGGCAGGGTTGACAGCGAAGGGCTCTCCCATCACTGTTGGCTTGGGCTGGATGGGTTTGAGCTGGGGGCTGTTGGGCATGGTCTGGACCACGGTTGTGGCAAGGCCACCGGAGGAGCCAGGGCTGGCTGTGGTAAGCGTGGCAGTCTGGAAGGTGTAAATTGGCTGCGGGGGGATGGCTGGTGCAATGGGTCTGGCAGACTTCAAGCTTTTGGAAGGGATCTTCTCCTGTTTAGCACCAGAGGCTTTCTTTGACTTGTCTTTATCAACGCATCGCTTCTCCAGAGAGTCAAAGTCATCGTTACTCGTCTCATCGGCCACTGAGGGACCATCCTCAGAGCCATCATTGGACAGCGCACCTGGGTCTGTGTCCCCTTCCCCACCCACCTTCTTCTTGCAGGGAACCTTGGTGCTGAACTTGCTGGATGGGGAGGGGCTGTGGGGCTCCATCAAACGCACCTTGGGGGTGGCCGAGCGAGCGGGTGAGAGGGAGCCCTTCTGTGAGCCGGTGGCACCGTTGCAGTTCCCGACGTCGGCATGCAGGGAGGGCTCCTCACCATACTCGCTGTCCACATCCGCCTCCAGCTTGCTGTCATCATCTGTGTGTGCGTGGGCCTGGTGGTACTTCAGCCCATTGATGTGCTTGTACTTCTTGTTACAGTTGGGGTGGGGACAGTCGATGAGGATGGGAGAAGGGCAGTTGCGGTCCAGGACAGCTGGCTCCACCTTGACCACGGCAGGAGGTACCGTGGCCGAGCCCATCGAGTTTGTGCGGATGCGTTTGCTCCCCTTGGAGTCCTCCGAGCTGGAGTTCAGCTCCATGTCGGAGAGGGGTTTGCTCTTCCGCTTGGTGACGGAGGAGGGACTGGCTTTCACGTCCTCGGCGGTGCCGCCAGGTGGGGTGCGGTGGTCCGAGGAGTTCTGGCTGCCCCGGCGCCCCTTGCTGTTGGCTCCCGCCCGGGTCTTGCTGCTGTTGCTGGTCCCTTTGCTGTCCGAGGCGGCGGCCGTCTCGTTGACCGGCGTGTTGCTGTTGGGGCGCATGCGCTTGCCCCTGCCCCGGCCGTTGCGCATCTCCAGGTCACTGGTGGGAGAGTCACAGAACCTGCAGGGAGGAAAACACTGAGCTTTTAACGGAGAGATGGCTGTGCTGGGCTGGGCTGTGCCCAAGGCACAGTGGGGACCCCCTTACTCCCCTCACTACCCCAATCCCACACTTATCCCTCCCACTGACTGATAAAGAGGAACCAGAGAGCTCCCCGGGGATGTGCTCAACCATCTCCAGTCCCCAGGACAAAGGATGTGTGACTGCAGGGGCAGAGAGTCATGGGAGCAGTTGGGTTGGGCAAGGAGGAGATGCCAACCCCCGTGACAGCCCCACGGGCACAGGGCAGCGTCCCGGGTGCTGTGGGGGCCGTATAGGGCTGGATTTGCCCTCAGTGCCAGGAACCCACCAGAGACCCCTGCCCGCTTACCGCGGAGGTGCCCAGTCATGCTGCGTGCAGTCCAGCAGCGTCCCCACATATGTCTTGTTCCTCCAGGTGACGTTGACCACCAGCATCCCTGCAAGGCAAGGGGGAAGGGTCAGACAGGGCTACGTGTGACCCCACAGTACCAGGAACCTGCCCCTTGAGACAGGCAGGAGGAAGAGCTCAGCTCTAGGGCTGAAGGATGGTGGACAAGGGGTCTTGGGCTCTCAGAAGAGGTGAGACACGGGGCTCAGGGCTGGAGGGGCACCAAGATGGGAGCTGGAGACTCCCAGCTCATCCCTTCCCTTGGCATGGCTCACCTAACTTCTCTTCCTGTTCACTACTTTCATGGGGATGTTAGAACTCAGTGACCCCCACGGGGCTGTGGGGTTTCAGGGATGGGGCCTGAAGATCCATATTGGTTTCATGTGTGCTCAGGGAAGGTGATGTCTGGGGAGAAAGAGCTGGGAAGCCCCTGGGGGAAATGCAGAAAGCTGCCAGCAAGGCTGTGCACCCCAAAGTGGAGCTGCAGACACCCCAGCAGGCCTGTGAACCAGTATGGCCATGAACCTCATGACCTCCAGAAAAGGCTGTTACTGCCACTAGATGGCAAACTGAGCCCAGCATTCCCACTCAGGTGACTGTGCCTACCAGGAAAACCCAATCCTGGTGGAATAACCCCGTCACCCTGCACCGTTTTGTGCCAGCACCTCCAGGGCCATCCCTCTGCCTAGTATCCCCATCTGGAGAACCACACATGGGGCTACATCCTCCATTCACGGAGCAAAGTCACTGGGTATTCAGAAAATCCTGGAGTTTCAGCTTTTCCACACTAATTCAGAAGAGGAACTGCCTGGCTCACACCCATGCTGAGGCCGTGGACCCTCAGCACCCCTTTTGGGAGGCAGAGGGGTGTTCCACAGCATCCCTCAGTGCTGGGGGGTCTCCTCCCTGCCACGGATTGCTCTGATCTTCGCACAGCTGGAGCAGAGTCCATTGTGCCAGGCACATTTATCCAGGCAAGGTAAAACTCGGGAAATAGGAAACACGTTTGCAAGGGTTGATGAGCGCAGGGAGATATACAGCCCTGGGAGATGGATGGAGCCGAGGGAGCCCGGAGCAGCTGTGCCTGAAGCATGTTTATAAATCTCAGCCCGCATCCCCCGTTGTGCTGTGCCAGCAGCCAGCTGCAGGCTTCGGCATGGATAATACATGGGAGCCGAGGCCTGACACGTGGGGCTCCTTCAGAAAGAGAAATGAAATGCAGATCTGCTCTTTCTCCTTTTCCTCCCAGAAAATGTTGGGAGCAGGTCACGGGAAGACACAGTGCCAGCACGTGGCCAAGAGCCACACCTGGCTCATCGCAGTGAGCAAGAGAGGCTGGGTCCTGCCTTCAAAGGAAGGGGCTGGGGACCTGCCTTAACACAGACATGGCCAGGATGTGATGATGGAGACAACCTGAGGGAGAAACCAACTGCTGGGAGCCCACGGCCCCACGCATGAAAAGACTGATGGGAAGAGTGGGATGCTGGTTCCAGGCATCCCAAAGAGGACTCATGGAGTGTGGTCTTCTGTTCCTCCTAGTGCAGCGTTTTCTGGCAGGCAGGAGTCTGTCCCCCTTTCCTCAAAACCCAAAGAAGCTTCTGGCTGCATCCTGTGCCCCAACCCATCCCACCATCCCAGGACACCTCTTGGGGGCTGCTGTGGGATGCTCCCAGGAGCTGCCCAAGGACCTGGCAGCCACTGAGGGACAAGCATCACCAACCCAGACCCCATCCCTCCCAGTCCTTCTGCTCTGCCCCCCAGTTCAATCCCTCTTTGAAGCCAGAGAAGATAACATGTGCCGCTGGAACTTAACCACACAACGAACCACTGGAATCTCTTGTGCATTCCAGGGCCAGTGCGTGATATTAGAAAGGAGGTGCTGGCATTTTTTCCTCCCTGCCACCACAGTCTCCAGAGAGAGATGAAAGAGGAAGGGGCAAAGCAAGCCAGCGCTCTCCCTCCTTCCCTGTTGGAACGCCAGCCCTCCAATACACACCAGCCTATATTTAACCCACTGCAACCAATCATATCAAATCCCCTCCTAATCCTCCAACAATAACCCAGGACAATTTAAACCCCGGGATAGATCCTAAGCAGCTTTTTTCACCCGCTGTGTCCCCCTCCCGCAGCAGGATGATGAGCAGGCACAGGCATGACAAGCGCAGCAGTGAGGAGGCAATGCCCTCGTGTCTCTGAGAACAGAGATGCTCTTGAACAGGAGGAATCCCACTTGGCTAACTCCCATCCCATCTGGTTTCTTGGGAACGTGACATCTTTGAAGCTCTTAAGGAATCGATACCACCCAAATCTGGGTGCAAACCACTCAGCATCCTGAATACCAAGTGTTCACATCAGACATGTATCCTGGCCATTAAAATTAAAGGTGAGTGATGATACAGAAATTTGCCATCAAGGAACGCAACATATGAGAAAATCCCGTGATTAGATGGGATGGAGGACAATGCTGCTGTGGCACCAGGAGCCACTGTATTGAGGCACATTTCCCCCTTTTCAAAGATCAATCCCCCAAGCTCAACCAAGAACATTGCCATGAATTCCTCTTTCAGCTGCATCACTTCCAGGATGCTCTGACTTTGGGATGCCCCTTCTTCCATGAATTTCTTCCCCAGATGCATCATCTTTGAGACGATCTTCATCATTTCCCCTCCAGCTGCATCCCTTTCAGGATGCTCCAACATGGCTGCAGGAGAGAATGAAGAACAGTGTCCACCACCAGCTAGACCAGACCTCAGGCCAACACCGACCTGGAATGGTGGACCAAAACCCAGAGTCATATGGTTGTTGGCGGGAGCCCTCTGGGATGCCTTTGGCTGGAATCATAGACTCATAGCAGGTTTTCTAGTGGGGGATGAGGACTAAGTTGGTGTTCAAGGCAGGAGGGATATCCTCAGTTCCTTGGAACTTCATGCTCCCATCTCAGATGGACTTGTCCTTCTTGTCCAACTTATCCTTCCAAGAACTGCCAGGCTTTGGCTTTAGAGCTTTTCTCCATGATTTTGCAACCTGCTATGGAGAGGAGAAGTCTGGCTTCAGGGAGACCTTAGAGCCCCTTGCAGGGCCTAAAGGGGATCTAAATGAAGGCTGAAGAGGGACTTTTTGCAAGGCCAAGTGACAGGCCAAGGGGTAATGGCTTTAAGCTGAAAGAGGAGAGATTTAGACTGGATATTAGGAAAAATTCTTCCCTGTGAGGGTGGTGAGGCCCTGGCACAGGTTTTCCAGAGAAGCTGTGGCTGCCCCTGGATCCCTAAAAGCATTCAAGGCCAGGCAAGATGGGACTTGGAGCAACCTGGGATAGTGAAGGTGTTCCTGCCCACGGCAGGGGGTGGAATGAACTGGGCTCTAAGGTCGCTTCCAAACCAATTCATTCCTCATTCCGTGATTCTAAACTTGATGTGAGCCAAGAGCTGCTCCACTGCCCTGGGGTCCTTCCACGCAGTCCAATGACGCTGCTACATCCCAAGGAGCAAGGGAAGAGATGGATCCCTCTGGGTGAGGTGCTGAGATCCCTCTGGAGATCTTGAGGAGAGTCTCCAGGTGCTGGAAGCACCTCATCTGGCTTTGCAGACCTGCCTTTGGTGTAGCTTTCTCCTCTGTGTCCTTTGGGCAAGGCATGATGCCTGCTGCATCCCTGAACATGTCACAAGCTCCAGCTTCTGACAGCCAGATCCAGCATCGCCCTTGACTCCATCTTTGACCATGGGAAGACAGGGGATAGATGCCACGCAAAAACCAGGGATGGTTTCCCACCTTTTCACTCAAGGATGAGAGACGCCGTGTGACCGCAGCCAACACACGCAACCGACCAGAAGTGACCAAAAGCAGCATCAGGGTTCGCCTTGTGCAGTGCTGGATATGAAATCCTTGTTCCCAACAGTGGCAACCATCAGCAGCCAGCAGAGAAGGAACTCTGTGCAAGTTCACTGAATTACCACACACTAAAAATATCCCGGCTGTGGGAAATCACAGGACACCTCCAAGGCATGCTCCAAAATGGTGGCTGCAGAAGCCAGGGGTAATGAGGACGGACAGGCAGACGGGCACAGAACTCCATGGTGGGCTATGGGGCAGGAGAAAAGGGAAGGGAGAACAGCAGTCGCTCCCATGGCACTGCCTCTCAACCAGGAACTGGCAGGGAGGGATGTTTTGTTTTTGTGCTCCCTGCCTCAGGGATGCCCAGTTCATCCATCCTGGCACGGCCACCGTGACCCTCTCCTATTTCCACCCAAAACCCCCATAACAAGGTCCTAGCTCTCATCAGCTTTGACGCTGCCTGAGGGGGTCTCCAGCAGCCCCGGGATTTCCAGGGAACTCTGCAGCTCCAGGGCTTTTGTGTTGAGCCCCAAGTCACATCAAGACAGGAGGCTGATGGAGCTGGGCAGATGGGGGAGCCCCACAAGCGGAGGCTGCCAGTGCTCCTCTGTGCTGCTGTGTCTCCCAAAACTCAGCCCGGCTGTGCCTCAGTTTCCCCAGCTGAAGGTGTGGCATCCTATAAAGTGACCAGGCTCTTGGAGACAGTTGCAGTGCTGGGGAAGCGGTAGATCAGTGCAGACCTTCCGCAGCTTCCTTGGAGCAGATCCACCCTGCAGATCCCCTGACTCTGAGAAGCGCAGAGCAGGGCTCCTGAACGCTCATGCTTTGCGTTTCCTTCTCTCAGATTTTACAACGTGTGACATCCTTCTGCCTTGGAGCAGCAGAAAAGCACACAGGTCCCAGCTGCCTCAATCTGGGTGAATTTTTTCCATATGGAATGGACAGTTAAAGCAGAGGGCAGAGGAGTGTGGAAGTCCCCATCCCAAACAAGGCATCCCAGTCTTCCCCAGCATGGTCCCTCCACTGCTCTCTTCTTAAAACAGCTCAGATGCTGTTTCTCAGTAAGCTTTTTCCGAGGGGAACAATTTCAGTGCTCACATTGGGGGTTTCTGCAG
This sequence comes from Dasyornis broadbenti, assembly GCA_013397935.1. Taxonomy (NCBI): domain Eukaryota; kingdom Metazoa; phylum Chordata; class Aves; order Passeriformes; family Dasyornithidae; genus Dasyornis; species Dasyornis broadbenti. The sequence goes on from VZRN01003943.1 coordinate 349,144, forward strand.
CACTCGATCCTGTGCCAACCATGGTTTCAAAACCAGCTGCCCAGCAGGAAGAGAGAAAGGCAAACTGGGCCCACCCCCACCTTCCCAAAGCATGGGACAAGAAGAGCACCCCACTGGAAGCAGCTCATGGGAATGGAGGTTTCAGTTCAGCTTCCACCATAGATAATAAAGAGCCCCGGGGAGGAGCAGCTGGGATAAATGCCAACAGCTCCATTCTCCACACAGAACAGCGATGGAAGAGCAGGAGCAGATGTCAGAGGAGTACATGGATACCTGGCTGAGGTGACCCATCAACCAGCCTCCACCACCACTGCTCTCTCTCACCTTTGTGCTTCTGGGCTGTTTCTGCTTCCAAACACAAATACAAGGAGCTCACTCCACACCTCCCAAGGCAGAAACCTCCAGCATCCCAGCGAGGCTGGAAGGAAGGCCAGGTTCCAGCACTCACCGTGGGCTGCTGAGCCACCTATTCATCCCTGCATTCCTTGGCAGAGCCCCAAAAGCAACGAAAACCCATCAAAGGACCTGGGAAAGCAAACCAAGCTGTGCACAGATGAGATGAGCTCCAGCGGAAAAAAAGATTGCATTGGCTTGGCAAGAGAGCCGAGAGGCTGATCTCCCGCCGAGTCGATTTTGAGAGCTCCGCTGGGGTTTTTTAATCCAGCAGGAGATTTCTGCCGCCTCCCAGGGTTTGAGCGTTTTTGTGACAGACCTGCAGGTTGCCAAGCAAAAATGAAGTCAACTCCGTTGAATTCCCGTGCTGGCTGGCATGGCCTTTCCCCTGGCACCTCCAGAACAAGTCAGCTCTTGTCGAAGGGCAGAGAAATGGCAGCTTAGATTTTTGCCTGCTGTCTGGGCAAGGGGATAACGCAACACATGGGGCTGACGCAAGTATTGGCCCATTACTCCCTTTGCTGGAAGGATTATGGGCTGCTCCCACACAGCTCCTCTGTCCTGACCACCCAACTGGTGGCAGGAAAGGCCAGGACGTGCCAACAAATGACACAGCAGGGACATGGGAAGGAAGGGACTTGCCATAACTCCCCCATGACACTGTCAGAGAGGGAAAAGCTCCGTGACACTCACCATCCTCCGTCTCCTGCCAGACAATGCCCTCCAGGTTCACGCTGGTCCCAGGCTCGCAGGGGCCCAGGCACTCGGGCTCAGTGGCCAGGGCCACATCGCAGGTGTTCACTCCCACCGAGCGGGTGCGTACCATAATCTGCTCGCACGGCGACGAGATGTCATTGTTGACAACGGGGACAAGGAGGTGCAAGGGCAACACTGCGGGCGTCGAGACTGGAGACTCCATCTGTGGGGAAAAAGAAACATGTGGTGACCTTCAGGAATGCTGTCAGGAACACAGAAGGGAGAACAAGTATCAACAAGCATTTTCATTCCTGGAGAACCTCAAGCTCAGGGCTGCCACCTTCGTTTCACATCCCACACCCCATCAGAGGACAAGGATCTTGCAGGGCTCTCCCACCCTGGTGTGCCCATACCCACATAACCTTGGGGAACTCTGTAGACACAGAGATCACACCCAAAAGTCCTTATGCAGGAGATACCTGTGCTCCTGTTTGAAAGAGCTTGTGCCAAGCTCCTTCCCCGACAGCTTCTATAATCATCCCCGGTGAGGATGCCTCTTGGCTATGGCTCAGATGTTAATGCAGCCAATGACTTTGGACCCGATGGCTCACTAGAAGAGCTTCTGCTCAACTGGCAGGACAGGACAAACGAGTAGCAGACTCCATCCAGCACCCATGAAAACCAACATCCTTCTCCTTCCAGATCTACCCTGTGACCACCTGAAGACACAGGCACTTGGATCATATCCCTCTTCCCTATGCAAGTATCTGCTTCAGAGCCTGATCCAGCCATTGTGCTCTCTCTGCACATGGAAACCAGATCCCACAGCCAGAGCCGGCCTTGGAAAGCCAACAAGCCAACATGCCAAGTGGAAGCCCAGCCAAGCCGCCCTGCTGCTGAGAAGCCAAGGTCTTTGGCCGCTCTGCCACGCAAGCAGATTACAGCAGTGTCAGGAGGAGGATGGTGGACGGGCTGATTCTAAGGTTGGCCAAGGCAAGGGCAGGGTGGAGACCTTCCCATCCTTCAGGGTTCATCAGCCAAGACAGCCACAGCCAGCCACCCCCGCATCTTGGCTTGCGAGGACCTGCAGCAGCTCTGGGGCAAGCGGCTCCTCTTCAGCTCAGACCTCCTCTCTTCACCATTTGAGATCTTTAGACACTGGGCTACCTCAGAAAAGCAGCAGACTGAGGAAACTCATCACATCAGCAGCAAGTTCTAACCTGGGCTCTGGTTCTGAGCAGAGTATAAGATCCCTCTAGAGTACCCAGTGCTACTCGCAGAGTCCCCCTAAAATCTCTGCTGAGGGAAAACACGATAGACCTGGAGAGCCCAAGGCTGTGGTTACCAAGTGTGGACACGGGCACCAGTCCACGATCACCTCCAACCTTGCAGCAGCAGGGGTTGGACCCCACAGTCCCTTCTCGAGCAGCACAAATTGTGATCCAATCTCCCACCAACCGGACCAGCTCTCGCCCAGGAGTCCATCTCCAGACCACCCACCTCCGAGGCTGCCCCATGGCCAGCGGCCCAACTGCATCCCATAGGATTCAAAAGGGGTGGTTTTGGCAGAAAACAACCCCAGGAGCCTGCCAGAGGAGCTTCCAGAAGACTCCCACAGGAAAATCACTCCCCAAAATACAGCAACCTCATCAGCAGATCTAAGGCCAGATACTCCAAGGAAGCACGAGGCTCCTTTGAAGGGGCTCCTCAACACCACATTCTGCAAGCCACAGTCTCCCGCAAAGGAAGAGCCGGGGAGGAAACAGGCAGGGCTGCCTGGCTTGGGTGGGCAGCAAGAACTGCCCAGGGGGTGGCAGGGACCCCTCGCCCCCATCGCCCTTGGAGCCGTGGCTGCGTGTGCGCATTGGGGAGCTGCGGGTTCTGAGACCGTTCAGCTTCCTTCCACTCTGCAACAGAAACCACAGCGCAGCACAGGAGCGTTTAATTACAGTTCCAGCTCTGCTAATTATCGCCCGGTCACATTCGTAATCTGCATTATGCCACGGTGCATAATAAGCAGCTCGCTGAGATCTCTCTAATAAGCGAGGCAGCTTGATGGGATTTCATATCTCACCCTGCTCTGGAACAAACAGCCTCTTTCAGCAGCCATAGGGAGACAAGGCAGCTCTCCTGCTCCCTTGCCCGAAGCTCTAGAGCAAAATAAAAATGCCCAGGGTGGTTCTTCAGGGATGAGGGCAGGAACAGAGGTTTCCCAGTGGGACATAACCGAAGAAAGCTGAAAGCCATGCTGGAGGAAAAGACAAATGGATCAACCCCTGAAATTCACCTCCCCTTTTACATGTGTCTTATCTCCTGGTGCCATGGTCTTTTCGCCCTCCTGCTTTCCAAGCAAGGTCAGGAGATGCAGGATGGCTGGGAGAGCCCTGCGTACCACGGGGCAGCTCTGCTGGCTGTTCTTCCCCCCGGCGGGCACCCAGCTCCCTGTGCCTAGGGAGCCCAGGGCGATGGTGGGCTGGGGGTGGTGGGCAGCACTCACACCCCGCAGCAATAGCTTTCACATCACCTCCAGGGCTGTGCTAGCCAAGATCCCCAGTTCCCAAAGCGAGCCCTGAACCTCCTGGCCACCCCCCTTATCACTTCCGCACCCTACATCCCCTTTGCAGAAGGAAAATTTATTTCTCTTTCCATGCTGGGTAGGCTCTAAGATTAAATACCAGCTACACACTGGCTGCTGGAGGGGGCTGGCGTGTCTCCAGCCACCCCCTGTGGGAGTTACGTGGGGTGAAGCTTCCCCGTGCCGGCGCTGGCCGTCCGTGTCTGCCCGCCACTGCCTCCCCTAATGAAAGTCCTTTGTGTTTCTGGCGGAGGCTTTCCCATCACGAGGAACGTGCTTTCACCACCGCCAAGGACAGAAGTGGAACAGAGCCAAGCCTGGGCGGCAGCGGCCAGCACAGGCACTGCTCGATGTGGGAAAAGCAAATCCACTGAGAGTCCAGGGCGATGCCAATGGCACTGTGGGATGCCAGGCTCCAGGGGGACAATTAAAACCCACCCCTCGTTATAGCCCCCCCGGAAGGTGGGACAGGGTCCCACATGAAAGGAAACACAGCAGTGGGTGCTGGAATGGGGAGATGCACACAAAGCACTTCCTGCCATCTTAGCGGCACTGGTTCCTTAGCATCAGCCACCCTCAAGGGGACATCACAGAAGCAATTATTAACAGGAGAGAGAGAAGAGGGTAAGCTAGAAATAAAAACACCCCACTGATTTTAATGCCACTCTCTGGACCATCCGGACCAAGCATTCATATTTATGCGCATTTTGGTTTGTCCCCAGTAATCAAAGTTAGGCCCAAAAAGTGCATTTTGGGGCAATAAAAGCAAAAAACAATGCCAAAACCCCTGAGAAGAGCAACCAGCAGAGATATCTGTGGTGCATCTCCAAGGGCAGAGGGGGCGTGAAGGTGTAGGGCACCCCCAGAGCTGCATCCCATCTGTCAGCCAGGACCTTGCAGAGCTCAGCGTGAGACCGCCAAAGCATCTGAGATGGTTCTAAGCTCCAGTGTATCCCCACGTGAAGAAGCTATGCAGCATGTGGACCATTTTGCTCACCGACAAGGTCCTTCCACTCCTGCAGACACAGAGACAACAAAAGCCAAGAGGGAGCCTTGTTACTGGTCACAAACTCATGGCTGTGTGTGTCAGAAGACAGAACATGAACCAAAACTGCTCCATTACAGGAGCGTTGCTCGAGGCTGCAGCCAACACATCCCACATCACTGACGAGCTCAGCCCAACCTTTGGGAGTTTTGATGTCGCTCCCGTCACCACATCCCCTCCAGCTTTGCTTTTTCAGAGTAGGAACTGGGAGCATTAGCTTCCAGCTCCTTGGAGAGAGATCGCCAGGGAGCAGATCCATCCAGCTGAGGACCATCTTTGGCTGGCATCTCCAAACCCCAAAACCACAGCACCCACAGGGCCTCTTCCCCTGCACTGACCTCAGCAGGGATTTCAAAGAGTCTTCTCCAACCTGAACCCCAAAGCTGGGTATGCAGAGCCTGAAGACAAAATCCCTTCGTTGGCTCTGGTGCCCACCATGCCTACGATTCCATCTTAAATCCACCTGCAAGAAGAGCTCCCAGTCACGTGCTCCAGCAACAACATCCCAACACACTGGAGGTGCTCAACCCCAGGCCATGTGGGGCAGACTCCAGAAGATCCCCTCCCCAAACAGCGCAGGTGCCACTCAACACTGTTTGCTGGCTGGATTTCTCCAGCAAGAAAGCAGCCAACAAGAGCTTCCAACAAACACCCACATGCAGGAAAATAATGGTGGCACAAGCATCAGGTCCAGGGATGGAGCCAGGAGTGTGGTCTGGGGCACTGATCCCAACGCTTTTGCCCATTGCTCTTCCTTCTGGCTATAGCAGGAGGTTGAGGTCGCTGACATTGAGATGCGAAAAAAGGATTCTGCTCTAGAAAAAAGTCTCCCTTCCCTGGATAAACACCAGCTCAAATAAACAAAGCCAATTACTTCTACAGACCACGGGAACACGGTTGGGGAATATACTGGGTTCCTTAGTTGGTAAATCTGAGCCCACAGGGCAACAGGGCAGCTGCTCCAAGAAAAAAGGAAAGACAATTCCGACAGGCCCGCCTACCAAGATGCAGTAAATGCCCCAAGGAAAGATTAATGCTTCCATGTGTTTCTAAGTGTGCAGAACTGAGTGGGCTCAGCATCGCACCCCCTGAGTTCGCCCTGCAGAGAAGACAAGAAAGTGTGGGACCTCCTGGCCAGTGGCACCACCAAAGAGTCAGGCAAGTTGCATGGGAAGTAAGGATTTTTAACGAGCAGAAGTCCCAATTCCCAGCCTCAGGGCTCTTAGCATCTCCCTGAAACCAAACCAAGAGAGGCCAATTCCCCACCACTCTCCTTGGCAATTTGTTCCTGGTGCTCCTCACCATCTGCTCCCACCCCTCACACCTGGGATGTGGTGCTGCTAACGTCAAGGTGTAACAGGAATGCTCTGCCTACAAAAGGTGCCTCTGTGTCCTTTCCTGGCAATAGCAAGCACCTGCACCCCAGCTCTGAGATCCAGCAGGGGGTTTGCCTCCATCCAAGCAAATGCCTTCCCTGGTCAGCAAGTCCCTGCGGGACGGCCAGAGGAGATGGTGGCCGAAAGGATGCGGCACAATGCTGGGCTTGGCAGCACACTCCCAACTCAGACTCATCTTTATCTGGGCACTTTGGGGGAGGACCTGGCTGAAGCAGTCTGTTCTGGCCGCAGGAGGGTGGGCCATGGCAGTCAAAGCCTGGAAGGGGATTTCTGCACAAAGCTCCCAGCCCCACCACCAGCACCCAAAACCAGACCTGGTCACAGTTAATGGGAATATCGGGGTGACGCTGGAGGTACAACCTCGCACCACTCCAGCGATGGGGGACTGATCTGAACACCCCGGTGATGCAGACAGCCGTGTGCTATCAACCCCAGCCACACTGCTGGAGAAATGCAAATACAACCCAGCATGACCTATGACGAGCTGCTTTCTCTCTGCAGCGGAGAGGGGAATAAAATCCCTGCTTGAACACAGCCGGTCTTATCTCAGTGCTTGCAGCGTTTTGAGATCAAGAGGAGACAGACACCGCAGAGGCATAGTATTGCATATTACCATGTCTTCAATAAAGCCAGGAATAGTAACCAAGGCAGACATGCTGGCACCAAGTCACCTGCTCCAACCACTTACAAGACTATCTGATCTGCTCTTGGAAGGGAAAAAAAGGTGTCTCCAGCAGGAGAGAGGTAGCGAAGAGCAGTGATGAAAGGGGACAGGTGATATCAGTGAGAGACATGGGAAAGAAAATCAAGCTGGGACCTCTGTGCATCGGTCCCACCACATGTCACTGGGTCTCTGTTCAGCCATCATCAACCACTGATATCCCACGGATTGGCCACAACAGGTCTCCTTCTTTATTGAATTAAAATGTGAAACAGCTCACTTGGTGGGGGAAAGGGGAAAGATCCCACATGGAAAAGCATTGGAGATGCATCTGGGTCGTGGGAGAGCAGAGATGGTTGGAAACACAGAGCCTGACCACGGATGGCTACAAGCGTCCTTCACGATGATCAACCCAGCCTCTGGCCCCTTCCTCAGCACCTCTGCTGCCATGGTCACCAGAGTCACCCTCACCTCTGGCAGTGCTGTCCGAGCAGGAAAGCACTGATGACAGAAGTGACTTCTCACTGGGAACCCAGGTCTCTCATTAAGCCCCACAACCTGTGCCCACCCTCTGTCAGCATGGCCACCATCACAGATACGTGGTTCGCCCCTCACATTGCTGCGTCCTGCATCTCCATCCTCCAGCACCTCCTGCACTGCCAACACCAGCCACACGTCCTGCAAGCCAGGTTTCTACATGGAATAACCACCGTGAGGGAAAGTCTTGCTCTTACTGATTTTCTTTCTACCAAAATAACCGTGCAGCTGCAGCCAAGGATCCGAGCAGTGCTCAACAGCTGCCATTAACACCAGCACTCACTGACCAGCACATTCAAGCAGGCAAAGGAGAACATAAAAGGTTTCACGAGTGCCTCAGTGCATCATTCTCTTGGAAGGAGGATATAAATCCATGAGACCTTTCACAAACCACCGGCAATTCCAGCCACTGTTAAAAGCCCTCTGATAACCACCAGCTCCACAAACCTGGCCAAATGACACAGAGGTTACAAACAGCCAAGCTACAGACATCCCTAAACCCCAGATCTGCAAGGCAGGCAAGAGAAATCACATTAAAAAGCAGCATTTTTGTGGCCAGGAGCTTTAACCTGCCTACAGGGTCTGCCTTGTGCTACACAGCACCCTGGCCTGGATCCTGAGCACCGAGCACAGGCCCCACCACCGAGGCAGCTCTAGGGATGAAGAACACATTGCAGAGCTTGGCATCTCCACTGCACCAGATCAACAGATCAGTCTGAAAGAGACAGAAAAACAGGCTCCTGGAGACAGCAAAAACACAAAAGTTACCAACAAACCTCAGTCAGGATCAGCAACCAAGGACTGCAAGCCAAAGCTGACACTTGGTAGGTCAGGGCTGAGCACAAGAAGCTGGCAAAGCAGCTCAGCTCTCTGTTAGGGAATGGCACAGCTCCACCTGCCTGCCTCAACCTTTCCTTCAGTTTTTTCACACAATTTTTCCTCTACCTCAGTCTCGCAAGCCTAAACCTCCAAAACATGGACACTGTGGCTGCTGGGCCTCCAGCAATTCATGCCAGGGCACGGCCACGCACGCGCGCGCACACACACCCCTATGTGCAAACTCAGAGCATTAATAATTCAATCACTTAATTAATGCTTACCCAGGCACAAAGTCCTTACCTTTGGAAAGCTGCAGTACATAGGAGTCAACCAGAGGGGAGACAGCTTGGGATTTACAAACCATTTCAGTACAAAACTGGTTGTTTGTAAAAGCAGAAGGGAGGGATCCAAGCCTTGAAGTAAAAATGAACTGGGCTCTCATCTAGGATGGGTTCCCCAGTTACACAGGCCAGGGACCAGCTCCGTCCACATCCATCCCCGTATCCAGTGCCCACTTCCAAGAGTGAATGAACAAAGCCACAGTAACCACTCTGTCATTGTGGACCCATGGTGGACAACACAACCACATGCATGGATGTGGTTTTATTACACCACTAAGAAACCAACTTTTACACCGGTAAAGCACAAGAGACGATGTGGTAAAGGGCCCTGGTGTTTTCAGAGCAGAGCTGAGAAAGAAAAGATGCAGTGCGGGGTAAAAGATGGGTTTCATTTGGGGGTGTTTTCATCAACCAAGCTGTGAGTGTGGTGTGGGGACAGCTGGACATTCCACCACAGCCAAAGCTGTGGCATTGGGTTGTGCCTCCAACATCCAAGGTCTCAAACAGGGCCAAAGCAAGTGTCACTCACACTGGAAGTCACTGTGCAAGAAAACTGGGAGAACATGGATACACAAAACAGTCAAACACCGCCCCAAGGTGATCCTTCCAATGACCTAGAGGGGATTATCTCCAAGATGCCATCTTAATATCCCAGAATGGTTTGGGTTGGAAGGGACCTTAAAGGTTACCTCATTCCACCCCCGCTGCCATGGGCAGGGACACCTTTCAGTAGTCCATTCATGACAGAAAAGGACATAGGAGACAAACTGAAGGAAGTTCAGAGAAGAGACACAAAAATAATGAGGCTGAGGGGATTGGTTTGGAAGAGGAGATTAGAAGAGCTAAATATGGATAGCTTGGTTCAGTGACAGCTATGTGGGGACACAGCCATAATCTACAAACACATGGGGGATGAAAACATCAAAGGAAAGAGAGGAATTATGCAGGATGATGCAGAGGAGCAAAGAGGAAATGGGATGAATCAAGGATAGGAACGTTTCAGACAGACATTGGCCACAGCTTCCTGGCAGGGAAATTGTTCCTAAGCACACCAGTATTTTCCAAGTGAGAGAATCATTCATCCTTCCATTGCTCTGCTCCCTCCCTCTTTCTTTCCTACAACACTCCATCAATACCATGCAGCACACATCACTCCCCACAGCACCCCGTAAGTGCTGCTGACACCCCAGATCCACACCGTGCCAGGCTCCAAATCGCCAACAAGCCACATTCAAGGCTTTCCCAAGACGTGGCAGCAGCCTTCTCCGTTGAGAGAGCCAATACCCAGCAGGTCTTGGAACTGCCCAAGTGCAGATAGATTTGCCAGGTTTTGGCAGGGTTTTACTCAAATTTTGGCAGGGTTCTCTTTCCTTGATGTTCTTCCACACTGCAACCATGATAACAAGCATCTCTGATGAGAGAGTAGCTACAGCTCTATGGTCCACCTCCATGGCTGGACCAGGAGATCCATGGCCAAGCAGATAAGAAAAAAATCCTTCTGTTATCCCATCAATCTCCCAAAACATGGCAATGGTAAGATGGAGAGTTTTCTAAGCAGTTCTTCTGCACAAGAAACCGTCTGCCCATGGCTACAAACAGCGTTTGCTCCTGAAGGTCCTGTGGAGTGAGGACAAGAAGCCAAGCCATGTGCTCAGGGCTCACGCCTGTAAAACTTGTTTGGGGAAGGGGTGGGAGGGAAGCAGACAACACTCAGTCCCTGCAAAGCAGGATACACCTCCTGAGGCACCCACACAGCTCCTGGAGGAGGTCTAGCACTGGCAGGGCACCAGGAGACCACAGCCGTAACACTTGCCTTGGTGGCACGGTGAGAAGTGTCACGGCCAGACCATGGGTTGCACGTAGCTACAGACTGGGGGAAAAAGGGACAAATCCATTAATTGGATGTTTCTTCCAGAGACTTTCTGTCACATCCCACATACACCACAAACACCGGTGCATTTTTACACATGGGTTGTAGCCAGGTATTGTCGGCTCCTGGAGAGGCTCAATTCCAGGGCGAGACACACATATTTCAGATGCAACAAGCAGCAAAGTCTAGGAGGAGTTTCAGATCTATTTACCCCTCAGGCAAAAGGAGACATCTCCCTTCCATCTATTTAATATTAAAGACCCTGCTTTAGTATGATGTGCACGTCCCAGCCCCCGCAGGCTGCACGTTTAGGAAGCCGCCCGCTTGGCTCTCATCTCCTCTTCTTTGTAGGTTTTGCTCCAGTTGCCAGGAGAGATCCTGGTGCTTTCCAGACACAAAGCCAGCTCTGTTCCACAGCCTGATGGGGAGGTTACAGGAGGAGAGAGAGCAAGGAATGAGCCCAATCACACGATACACAAGGATATGGGTGAGGAAGACGGTGTCATCACATGTGTCCCATACCAGTGGCCACAGAGAGGGGACTCACGTCTGGAATGTGCCTCTGTCTCCCAGCATACAAGATGGAAACCTCATGCTCACATGGGACTGACAAATGTGCTGCATCCTATGACTGCATCACCCCCCACTCCCCAAACCCCAGTTTTCCAGCAAATTCTTTCAATCATGTTATTTTTAACGGAGCACAAGCCAATATTCCTATTCTGGCTGATACATGCTATGCTCACCCCAATCCTTCAAGCAACAGTTTGCACCCATGTCCATCAGCTCCCATCTGGAACAGGCAGGAAAAGGTGCCTGCAGGACACCGCAATCTCCACAGGAAGTTTTTCAAGCCAATTCCCAAGGTTTCGTTAATTATTCAAATCAAGCTGCTGCCTCACTATCCCTGAGCAGAACAGTGCCCGGACACCGACCCCAAAGCAGCACAACAATTGCCGTGAAATCTCTAGATGAGCTGCAGGAGGAGGAGGAATGAGCTTTCCACGTGAACCCACAGGCTGCCATCACCTACAATCACTCCGGATTTTAATTCCAGCCCCGGGGATGAAAAGCCGTTTTCCTGTCTTTGGTTCAAACGCCTCTCAGTGCCTCTGCTCTGATCACTGAATCACAGACTGGTTTGGGTTGGAAGGGATCTTAAAGCTCATCCAGACCCAAGCCCCACTGCGGGCAGGGGCATTTGCTAGGAGGAGGCAGAGCCGATGCTCCTGTGGGAGCCAGTGCCTGGACAGAGCTGGGCTGCGATGCCTGAAGGTCTCACCTGGCAGGTTTTGTGCCGATGACCAGCAGCCGCCAGCAGTCGAGCAGCACGGCTGGGGAGGATCGATCGCTCCTCGCAGGGAAGTTGAGCAGCCAGGGAGAAGAGAAGCTGAGTCAGAGCCAAGCCAGACCATAACTCATCACCTGCAGGCCACCTGCAGCTGGGGAGCAGTGGAGCCACAGTGGGGCTTTCAGCACATCCCAGGGAGCGGAGCTTCACGATTCGCATCACAGGACTGTGCTGCCCGCAGCCATGCTCCTCCTTGAGAGCATTCCATGTAAAAATAGAAAAATAACTTCAAGTAGCTGCTTCATCAGCTCCTCTGGACCACAGCGAGGGGAAGAGCTTGGATCTGAAATCCAAATCAGCCCCCATCAAACAGGGATGCTGACACCACCCACGGCTGAAGCTTTCTGCCAGCCCAATTAAGCTCCAGGAAGGTTTTTAGCCTCTAACCTCGTGTTTCTCAAGCTACATGCAGGGATACCCACGGGTCACCGAATTCCTGCTAACGAGAAATCGTTTCCCTTTGCCAGGAAACCAAGCAAAATGAGACAGAAAACAGTCACCACTGAAAAAACACCATCCAACACCAGCAATTGCTGTGCCTCCTTCCATGCAGCACCACCTTAGGCATCCCGCAGACATGTAAAAATGAGATGCCAGGGGCTGGTAGGCACACGAATCAGGGGAGTAGCGGGGCCAAGTTTATATTCAATCAGCACTGGATTTTTAGCTGGCATCCCTAAAATAAGGCAAAGATACTGTTGGAGATATCCCAGAGATGCTTCTTGGCCGTGAAAACTAAAGACCAAACAGTGGCATTTGAAGAGCAGTGCCTCAGAGAAGGAAGTTGATGTCTGCAGAGATGAAAGCCTGAGCAAAGTGGCATGGGCACTAGGAAAGGACTTGGTGCTGGGAGAGGTTCAACAGGATTAAAGAGTTAAAACTTGGTAAAAAAGCCAGGAAATCATTCCCTTCACATGGAGGAACACCAACAGACAGGATGAAGATGGGGACCTGAAGAACGTTCCTGAATAAGGAAACAGTAGCCAGGAAAGCAAGTAACAAATAAGCACGAGCAAAGCCAAGGGGACACACCAAAGCCAAGGGTCAGTGCTGGCGGAGAAGTACGGACATTCTGGAAGAGCAAGTGAAGAGACCAAAAGACAGAGCTGGAACACAGCTGGAGTCATGCTGGGGACACTGCCTTGGGCAGTGCTACGCAGGCAGGGAGAGACGGGGGAGGCAGCTTGGCAGAAGGAAAAAGCCTTTCTCCATCACATCAGCAATTTCCCATCCCACCCAGAGTGGAGCAGGTGCCCTCTGCCCTCTGTGCCAGCAGCCTCCACAGCTGCCATCCTCGGAGATCGCTGAGCAGGGGTCCTGCTCCTTTACCTAAGCATCTCCCATGGTCCATGACTGTCATTCTCTTCCCTTGAAAGCCCAGAGACCATAACTCATTGCTTAGCTGGCTTTAGCTGCTGCACAAATGATTCCCAGCCCAGCGAAATGTCCTGCCCATCAGTCATCGCCACCTCAGCCCAGCAGCTATCGCCGTTACACATCAGCTGCAGGAAGCCAGGCAGTCCCTGCTCCAGCGTGTTCCCATCCTTGAGAGCGCTGCGAGTCAGCCAGCCACATCTTCAGACCAGGAGAGACATCCCTGTGACAGCCCTGGCTCAGCCACTTCCCCTCTTTCGGGACCACCGCTACGGGCACGAGCCAGCCAGTGTGGAGACCTGGCCTCTCCTGTGCCAGCAGCTCCCACCTCCTCACACACAGGCAGAGCAAGGAGAAGGGAGGCGAGAACCAAAGCTGCAGACACATCTTGTTTTCATTGCATCAGCAAACCCTAAGCAATTAATGGCAGGGAAGAAGAGGAGGAGGGAACAGGGCACTGGAAGAAAGGGCTGCAGCAAGCAAAGGGAACCATTTACTCCTTCCCTAAGCAGGGAGGCACTATTTACAGCTGCCGTGGCCTCACTGGCTGCATCCCGATCCTGGAGCATCTCTTGTGCTGTACCCAGACCACTACCATACCTTGTTTTGTGCTTTAAGCCCCCAAGTCCCTTATCCAAAGTCATCTCTTAGCCCCAAACAGCGGTCTCCAACCCCCCCCACACCCACAAACCTTTCCACATGCTTCCCAAGAGCCACAAGCCAGGCAAGCACCCCTGCCAAGGGCAAACAGGGACTGGAGACAGAGCCTCCACCACCACCCTGGAACTCTGGTCTGCAATGGCACCGTTGCTCCCACCCAAAGCACGGCCCAGTCGCCATCATTACCCCTGCCCATCCCACTGACTGCAGCAGAAGAGACACTCGTTCCCGGGAGATGTCATCCTGCAAAGCCTCCATGGCTTGATCCCAGAGACTGCAGCTCCCCAAACACAACCTGGAAAGGGGAGGCGCTGGGATGCCAGGAAAGCATTGTCATCAAAAAGCAGCCAACCAAGTGCCAGGATCTGTGACCACCTTCACTGCGTCTTTAGCCATGGGAAGCAAAGCTTAAGAAAAAGTCTGAACATAGGAACACCAACAGCTGGATAAAAAAACCTTCCAGGAAGGGGAAATCGAGGAGATGCTGGCCTGCTCCTCCAGCTGGAAAACTCAGCTCTGAAAGGACAGCAGACAAATGAGGAAAGCATCCATGGGAATAGTCCACCAGCGGTTTGCAGCAGTCTCACCTAACATTGCTCTTTGTCCCGCTGGCAGCCCAGCCCGCTCCAGGATGGCAAAGCCAGGTAGAGGCAGCCTCCCCAGCAGCTCCGCTTCCCTCTGTTCCTGTTGGAATAATTCCTGTTGGAATAATGAGCTACAGCAATTTTTTGCTCTGTTTAGTGAGTGCTAGGACTGCCAGTGCTCACGAGGCTCAGGGCCTGGCCATGCTCCCGCCAAGCAAGCCCATGGTGCTTCATCCTGCGACAGAAAATGGCTTTTGGATCATTAACAAGCCTGTGTCGAGATTAGGGGATTCATCCTCCCTGTTCCCTACAATCTCAAGCATCCCAAAACTCAGTGCTGGTAATCCCAAGCACGGATCCAACAAAGCCCTTGGCCAGATCCCAAGTCCTCCTCCTGCTCATGAATAAACCTCAAAAATTAAAGGAGCTGGACTTGTGAATTCAGGTGTACTTGGAGGAGAGGCATGAGGAGCTCCATACCAGAAAGGTGCTGGCTGGAGCAGGGTGCTGGCAGCAGCAGCTTCTCTCTGAGGATACCACCAGGAATGGCCCATTTGGCACCCCCAAAGGGTGATTTCATTGCTTATAGAAAAAGGCTCAGCAGGGCAGATCCCATTCCCAGCATGTAGTGGCTCCCAGGACAGTTCAGGACTGAGCACAGCAGAGCAGTGGTGCACCCCATAACTGAGTACACTACTCAAAACTCAGAAAACCAACCCTTCATCACCAATCCTTGGCTGTTAAAGACTCAGGCCATAGGTAGGATTGGGCAGCAGTCCTAGCGTCCATAAGGAGCTGTGCTCCCCAGCACAAGGAACACAGCTAGAAGGGCAAGACAGACATTTATCCAAGTTATTTTCTCTGCTCATCCCTTTAAGGAATAACATTAAAGGGGGCGAGGGGACTGGACAGAAGCCTGCCCTGCCTCCTCGCCCAGTACAGGCGCTGATGGCACGCTCGCCCCATGGCTGGGAGCCATCCGGAGCCTCGCAGCGGATATCAGATTTGCCAAGAAGCTGAAGAGAGGCGCGAGGCACCGGCAGCAGCAGGCAGTGATTTATGGAGCTGACGTGCCTTCCCAGGTCACACATCGATGGGAGCCTCGCCTCCTCCGCGGGCCAGCAGCCAGGCTGATTATCTGTCATATGCTGCAGGATGTGGTGCCAACAGCTGAGCCCAGATCACCCAGCTTGTTGGCAAAAAAAAGAAAAAAATAATAATAAATAAAACCCTGTAAATGCAGGCGACCAGCTTTTATTCAAGCCCGTGCTTGCCCATGGTAGGTGAGCAAGCACATCAGCCTGCAAGAAAGCATGTAATGCCTGGAGGCTGATCCTCCCCAGAGCTCCTGGAAAGCGCGATGGCAGTCAGCAGCAGGAGCAGTGCTCATGGGAGCAGCTCTGCAGCTGCCTGGCATCTGCCCGTGGTTGCTCTCCCACCTTGACTCACCCCCCATTCGGCCGCAGGGTTTTCGCAGTGTTACAGGCATCGGGGTAGAGCTGGCTGCTCCATGAATCCCGACGCTGGTGCAGAGCTAGGAAAGCAGGAAAGCAGCCTGTGCAAAGAGGGTGCTCACAGGGCCGCGCGCACAAGCCACGTGCCTTTTGCAATTAGCCCCTGCTGACAAATGCACTTTTTTTCAAAAGAAATCAATTTTAAGAAATCAATTTTTCAGAAATTTAGATTTAATACGGTATTTCCTCCAAATCCCTTTTCCTCTGGCAGACCTGAGGGATAAGCTGAGAACCACCTGCGCTCGAGTCACTGAGCTGAACCACGGCACCCTGAAGGACACGAGCTTCTGCAGCTGCCGGCTGCCAACGCTGCATTAACCTTTTTTCTCCTTCCTTCTGTTTTAGTGAGTAATCCCCAGACACAGCCACTCCGTGGCAAGATGCCATTCAATATTCCTCAGGGAGTCTCAGAGCCTTTCCTCCCTCTGGGATCAACAGCGGGAAAAGGTCTGTGGTTCTTGTACGACAGTCCTGTAATAAGAATCCCATAAATTCCAAAGTGTATTTCATCAGGAGTTTTAAGGGAGAAACCAAATTTCACAGGAGAGAAACTCAAGATGTGGGTTGAGACTTTAAAAAACTAATTTTTTGTTCTCTTGGCTTCTGCCAAATGCCTTGGAGGAGGTCAATTTTCGAAGGAAGGGATATTCAGAGATCCTCCAATGAAGACATGCAACAACCTAATCATTAATGAAAATACAGCCCAAAAGAGCAATCCAACCTTGTGTTTTTACAGGAATAAACAAACCTGACAGAGCCAAACAGTCAATGCACCATCACCATGGCTGAGAGCAAAACAGCAAAGATGTGAGAGTTTGGGCGCAGACAGGTGAGCATGACCACAAAAAAAGCTTTACTCTCATTTTTTAGCCCATTTTGGCCCCATCAGCTGCATGTCCAGCTCATGTAGACAAGAAACAGGGCCAACACACTCTGTCCCACAGGACAGGTGGCTCCTCAGAGACGTGAGATCTCATCCACATGGAATCTAAGGAACAAATTGTCACCCATGACTTGAAACCACCTAACACGCCTGGAGCCCCTCATTAGGTAATCCAGAACCTGAATGTTTTTCCACCTCAGATATATCTGAGGCCATACACAAGCTTGAGCCATCTGCTGGTCCACAGCCATGGCAGGAGCCTGCAGTGCCAATCAAAACTGGGACCCGGAAGGACCAGGAGGTGATAATCTGGGAACAAAAATAAAACTTTGGGGTTGTGAGCCAGGCTCCATCCCAGCCGAGCTTGCGTGCTAGAAGTTTAAGAAGGGGGTTGTTTGCTGACAGCTTAAAGGATTTATGGGAAGGATTAACCATGGCTTTGCTGATGAGGGAACCAGTGGCAAACTCGGAGCAATCCCATGAGCATGGGGAGAAGCTGGAAGAGGACAGGGAAAGGGCGGATGAGCCTACAACAGCAAAAACAACAGCGGCAGTTTGCTTTGCACAGTGAACTGGACTGGGAGCGGCTCTTCCCAGTATTTACAACCTTGGTTTGCTGCCCACCAAACATGGGACAGCCAGCTCTGGAGCTCCACCTTCACAGCGCTGGATCACTGGGGCAACCAGGGGTGCCCAGAAGCTGTACAAGGGAGAACATTGCATACCTCAGCCATGAGGAAAGGTGCCCAAAAAAAAGAGAGTGCAGAAGGCCGGGAGGAGAAGGATGTAGTGGTGGGAGTCCTGCTCTGGAGGTGGGGGAGGAGGGAAATCCTGCTGTGAGCAGCAGGCAGCAAGGAACCACAGATCTGCAGCACTAGTTGCTTCGGGAAAGCTTGATAATGTTGTCTAAGAACTTCATGAAGTGCCTACAGGTGAATCAGGCTTATATCCAGGTGAACAGCACAGATAAAAAGCAGGAGGTAACAGATCTGCTGCAGACCGGCAGAGGAACATGAACCTGGAGGGGTTTGCTCCACGGGATGCTGGTCACCAGGAACATACGTAGACGGATCAATGGACTTGTCTGGCAAGCTGGAGCCCAGCAACAAGGACATGGTCCAGCTGGGAACAGCTAATCCACCCTCTCAACCCAGCGCAGCTGCTCGGCAAACAAGCACGGTCCCCTTAAGAGAAAGCGCAATCAGCCCAGATTTAGCTGGTAGAGGGTGGGGATATCGCTGAGCTCCAAGCCATGGTCTGAACCTTATCTACTGCTTTAATACCTATCAGTGTTGATACAGATTAAAGGATTAGTCAGGATTACTGAAGGCAACTCCCCCCTCACCCCAGGCAGCAAGGATGGGCATGGGTGCGGTGCAGCTCCAGCCTTCCCCTTCGACCACAGCCCTTGGCTGCACCCTTGGAGAGAAGGAGCCTGAGAAATGCCTGGTGAGAGGCTCTCCATGAGCAATGGCAGCCATGGAACGGCCGCAAGGCGGTGAGACTGGGCTCTCTGGGAAGAAAACAAAGAAGCCAGAATCCCAGTGGGAGTCCAGTTTGTTGTCCCCACGGCTGCCTACCAACACAGCCAGCCTCCAGGGACCAGCACCTGAAGAAACCATCCTACATCCATGGCTGTTTATTCCTGCGCCAGCACAAAGGCCTTTTTTCCCAACACAGGCATTTATGCACTGTCGGGAAACTGCCTGGTTAAAACCTGCTTTCGATGTCACTCAGCACAGCTTTTAATTGGATCACGTCCCTGACCCAGTTCCCCACATGGCTGCCTTGGGCATCGGTGTGGGAAGGGGTTGCCAGGAGCAGGCAACACACGTCCTGGGGGAGCAGCGAAACTCCGATGACTGCACAAGAAGGCAGGAAGGTTCCTGTGCCCATGTTTAGGCTGAACACCAATGTGTGTGAGGCAGCTCTCCTCTGACATCTCCCATCTTCCAAGAGATCATCATTAAATACCAGCTGTGTCCAGAGAGCTTGGTCCCAAAAACTGCCTGGGCTGAAAGTGGTTCAGGACAATGGCAAGACGAGAGATCCCAAAGTAGAACACTCCCCCAGTGTTGCCTCCCATCACCACGTATTCTGCTCCCTTCTCCAGGCAGGAGCCATTAAACTGGAAGACCATGCCTGTCACCTCCCGGGCAGCAAGGCCTCACGTCACAGTCTGTCATCAAGGAGAGCCCAACTCTTAAAGGACATGAGTGGAAGAAAACACATTTTGCCCAGGTGAAGGTTGCCCAGAGAAGCTGTGTCTGCCCCATCCCAGATCAAGCTGGAGAGGGCTTGGAGCAGCCTGGTCTAGTGGAAGGTGTCCCAGCCCATGACACAAGGTAGAATGAGCTGAGTTTAAAAGTCCCTTCCAACCCAAACCCATCTCTAAGTCCACAAAACACCAAGATGGAACCAAACTTAGCTCCTCCAGCTTCCTTGCTTTTCCCACCAGGACAATGGAAGGGAACGGCAGAGGCACTGAAGCTGTCAGGAACAGGAAGACAGGCAATGTTGGAGCAAAGACCTGCTGAGAAGGACATCACTGATCTGAAACAATCACCTGCCAGAGCCAAGCTTAGCTTACAGAACCATGGAAAGTTTTGGGTTGGAGGGAACCTTAAAGCTCATCCAGTTCCAAACCTCTGCCATACGGGCAGGGACACCTTCCAACTTCCCAGGCAGTACACTCACATCCACATGCCAACGTCACATATCCTGCAGTGATTCCGGGATGCACCCTTGCATCAAGCTGCAATCCCGAGGCAGTCCCTCTGTCCATCCTCACTCCCCTCAAACCATCTTTTCTGCAGGGTGAAGCCCAGGCAGCTGCTCCAGTCAATAGTTTATTCCCAGTAAAACAGTACCAGGCTATACACGGCTCAGGAAGGAATGTGGAGCCCTGGCCACAAAAAACACACACAGAGAAAAGACTCCTTTCCCCTGTGCAGAGAGGATCTGAGTAAGAGAGAAGACCAAAACCTTCACCAAATTGGCCACACTTCACTCAAACGCACACACAGTACAATCACCTCTCCATAAGAAACAAGATGAAGACTTGCAGCGCTGGGCATTCAAATGATACTAAAAACATGATTAACTATGCTGACATGTCAATTTTGGTCCCATAAAAGCAAGTAGGGTTTGCCCCACTGGGACCACACCAGCTGACGAAGCTGCACCGGGCACTCGGGGGCCAAGAGCAGTAAATCTGACACTGGAAGAGCGTTCCAGCCCAATGCCAGGACAGGGTGATTAAACCCCTACAAATTCTTGGCCCAGATGGAAGAGCGGCTGCTTTCAGCCTCATTGGATCACAAGCCAGCTGGAGCCCTCCAGTGAGTCTCCAGAGCCAGGCTCCCCAGCCTGCCCCCTAACCCCAGGCAGGAGCCAGAACGGCTCCCAGCCAGCACGCTTGCGTTCAGCCATCCTGGGAATTTGAGGAGCTCTGCAGGCAGAGCCACCAAGGTGCTTTCTGATGGTGCTTTCCGGAGTGCATGTTTCTAGTGCCAAGAGAAGCCCCTGAGCAGGAACACTCTCTGTCCCACCAACACAACCTCCTCCATTAACATCATAATTGTTTATGGAGTCCAGCCTACCAGGAGTTGGACTTGATGATCCTTGTGGGGCCCTTCCAACTCAGGATATTCAATGGGTCATGATTTCAATCCTCTGCTCACGGGCCATGGTGTGATTCCCAGGTGGGATACACGAGCCACTAGCCAAGAGCCTCAGAAGAAAGTCCTCCTACAAGCATGCTTTCAATAGAGCCCTGTTAACTGTGAATTAACCAAACTGACCCAGAGCAGCCAGTCCCAGGCCCTCTGGGAGAGCCACGAGGCAACACACAGCCCACAGAAGCGCATTAAGCTTCCTCCAGCAGCTCTAACTCTGCCCTTTAGGAAGCAGATGGCATCCAAACCGTATTTTGTTTCAGGGCCACGCAAGTTTGGAGAACACACGCCGCGTATACCTACACGTCTCGTCTCCCTGTCACTGCACAAGTTGTCAAACAAAGTCACAGCATACGGACACGTGATTTTTAGAGAAAACACTGCCAGAAGGAGGATGACGAAGGGGGCAGCGTTAAGGCTTCTGCGCTCCGCTGAGCTCAGCACTTCCCAGGTGCCAAGAGCCAAACAATTCCAATGCTGCACCAACCTGCTTTCAGATGGATCTTCATACAAAACCTCACGGATCATCTTTATCACACTGCCACCACCACATCGTCAGCATCTAAAGCTACACCAGCTATCACACTCATTACATCAGCTCATCACAGGAGATGACAACCCGTCCATGAGCAATCCATTGAGGGGTGTGAGGAAGATGGATGTACGCATCAGCAGTGTTCTCGTCAATCCAACCACACTGCATGCAGATCTCTCCTCTCAAGGATTCAGTCACCTCAGCCACAAATTCCTGAAACTTCTCTGACTGCTATTAGATCACCTCAGGCAGCACGTGACAAACTCAAACACTCTTGTGGAAAATTTATAGTCCTCCAACCCCCCAGCAGGAACAACCATCTGGAGCATTCGGGGCTTCCTAGGATTGTTCTTCATGCTCACCCACAAATTGTTTTACAAGACAAAGTCCCGAGAGCAGTACTTAGTCTCAAGCAAAGATTATTTTTGGCAGCTTTATCAGAACAGTTCTCACTCCCTTAATCTCTCCTTGGACGAAAGCACGTTTAGGAAAACAGTCCAGATGTTGGAATATCAATAAAACAAAAAGCTGTGGTACAATGCAGTCTTGAAGAGCCCTTTACAAATAAACACAACTTGGGGGGGGTTTCTGCTCAGCAACGCCAGGCCCGTGCTCATAAACCAGAACTACATGCTGCCCTCCCCAGGAATCGGAAAACAAAAGCTGGTTTGGGTTACCCAGCTTCAGGACACACACGCAAGATCTGCTCTTGCAGCTCTCCTGCCTCTAAATGGTCAAGCTACTCACACTACTCCACGGATTTTAAATCAAATTTTCCAAAATAACAATTTGCAGAAGGAGTTACAGCCAAGCCAAGAAACTGAGGCTAAGAAGATGTTATGGGAAACTCGCCATCAGCTCTAAGTGAGGATCTGGAAAGCCGATGAAACCTCCCATCACAGCAACAGGTTTGTCCACTCCTCACACGTCTTAAGTTTGAAACCGAACATCATCCACGAGGGCTTTGAGCCTCACAGCAGCATTTCTCACTCCCAACAGCACTCATCAGCAAAGAGCTGAGCACCACTGAATCATACAACAGCTTGGATTGGAAGGGACCTTCAAACTCATCTCAGTCCAATCCCCTGCCATGGGCAAGGACACCTTCCACTACCCCATGTTGCTCCAAGCCCTGTCCAAACCTGGCCTGGAACACTTCCAGGGATCCAGGGGCAGCCACAGCTTCTCTGGGAAACCTGTGCCAGGGCCTCCCCACCCTCACAGGGAAGAATTTCTTCCCAAAATCCCATCTAACCCTGCCTTCTGGCAGTAGGAAGCCATTTCCCCTTGTCCTCGCGCTCCAGGCCCTTGTCCCAAGTCCCTCTCCAGCTCTCCTGGAGCCCCTCTAGGCACTGGAAGGGGTTTGAAGGTCTCCCCAGAGCTTTCTCTCCTCCAGGCTGAACACCCCCAGCTCTCCCAGCCTGGCTCCAGCTCTCAGAGCATCTCCATGGCATTCTCTGGACTCACTCCAGCAGCTTCTGATGTCAGACCTCCAGGCTGGAGGCAGCTCTGCAGGTGGGGTCTCACCTGAGTGGGGCAGAGCCCCCTCTCTCCACTTGCCAGATCCGCTCCCCTGGATGCAGCCCAGGTTGGCTTTCTGGGCTACAAGCAGACATTGCCAGGTCACGACCCATTTGTCACCCAGCAGAGTCCCCAGATCCTTGCCCTCAGGGCTGTGCTCACTCCATTCTCCACCCAACCTGTGTTTGTGCTTGGGACGGCCCCTGCCCAGGGACAGAATCTTGCAGTTGGCCCTGCTGAACTTCATGAGGTTCACACAGACCCACCTCTCCAGCCTGCCAAGTTAAACCTCTCGAAGAAATCCAACCATACCACAGCACTGTCCTGAACTCCAAGGCCACTGTTACTAAAAACTAAGCAAACTCCTCCTCCTAAGCCATGCTGGCCATCTCCAGCAGGTCTGGGATGACTTTGATCATCTACTTCCAAAGGACTTGACTCAGCCTCGTTTCCAGCTGAGAAGTCTCCAGCATAATGAAGAAGGTTTATTTTCCCCCTCCCTCCCTGCCAGGGGGACAGGAATGCTAATGGCATCGCATTAAATGAGCCAGAAGAAACCCAACCCACCCGAGCCACGGCCCTGTCTTTGCCCTTTCCATTCACTGGCAATCTCAGCATGAAGTGCGGTTGTCAGATTTCTTGGGTTTCCTTAAGTTCTTCTGCCAAGTTCTGATTAAAATCCTCCTAAGTGGTTTTCTCTTTATTCCATTTCCTAGAACTGAGAAGCAAAGCAGACCTGAGAGCAGCTCTGAGTGCTGGAGCTAACAGCCCCCAACACAGACAGGCCATTCGAGTCTCCCACGCAGGCTCGTTAGGATCAATGGGAAATTGAAAGCAATGCTCTTCCCATCTCCCATATCAGACCATCAGCTCCCAGAGGAAACTGGGTTTTAATGGCCTCGCTCACTGGCAGGAGGCTGGAATTGCTCAGTCGACTGCAGCTGCTGAGGCACCTCACCGGGCGCTGCTTCAGTGTCCCTTTTGAAACAGGTCATCCAGGGAGGAACATTCCCAAGGGCTTTTGGGCAACATGCAACACTGAAGCGGTGGGTGAGGAGCACTGTAACACAGGTCCCCATGCCCAAAAATGTCCAATTTACCAAAACCCTGGTCTCTCACTCCCACCTGATATGCTCTGGTTCATGATGGTGGCTTTAAAAAAGGAGACAACCTCTCATCACAGGCTTCTCGTGCTACCAGCTTGGGATCTCCATCAAAATGGATCCCCCTTTGCCCAGAAAAACCTGGCTGGAGGATGAAACCATTGGTTTCTTGCCCAGAAACAACAGGCACCTGCAAGTGTGGTCACTCTTGTTCCTGCAGCCGAAGGCTGGAGACCATTGGGGCATCATGTCCTCCTCTCCCAGCCAAGAGCAGTTGAGGAGAGCCCCTTCCCTGCAGGAAGGCAGATGCATTTGGCCCCCGGGCTCAAGCATACTGAGAGCACTGTACAGGGGTGGTGCAAGGGAACCCCAGGACAGCCTCTGTTCATACAAGAGAAACCAGAACCAGAAACCAGATCTGTTGCTGCCCTCTCTGCTGTGTCTTCTGCCTTTGCAGGGCCCCACACAGGCAGCTGCTCCTGCCGGACCCAAGGTATTACTGATGAGTACACAGCCTGGAAAAGTCAACATTTCCATTTTTTAATGCCATGAACCTCCTCATGCCCCTGGGGAACAGGTCAACAGTGATCCTGTGGAGAGACCAGAAGGACAGGACACACACTGGTCCCAGCTACTGTTGAGGGATCTATCACAGAAAACACCAACAGCTCCTGTTTTTTCAGTCTGGAGGAAGCAGCAGGGAGGAGCACAGGCTGTGAGCCCCTCTAAAGCAGGGCTTTTTCCTGGGATGTGGCTCCTCCACAAGCCAGGCAGTGATCTGGCAAAGCCATGGCACGTTTGGACACGTTTGGGCATGGTTTCACATGCAGCCTTGGCTTTTGGATATAAGACCCACACTCGGTCCGAGAGCTGAAGCATCCACTCTCCCCACCACCAAGGGGCTTCGACTCTTCCCCCCAGGCAGCTCTGCTCATGGCTGTTGGGATTTGACCAAAAGGCTGGTTTCCTTCAAAGGGACACACCACTCAGCCCATCCAGCTCCCTCACCTGGCCCACAAAGCAGTGCATTAATAGCCAGCCTGCGAGACCATAAAACTCTAAATACCCAGAGAGTTCCTGCACCTTGAAATGTTAATGCTGAGCAAAGAAAGAAACCTTCCTGTCAGCAAACCAGCTCCATGATATATAGACACAGTCGCCCTCCTCCCCTCCAAGCCACAGAACAGCAAACAGCCCTGGAAACCCTGAAACCTCACTCTGTGTACAAGGCACCCCATAGATCCACTGGTCCCACCCGTGCCTGGGCGATAGAGGCTTCTCCAGCACGGCTCGGCTCTGCTTGATGACTGTGTCACCACCTCAAAGAGCTGCCTGGCACCCAGCCATCCTCCCCTTTCAGCCTGGGAAAGCAATTTCCCCTGGCCCCTGAGCACACAGAGCCCTGACCTAGTGCTCTCCTGTTCTCCCAAGCCTCTCTTGCCCATTCCATTCCCAAAACTCAGCTCCAGCTTTCATAGAATCATAAAGGCTGAAGAAGACCTGAAGTCCAACCATTAAACCAGCACCATCATGTTCACACCCAAACCCCAAGTGCCACACCCACACACTTTTCAAACACTTCCAGGGATGGTAATTCCACCACTTCCCTGGGCAGCCTGTTCCAATGCCTGATCACCCTCTCAGCGAACCCTTTCTTTGCTCCCTTCTCCCCGCAAAGGGGCATCCATTCTTTACACCATGGTGGGTCAGAGGGACACAGAAGCGCAAACCTGGGATTTGGTGCCCTGCCAGGGAGGGCGGGTCAGGCTGGCAGGACAGCACCAGCCAGAAATACTTGCTTGGAGCTGGTGTAGTCACATTAGCCACGGCTCTCGGCATGCACCATGTCTGGTGTGGGACCACATGGAAATTGCAGCCTCTCCACTGCACCACAAGGGTGATGGAGCAACCCAGCTGCAGGGGTACCAATGATTTTGGGGATGGCCTCCCCTTTCGGACAACACACCCCAAGACTCCACTTGCCATCATCCACAGACAAGCTGCCAGGTGAGTGCAGCTCTCCCTCCTCCAGCCCAGCTTGAAACCAGGACCAAGACCCAGGGTCCTTTTCTGAGGGCTGATCCTAGGATGGCAACCACCAGCCACACGGCACGCGGTTCACTGCGGAACGTGCCACAGCCATCTGTTAAACAGATGAGAGAGCCATTCCCAGGGCGGGAGGTAGCATACCTGCAACTCAACGAGTGGAGGGAGGGATGGGGGACAAGCAGGGGGAGTCTGGGAATGGTGTTCATTTGCGTAGCACCTGGGGAAAAGATCACAACACTGCATTTCCGTGGCTAACTGGGGGAGTGAGCAAGCTTCCTGGAATGAAATTACTTTCTGGCTTGGGGAAAAAAAAAAGCCACAGCACCACAAACACAGGATTTGTAGCTGCAACGGTGCCTTCTCTACACAGAGAACCCTGGTGCTTCCCCCAACAAAGCCCATGCTCAAGCCTAACGGGAGCAACTGATCCATGCAGATGACAGGGGAAACTGAGGCACACAGGTTCCAGCATTTGCATTAAGGGAGAGCAGACCAGGGGGGTCTCTTACTCCATCAGCACCAGACAAAATCTACTTTTGAGCTTTATCACATCCCATCCTCTCAAGAGGACATAAAACATGGTGACCTCCACATCCCAACCAGAATTCCAGCTCAGGCCTGCAGAGCAGGCATGCTCTCCACACTGTTCATGACACATTTCAAGACACTCCAAGTGAACAACGGCTAGACAGCATTTTAAAGTAAATCCAGATACCAAGTTTTAAACCCACTTCCATGTCAAGAACAGGGGAAAATTCAGGCTGTTACCACACCATACAAAAGCTCTGTGGTTGCATCTTCCTGCAAAGGGACTTATCCTGCCCACAGAACGCTAGGATGGAGGTGGCACCATTTAGCTGGCAAGGCTGGGGGCGCACAAGGAGGAGGGATGGGGAGTACAGGCACCATGAGCCCTCCTGGGTTGAGCAGAGCTGGTCAAAGCCACTGCGAGCCCTACAAGAGACCAGTGAGCCCCTAAAACCTTTACACCACAGCACAGCCCCAGCAAAGCCCCCATTTCCAGCCCCAGTGCCACCACCACTGCCATGCCCCCAGCCCCAGTGCCACCACCACTGCCATGCCCCCAGCCCCAGCCCCCGTGCCATCACTGCTGCCCATGCCCCATCCATCCTAGATCACCCATCCATGCCAGCCTACAACCCGAGCTCACCCCAGAAAACCCCGAGCGCATTTATTTACATCAGATCAGTTCCCTGATCTGGTCCGTGGGCAGGAATGAGTAACAGGGACAGGAATATCTCGAGCAGATGTTGTCACCAAATACAACATATCGTCAGGCTGCTGGTGGCTTTAAATCATTCCGGAGCCCGGCAGTTGCTTCCCAGCCCTGGGCTGCTCTCCCAGCTGCTGCTCAACAGCTCTGAGCCCTGGGGTGGCTCCTTTTGCACCCAACGAGGACTCAAGCTCCAGGCGTTGATCATCACGAGGTAGGAACGTCACCAAGCCACCCCAGAAAGTCCACTGAGATCACCACTGCCTTTTTCTCCTGCCCACCTTCAGCTCTGGGGATTTAAGTGCCCTCTTGCCCAACACATCTCCAGGGTTGCCTGCACAAGAGGATTCACAGAGAAGATGGGATTTCACAGCTCCAACCCAAAGCATCCTCGAGAGCAGCAGCAGAGCAATGCAGCACCGTGAAAGCAGTGGCACAGAAGATGTCGTGCCTGCAGAAAACAGGGAAAAGGCAGCGAATCCCCAACCAAGCAGCTTTTAAAAGCACATGAGGGGAAGCGCAGGCAGCCTGTGCTCTGCAGCCCTTTCCCGCGGCCTCCCTGGCTGCCGGGCGGAGGAGCAGCTTTGCTCATTAGCGGGTTATTCCTGGCACACTCCCCCTGCATCAGCTCCCCGGCAGGGCCGCAGGAGCAGCTCGCTGGGTTTTGAAGCCTTCGGGGTCACACGGCGCTCCAGAGGCGCAAATCTTCCTTTAAAGAAATCTCCCTCGGCAGATAAATGGTGCTGGGTAACTGGGGTCATTAGGCTAATGAGCAGCTACGCCAGCCTGGAAGCAAAGCAAAAAACACCACAGAGTCTACCCAAGCCCGTTAGCCTCAAAATCTGACCCATCTCCAGCAGTTCCCGTTGCTCTCAGGAGAGGAATCAGGTCCATGAGTCAGCATGATCAATCACCCGCCGGCCTTCCAACCGAAATCTCTCATCAAAGCACTGGGGGAGCGGATTTGCAGGTCACTTGTGCCAAGGAAGCAGAGAAGGGGCTGTTCCTCCTCTGTCCCCCCTCTATCAGCCCCCTCATTACCACAGTGTCATTCTGCTCTCACGCTTTAGGAGAGGCAAGGTTTGTTTTTTTTTCCCCAGTGCTGCTCCATTTCCTACCACCATGTCCTGGTGGGGAGCCACACGTCCTGCTCCCTGTTCCAGTGGAGATCGGGCTGTGTTTCAGCATGACAGCCAATTCACTGGGATACAGCAACGCTGATGGGCTGGGCATCAAAGCTAACTCAGCCCTTTAGTCCTTCCTAAGGCTGCCATCTGGGAATGCAACCAGGGAGAGAGGCAATTTTCCCTTTATAAAGCCTTCAGAGGTGGGATCAGCTGGAACTCCCAGGCTGCTACATCCAGCGGTTATAAAAAAAAAGCCTACATATAAATAACCTCTCAGCAGGAGCCAAAACTCCAGGACTAACCCCATGGTTTGAAGTGAACGAGGCCAATTTCCTCCTTTGTAGCTCTTGACACATGTTGGCTGCGTGCCTCCTTCTTGCCTTGTTCCTAGAGCAGAAGGCTCTGGGCGGCGGGGCTGGGCACAATAAGGAAACGAGTGGTGTCATTCCCAAGGACTCCCAACACAGCCCTGTCAGCAGCTCTGGAGACGGCTGATTCCAGCATGGCTGGAGAAGAGGAACCACAGTGAGTGGATCAGGCAAGAGCCAGTAGCTGTCTGCACGCCCCTGCCACCCCCCTGAGCTGCCAGTCACACTGGCTGCTATTCCCCAAAAAGAGCCGAGGGCTGGGAAACAACTTCTCCCCAAGGTTTTGGGCATGAGCAGGTCCCTACCCAAGCACTGGGCTTCCCACATGCCCTAAAAATCCCCGGGGAAAATGAAGCACAGGGTGAACACCAGCTCCAAAGCCAGCTTTGGAGAGGCTGTAAAAGAACAATTGTTTTCACCAGAACAGCTCCACCGGGAGTTTCTCCACCCAAACTCTGGCCCCAAGACAAGGAACCCCACACCAGTTAAACTCCTAAGCCCATCTTCAAAGCACAAGGCTGGGACCAGCCCACAACATCTCGTCCTGGCTCTTCCCCACATCAAGAAACATCCCTAAGAGAGTCTATGGCCTTCTCCTGTTGGGCTTGGACCCAGCAGAGGGACTGGGAGATCTCATCTCTTCAAGATGGAGTCACACAGGAATCCCTCACCCCAACCCTTGTCACTGCATCCACAACCAAGCTTCATCCCTCCCTCCAACAACACAAAAATGGCTAAAAGAAAAGGCAATCATGTTTTCACTCCAGGTAAAGGATTAATGGTGCAGGACACCTGGCACCTGGGGGTCCATCCCATGTCCCACTGAAGCTGTAGGACCAGCACTGGAGGCATCACGCAGGTCTGCATTGCTGGGTTAGGGCAAGAAGGTCTGCAAAGGTGACACCAAAGCCACTCTGCAACCTGCCAGACAAGCCAGCAGCAGCAGGGACAGTGTAGGGATGTATTTTTGGGGGGTATTTCTTTTTTGGCAGCTGCCACTAGCGTGGCGTCACCACTCCAATGCCTCCACTGGCACCTAACCCCAAGCACTCCTTCTGCTGCATGCTGTCCTCCCGTGGAACCACAAGTGCATGTTCACACCAGTTTTGCTGTGAACACACTGCAGTGTCCCCCATCTTACAACAGCCCCTCTCTATCAGGTCACCCATAGCAGGATGTCTGCTCTGAGCACACACAAGGCATCACCACACTGTGGCTAGGGAGAAATTCGGTGGAAAAAACGCACCAGTGGCTTCCACCCCCCCCCCACAGAGGGACACGGATGAATCCACCCTCCTGGCTGCCCGAAACCGCAGCGCACGTGACCCAGAGAGGCTTTTCAGAAGAGCTGAGTCTCCAGCGGCTTCTGTTTGCCTTTCCCTTGTTTGCAGCAGCGTCGCATCTGGACGCTTGTCAGAAGAGAAGGAAAAAAAAAAACCCCCTCCCTCCTCCTGCTGAACAACCTCTCAATCAAAACAAAGCCGGAGCGGCAGCCAAGAGCTGGGAGGCTCTTTTGTTTAATGCTCAACATCCCCCAGCCGGGCCAGCGCACCCCAGAGTGCCAGGAACGGGTGCAGGGGCCCGGTGTGGGCAGTGTGGTGGCTGCAGGGCTGGAGAGGAAAGGGCCAGCTCAGCCACCAGCCCCAGGGCCAGCTCGGCCACGTGACGGTGGCCGGTGGGGCAAAGCCGGCGCTGCTCCTCCGTGCACGGCCATTTTGCTGAGCTTGGCTGCTCACCGAGAGCTGCCATTCCCTCCCAGCACCAGTGTCCCCCTCAAACCAAACCAAACCAAACCACACCAAACCACAACTCAGCCCCAGCCATGCCCAGTGACTCAGGGACTGACCCAGCCACTGGTCCCCATGCTTATGGGTCCAGCAGCACAAGCTTTTTTCTCTCCCTGCTGCAAGTATTTTAAGCTCCCACTGCTGCCCTTCCAAATATTTTTGGGGGCTCCAAGGAGCTGCCCAGGCACTGACCACAGTCCAAGGCAAATCTGCTGGAGGTGTTCAGCCCATCCCAGAGACCCTGGAAGGCCTCAGCAGGGTTATTGCCAGTGGGTTTCATCAAGATCAGCCCCATTCCTAGGGAGGTTATCACCTGTGTCCCAACACGGCCAA
This sequence comes from Dasyornis broadbenti, assembly GCA_013397935.1. Classification (NCBI taxonomy): domain Eukaryota; kingdom Metazoa; phylum Chordata; class Aves; order Passeriformes; family Dasyornithidae; genus Dasyornis; species Dasyornis broadbenti. The sequence continues at coordinate 379,578 of VZRN01003943.1, forward strand.
GATCCACACCAAGAAAAAGGGTATTTGGTGTGTTCAGTTCCTGAGGTTTCACCCAGAAAGCAGCGACCAGAGCCACACCCCATGGAGCCCATGGGCCACGTCCAGACTCCATCGCTGGCTTTTATGTTGGACATGGGAGTGAGTGTGGACTCGCCTGTGGACACAGAGCCATGGAGCACCAGCTGACATGGAAAAGTGTCTGGCAAAATCCAAATCAAAGTTCCTTCCTGCACCCAACGAGGACTCAACAGCTGCCAAACCCTACAGCAAGATACTGGATAGAACACAAAAGCAGAAGTAGAGGCAAGTGGGGTGAACTGGCTGGGGCACAAGCTGGCTGTGGCACTGAAGCACCTCATCAAAGAAAAGCACTCCCTGCTAAAGCGCTCGTTATTCCAGCCATGGAGATAAAACAGAACCTCCTGGCTGGCAGCTGCCAAATTAGCACGCACCTACTATGGGGAGGTTGCCTACCCCGGGCTGAAGGCACTGGAGGGACAGACAGTCTCCCTTTCTTCATCCACACATGGACACCAGCTTCCCTGCCTGAAACGGAAGCGGGAGCAGCACAGGGTTAAGCAGAGGACAAGCTGACGGAAACCAAAGGTTGGGCTGAGTCACGTTGTGGCCGTTCCTGTTTCGGTCTGAGCAAGTTTCTCGCTTCCCAGGCAGGGTTTGTCCCCAGGCCAGATTGAACCTGCCACCTTCATCCTCTCGATGCACTGCCTGGAGGAGCTGCCCTCCCTCCCACAGCCAGCACGTATCTCTGCTCTTGGCTTGTCCTTTGGACTCCACATGCAGCTTTTGGGGCATTGCTGCAGTTTTCAAGAGACAGGACGAGCCCAGCAACAAATCCCCCACTGCATCCCATTGGTCCTCCACCCTGCCCCAGGCACCTGCCCAGCCTCAGGCTCTTCCTCGAGACACAAAACTGCCCTCCCACCCCTTACCATGGAGACACCTTTCTTCTCCTCGCCCACAGCTTTCCCGACGCAAAGGAAGCCATCCAGCTGCCCCCAGGAGGCTGATGAAACACAGACAATGCTTCCTCCTAAGTGCAAACGTGACACATGTTCCTGCAGATCCAGACATCAAATCCCTTCTCAAAACAGGGATCAGCCCTCTAGGCTGAGCCTTCACCGAGGGGGTTGTGCTTGAATCTGGACAAGTAAAATGGAGAACCGTCCTCACCAGCTGTCTGCATGGAGAAGACAGAACCATTTGGGTTAGAAGGGACCTTAATGCCCGTCTTTTTCTACCCCCTGCCATGGGCAGGGACAGCTTCCACTGGACCAGGTTGCTTCAAGTCCCTTCCAACCCGGCCTGGAACACTTCCAGGGATGAGGCAGCCTCAGTTTCTCTCGGAAACCTGTGCCAGGGCCCCACCATCCTCACAGGAAAGTATTTCTTCCCAATATCCCATCTAACTTTGTCTTCTGCAAGTGGGAAGCCATTCCCCCACATCCTGGCACTCCTTGTCGAAAGTCCCTGTCTGTCACTCCAGGCCTTGTCCCCGTTCCCTCTCCAGCTCTCTTGGAGCCCCTTTAGGCACTGGAAGGGGCTTTGAGGTCTCCCTGCAGCGTCCTCTTCTCCAGGTGAACACCCCCAGCTCTCCCAGCCAGGCTCCAGAGCAGAGGGGCTCCAGTCCAGAGCATCTCCACTGCCTCCACTGGGCTCACTTCAGCAGCTCCACATCTTGCTGATGTTGAGAGGCAGCTCTGCAGGTGGGGTCTCATCTGAGCAGGGCAGAGGAGCAGAATCCCCCCCTCCCCAGGACACGAGGAGGTTTCCAGGTGCCAGCACACATGACCAGGGGGTGTGGAGCTTCTTGGCCACTAACACCACAACTCACGTTGGCATCTCCAACTGCAGAGGGCTTCTGCAGCTGTATCAGTGAAAGAAATAAATCTTTAATAGTAGCAACACAGCAAAACCATGCAGGGTACAACCCAAGGTCCAGCCAACTCCATTGCTGGCTGTCACAGTGGCCAGCACAGATGGCTATGAGGGAACAAAACAGCCAAGCATGTTGAGGTATTTCCCAAACCAAATCCCAAGCTTCTGTCCTCCTCATGCTTTTCCCAAGCCAAAACACATTGCCCTGTACACGCCTTGATGAGTTTCTCCTCAACAAAGTCACCCAGGGGCCCCAAATCATAGGTGGACTTCCAGCATCCACAGCCTTTAGCAGCAGCATTCCAGTCCATCATGCAAAAGGGCATCTGCTGTTCTTCCTGGTTTCATCACTGTGGTTCCACTGCCACAAGAGACAAAGGAACAACACGTGTCCACACTGCTCCTGGATTTTACAGGCTTCAATCACCTGCCTTGGGAGTCTTCCTCTCACGTGGAGGAAGCACCAACCTATTTAGCAGCCCTTGTCCCAGAGCCATCCCATGGCTGATCATCACCATCACCCTTTTCTCCGTATATGCTCCCTACCACATCTCTGGTCTCAGCACCTCTCCCAATGCCACTGTGCTCTCCCCACTCATCCCAGTCCCCACATTGTGATCCCTATACCAAAGCAGAAATCCTCCCAGGGAACCCTGGCTGCAAACACAGTGACATTGCTTCTCATACTCCCCAGCCACTCCCCTGACACCCCAGCACATGTTGGTGGCAACAGGGCCAAGTCGACCCAAACGCAAGCACTTTTGATACTCACCCTTTGTGTGACAAACACGTGGCTGCACAGGCACACACCAGTGACACCCCGTGTGCTGCTAGCATGGAGGAAAGCATAGACCTCCACGTGCTCAAAGTCCTCCTCATCTGCACCAGAAATCGCATCAGCCACTGTGATTGCTCAGAAACCAGCAAGGAGTCCTGAAATGGCCACGTCCAGACACAGCCACGCAGCCACCCAGAGCCCAGCACCACCCGGATGGACAGGCGGCCACTCACCCTGTCGGCTGTGTGCTGCTGGCAGGGCTTTTCACACCCCTGGTGACCTGGAGGAGCAGCTTGGCCAGCTCAGCATCACTTCCATGTGTTAACAGAGGAGTAACACATCAAACATCACCCACAGCTACCCACCAGCCAAGGCTGGATCATCGCCACAAGTGGGACAGAGCCCATGTATCATCGGCAGACCCGGGAACGAGGCGGTGACTCCTGTCAGCCCTGCTCCTTGTGCTCACCTGCATGCCCACGCAGATCCCACATCCACTAACATGTTGAGGGATTCTTCTCTGCACATGATGCAAGCAGAGAGAAACAAATTCCTTCGGGAGCTGCAGGGAGCTTTGACACGCAAGGTGAAGCCAGCGGGACACAGCACAGCACAGACTCTTTGTGACCCCTTGGGAGATGGAGCAGGCAAAGCACCAGGACATCACCTTGACTTCAGAGTGACAGAGGCCACAGAGGCCTGGACCCACTCAGCACTGCCACAGCGCCAAGGAAATCAAATCTCAGAGGGTCCAGCAGGATGGTACCCAGAGCACAGTGTCTGCAGGTGATTGCTCACACACAGTTCCCAGCAGCCAGGCTTGACCAGTATCATTCCACTGCCATGTCCAGACACCAGCACGTCACATGGCCAAAACACCTGCATGCCAGAACCAGGAGGCACCGGCCACACGTCAGTGCTGGCCCCAGCAGTACAAGACACACAGTCTCACTCCCTTGTCACCCACAACGCCATGTCCCAGCAACGTCATGTGAGCAGCAGCAACAGCACCCGCGCCCCAACACCTTTCTTACCTTCTCTGACTTCACCTTTTTGAGCTGCCGGCACTCACTTTCTCCATCCTCCAACTCCGACTTTACTCCCAAGGGATTGAGCGTAGCTCCCGTGTCAATAGCTATACTCCCAAGCTGCTCAGCAGCAGCAGGCTCTGTCCCCTGGCCCCCATCGTACTGTCCCACCCTCACTGCCAGGGCCAGGGGCTGCAGCACACTGGGCTCCTTCTCCACCACAGCCCCCGCACCCTCACTCCTTTCCTTCTTGCTTTTGGATGAGCCACCCTCCTTCTCCTTCTTGGAGCCAGCCACACTGCGAGATGCCTTGGCCGACTTCTCCGAGCCCTTCGGGGTGACGGTGGGCACCAAACCACCCGAGTTCACACCATCCCCAGAACGTCCTTGAGCCTCCTTCTTGCCACCAGCTCCCTCACTGGGAGTGAACAGGGAAGACCCTGGGGTAGGCTTCCCACTGTCCTTGCCAGTCTTGCTCCTTTTCGACTTGGATTTGCCCTCCTTGCCCTGTGGGCCCGGCACTGGGCTCACAAACTTGATGTTATCCGGTAGCGTTGCCACTGCGTTGGGAGCTGGGAGCCCCACCTCCTTGGAGCCCGACATTTCCAATTTCTGCTGATCCTTCTCCAAATCAGCATCCAGGTCAATGATGAGATTCCCTACACCAATGTCCCACTCATCCCCGCTGTCATACGTCTCAACCGGGTTCGCATCAATTCCTTTCCCTCCGGAAGCTCCGCTGCTCAAGGACATCTTAGAGTTAACGGCCCCTCACGGTTCAAGGCTCTTCCCTGCCTCTACGCCCCGGGGGTCACCTACGTCCTTGGGAGGCTTCCAGTGGTTGGGGTCTGCCCAGGTGACGGCATCGCTGCTGAAAGGGAGAGCAAAGAGAACAGGGTTACTTACACACGAAGAGCCATGCGTAGGAAGATCACTGACGGCCACACCTGCAGACAGGAGAGATACGGGCAGGGTGAAACCCCCAACCTCCCAAATCCCCCTCACAGCATCCTTCTGCCACCCCTTGGGCTGGGGCTGCTCCACAGCCGTCCCCGCAGCAGCGGCCATCTGGCACCAGTCCTCGATCAATACCAGCCCTGGCAGGTCACGGCTCTCGACTCCAACAAGACATTACTCACACATTTCCCCGTTCGCCATTTCCCTCTGAATTATCGAGCGCTGCCCCTGGGAGGGAGGATTGATTCCTCTCCTGCCAAAGCCACCCGGAGGGAGGGCTCCTCTCCACGCCAGCCTCGCTGCAAGGAACAAGAGCTGCTCGCCAGGGAAGTTGAGTGCCTTGGTGAGAAATAAATCGCAGGCTCCAGAATGCCTGTGACACCAGGGACGCGTCAGAGTGGCCATGGCCAAAGGCCCAATCGCAGCAGGAAGCAAAAGGGCTCCCATCCCACATCTCCGGGCAGTGCAACACAGCACCTGGATTTGGGGTGTTTACCACCATCATGTCTGGCCATGATAAGCTTCCAATGGGAAATGGAGATGCAATTGTAGAGGTACCAGTCTTAACTGGGAAGAGGGGGCTCAGCCCTACCTGCCCACACCACAGTTGGCCCCAGTGAGACAAAGTATCTCCTCCCTGCTTCCCAGCCCCTCACCCAGGGAAAGAAACAAAAAAGACACCCACGCGCAACCTGACACAGCACCCGAGTCATGGCAATTACCCTGACGAGACATAATTAACACATGTAACAGCACCTTCCCAGCACCACCCAGCCAGGCCGCCAGCTCTCCAGAATCCTTAAGAAATCCTTGACCACCCATTTGGATGAGGCTCCTCTCCAGCAGCGCTGTCCTCCCTTCCCCGCCAAGCTCCAGGCCTGCCTGCTCCTGGTACTATTTACAAGCGGCATTTCAAACACAGGTGACTTAAAGAGAAATGAGAAGGGAAGGGGAGAAAAAAAAAAACCACGCCACATACACACAAATTTCTTCAAACCCCAGCAGGCAGGAGCCTGGAAAGCAGCTTCACGGTGCGTTTCCAGAGATGCAAACACTGTAAAAATGCCAGGGATTCTTTCATCAGCCAGGCTGCCGCAGCCAGACCATTTTCCATCTGCTCCCCACAGCATCCTCAGCTCTGTACAGCTAATAATCCGCTCTCTGACAGGTCATTACGGAGATTTTTAACCCCAGGAGCTGGGGGCTTGCGTGCAAGCTGGAAATGAAAAGCACTGACCTCTCATTTCAGCGGCAGGGAAAGTGCCGAATCAGGAGATCACTTTGTGCACCCGAGTCGCTAACGGCTTCCCAAAGCTGCCCTGGGTGTTTCTATGGCCGCCGCCTCCTCCTCCTCCTCTTCCTTCTCCTGCCTCAGCACCTGCTCCCCAGTTCCAAGCTGGGGTGTCCAACCCAACCTCATCATCCTGCCTCTCCAGAGCCTCTCTCCAAATCACCGATGGGGCTGGAGATTGGCAGTGACCACCTCAGCCCTGCACAACACTTTTCGTGTCACGGATGCGCAGCAATTCTTTTGTGCGGGTGGGCAAAGCTGGTAACCAGCTGGATGAACCAGATTTTTGGCCGGTAACAGCCCCTTCCCAGCCTTAAGCTGAGACATGGAATCCAGGAACAACCCCAGTGGTGCACCATTGATGACCACTGATGCGCAGGACCAACCCACTGGAACTGCCAGCAGAGGATGTTCAGTCTCCAAAGCCAAGAGTTGCCGACCCAAAGTTAGAGCACACAGAGGGCCATGGCGAACTCAGGTCAGAGGGGCAAAGAGACAACGATCTGACCTTGCAGTGGCAGGAAAATCACCTGCTCCATGCAACACCTGCACAATGCCAGCTCGGCCAGCTCTCCACTCTCACCTGGAAATTCACCTTGCTGCTCCAAACGTGCACATACACACGCACACACATCTCCATAAATATTATTTATACATGCGGAATAAGGAGAGCAGATGAGTAGGCCTTGGGTCTGAAACTCTGCAAACAGCAGCAGCTTTTGCCAATTCCTACCACAACAAAAGGAAGAAGGAGCCCAGAAGTCCACTGGGTCCCCGGCAATTAGAGAGCCAGGAATAATCAAAGGGTTAGAAAACAAGAGGAGCAAAAACCCTCACCCTACAGAGGAGGTGCCAAGAGAGCCCAGGCTCTGCTAATGCAGACGGAAGGGAACCACAAACAGGAAGGACAGGAACATGCTGGATAGGCAAGAGCAGGGGAAAAGGCATGTCGTGCCGAGAGTGGGGCAGGGAACTTAAGACATGCCACCACAGGAAGAGGGACTAGAGCAGGGATCTGCCCTTTCCAGACCAGAGTTGAATACTGGGACCCTGGAATGAGATCTAGAGGGATCTCCTGAACATCTTCAATTGCACGTGGCTCTAAAGCATTTTCCACAGCTTCTTCCCTCCCCAAAACTCCCATCCCAGTTCCCCATTTCTGTATTCCACTATTGCAGGTTCAATCTCTGCAGCCAGAGGAGCATTTTGGGTCCTTCTCCCAAGCCAGACCCCCAAGGGACTCCAAACTGCCACACTGCCATTATTTTGGGTGCACAGGAGCCCCTGGCTACTGCATCCCATGGCCCAGAGAAAGAGGTGACTTTCCCACTGCCTGCTTTGCTCAAGCTGAAGAAGCATCGGGTGGTATCCAGATCCTCCCCACTCTCCTGCCGGGGGAGTAATGCTGCCACAAATCACAGTATCTCAGAAAACAGCGAGGAGATTGATTCAGCTGTAAACGTGTCCTTCCCCTTACCTCCTGCCATCGCAGGATTGATCCCCGCGCAACATGAAAAGCATGTGCTCACTTGTTGGCCTGGAGACCTGCCAACAAAGCGTTTTAAGAGCAGTCCTGGAGCGCAGATCCTGCAAGGAGACAGCTTTCTGCTTGGGAATGCTGCACACACACAGCACCAGACATGAATAATTCAGCTCCATTAGGTGCTGAGACCTCTATAATCCACATCTATGGGCTGGGATAGAGCCAAACCGTATTCAGAGGCAAACCTGAAAGTTCACTTTCAGGGCTGCACACACACCTAGAGACAGCTCTTCCACCAGAACAGCTCCACTTCCAAAAGGCAGCAAGGAAACCACATCAGCCCACAGCTCTTTGTGCTAAAACCAGTGCAAGATGCTCGGAACCCGCCGAGCCCGCACCACTCCGGCTTTCTCTGCCGGTTACCAGAGGCCAGGAGACCAAAGCTGGGAAGGACTGACTGCCCAAGGGCGGCGAGATGTAGGAGAAAGCTCTTCTCCTGGCAGCAGCCAGCCCACACATAGGGAGACTGTCTCATAGCCATGTGCTCCAGCCTGCAGCGCTCCAGGATCAGCCTCTGGTGGCTTCCAGACATGACTGACTGCAATTTTCACCCTGATTAACTTTCAGGAATGCCCCCAAGAAGGAGCGGCAAAGTGGACAGGGAAGGGAGGGAGAAAATCTGCAGTATGCAGCATTTCCTCCAGCGGGCACAAGGCAGGGAGCAGAGGGTTTGGTGAGATGGCTGCTCCAGCTGGGAGCGACCCTGGAGAGCAGAGCCCTCTGCTTCCTCCCAAAAGAGCCAAAGGCAGCAGCATGGAAGGGATGCTGCCCCTCCATCTCTCCAAACTCCCAAAGGGCTCCCCATGAGCCCCCAGCTGAGGCAGCAGCACGAGGGGCCGCAGTGCTGAGGCCCTTCCTCCCACCGCTGGCAGCCAGCCGGCTGCTCTCCCCATCCGCTGCCTCTGCACAAGGTCCCTTTTTGTTTCCTTTTACGACTAAAGAAACTCGGGGCAGTGGGGGGGAACACACTGCCTTCCCCGCGCTGCCGCGCTCGCTCCCCACTCAGCTCCTACCGCCGTGCCTGTAATCCCCCAGCTGGGCTTGTTTGGGTTGGATTTTTGTTAAGTAACTCCCATGTCTTTTCTGCAGATTTCTTTTTAAGATGTTCGTTTCTCCCCGCCCCCTCTCTCTAGAGCTGGGGGAGAGAGAAGAGAAAAAAAAGAGAGAGAGAAAAAAGGAGAAATGTTGAACGTGAGCCAGCTGGCACGAACAAGAGGAGACGGAGAAATCTGCACAAAGGAGCTTCCTCACTCACTTGCTGCTTTCAGCTCAAGAAATCACGCAGGGGAGGAGGGCTCGCTCTCCCCCAGACATCAGTCAGGCCGTAGCAGACAAAGGAGATTTGCCATGACACCCTCCAGAACTGCCACCCAATGGGGGCAGGATCCCTCCACAGCCTGCGCCCCGCGGGAGTCTGAGCTGTTGCAAAACACACCGAGGCGCAGAGCTTCAAAACAAGCTGTTCAATGTGGAATTAAGCAAGATTTTGAATGGAGGAGCTGCACTCCCGCCTCCGCGCTCGCACAAGGCGCCGGGAGAACTTCGGTGGCTCTCGGGGCTAAGCAGGACGGCGCCGGCAAGCTGCCAGGAGGGAGAAGGCTGAACCCAATTTGAATAAAATGGAGCCACCCTTGTTTTTTTAATATGGAGGTGCACTCTGTCAAGACTACATCTTCCAGCATGCACTGCAACCAGAGCGCCCAGAAAGCCAGTGACAAACTTGGGCCAGGACTCCCAAGTTTCCAAAGGCTGAGCCTTGACACTGGAGATGAACCTGACACAGGGCAGCGCTGGAGCCATGAGTCATTTGTTGGCATTCTTGAGAAAAGCTTGAACTATTTCAGTCCAGGCATGACAAAAGCAGGACAGACGAGGTCACTGGAAGAGGCTGGAGATGGAGGAAAGCGGAGAGGTGAGCTGAGACCACTTTGGTGGAGGGGCAGCCAGGCAATCACCCTACCTGGAGCAAAGCTACAGAGATTTATCATCCACAACACCTATCTGCTCCCAAATACACACTCAGGCCTCAACTTCACATTCATCAGCAGGCAAAAGATGCTCCTGGGATCAAAATTCAACCTCACACCAACTCCCATTCACTCATGACCTTAAAACAAGACTTTCATAGCAACACTCTACACAGCTGCAGCACATGACAACGTCCAGCAAAGTTGTAGATACAAAAGACAGGCACACAGTGCCAGTGTGTTTGAAGAAAATTCCAGAATAGCTAAAACCTGGCATTTGCTTCTTACTGACACTTCTATAACCTCAACACCATGAGGATCAACTCAATCTAGGGCTGAAAAACCCAGGGTTCTTGAACACATCTGACTGGCAAAGCCACCCTCGTCAGAACCCCTCACTTCCCTCAACTCCCAATGGACCACACACGGCCCTGATACATGAGGCACACAGAAAGGGGGGACACAAAGAGGACAAGCATTTCAGGCTTTCCTTAATATCGGGAAAACTGGAACAGGTACTTCTTTAATCCTCCCATCAGTCTTGCAAGTATCATCAGCAAAGTTCCAATTTTTTGTCTGTTCGTGCCTCGAGAGCCCGCGGTTCTTCAGATTTACAATTATTTGATTTTGATGTCTCTCAACTTGTGCATTTTTATCAAGGTACTACTTCTGTACTGAATAAAACATAGCTCACATTTCCTCCACCAACTCATAAGGAAGTTCAAGAGCTTGGTATTTCAAGAAAGCTATCAGTGAGAGAACCGTCACATGGTCATTAGTACATGGTCCTCAGGTGAATCAGGAGGCACACTGATACCTGCAGACCCACACGAAGGCACTGAACCCTCCATTCCATTCCTGTGAAAGATGGCTGGCCTTCTTGGAGCACCTTCTTGGAACACCTGCTCACTCTCTGCCGAATTGCACTGGAGTCACTTCTCCGGTGGGAAGTTGAGCAAGCACCATCGTTGCACACAAGCCTGAATGTACATGCCTACATGATTCAGGTCATAGAATCGTAGAGCAGACCAGGCTGGTAGGGACCTTGAAAGGTCACCTGCTCCAACCTTTTGTGGAAAAGGGAGATCAGGTAAGATTTTCTATCACCCTGTCCAGTCACATCTTGAAAACCTCCACCAGCATGGACTCTTACTATGTCCTGAAGAGGGTTGTTTCAGGGAAGGCGTGTAGAAATTTTCTTTCTTATGTTGAGACGAAACCTCTCCCAGTGCAATTTTTATCTGTTGGCCCTTGACTTCTCCATACGGCTCCTCTTTGTAGCTGCCCTTAAATCCAGCAGCATTCCAACACACACGGCACCCCTGCTGAGAGCTGATGGACCTCCTGCTAGGCAGGAGCCAGGTTCACAGGAAAGGCCAAGGTGCTAGGATAACACAGTGGCATGGACTGGAGGAGCATCAAGAACAGCCGGAGCGGGCAAGAGTCATGCCAGCGCTTTGTTACAGCTCTGACAGCACTGTCCAGTGCGAGCCACGACCCCTTCCCAAGCCTCTGCCATGGAGATGAGCAGGGAGCAGCAAGGCTCAAGCTCTGGATCACAGCCTGCTCATCCAAAAATGCCAGGACAGACATCTTGCAGCCAGCATGACCTTGCAGACTCTAAAATCTCTGGCAGCTGAAAATGGCCAAGATCGTTCTCGGCACCCAAATCCACAAGCGCAAACTATGCCCAGTGTCTAAACTTTTGCCTGTAGGGGAAAGAGGAATTGAAAAACCCACACGTGTGGGAGAAAAAGTATTCAGTAGGTAAAATGACAGCGCAGCTTCCTTCCTGCAAGCTCAACTCTTGGATCTTCCCTGAATCACGGCTGCCCAACAAGGATTTACCCCTCACTGTTGCCTCTGCACGCTGGAAGACTTCCCTGTGTAACTGGCATGCCCAGACCTGCATGCAATGGTTTAATAATAACCAGAAACACAGCCCCATCTTCACCCAAAATCTGTATCCCCTGCTCACCCCATGATCCTCACGTGACACCCTGTGGGTGTCACGGCATCGCTGGCACCCAGCAGGTGCCCGGCAGGCACTGGCAGTGCCACAGGAGCAGACCGGTGTCACCACAGGGTTTGGCTGTCAAAGACTGACACACAGACCATTGGCAGCTGCACAGTGGCAAAAGCAAAAAGAAACACTGTGAGCAATAACCACCCAGGATTAACTGTGAAGCACTTTGGGTGAGTCTACCCCAGACAAGCCAGTGCATTCCGGCAGCACCAGACATGGCCCTGGTGCTCCCCTACCACCACAAAGGCCATTCTTGTTGAGCCCAGCCAGCCGTGTCGCTGCTGGCTGGTGCCAGAAATAACATTAAACACTCAAAACTAGACATCTGAGCCAATCTGCTTGGCACTGCAATGCTTCCCACAGGGATAAACCTGGGGAATGACTGTCCATTGAACAGAGAGCTGGTTTCCACTGGGAAAGTGGAACAGCCACGTGGATTTAAAACCAGTGCAGTTATATCCTTGCTAACCCCAACACTGAAGTGAACTGATTTATGAGGCTTAAAGGTATCTGAAGTGGTGGCCTGTCCTAAAGCACAACCTAGAAGGGGCTAGAGGGCACACAAAAATAACCCAAGAGGTTCCCAAACTTCAGTGCTCCATGCAGGCTGGAAGATCGCCAGCAGCGAGAGCAAGCAGTAAGATGGATGTGACCAGGAAAGATCCTCAAAGCATCGGTCACGGAGATGGGAAGAAAGAAGACCTGGCGGACACCAAAGACAACCAAGGGGCATAAATAACCACTGGAGTAAGCACCAGAAAAGGGAGCTCGCCCTTTTCCCCTGCTCACCCAACGCTGCCAGCAGGGATGCAGGAAGGCAGCCGGGTGTTGGCAGCATCCCGAGCTCAGCGCGTCGGTGGGAGCAGGGCAGGCGCTACTGAACCGGCCATTTGCTCCCTTTCCTTACAGGGCTCCAGAGGCAGTGAGACTCCTGACCTTGCTCCTGGTCTCCCTGCTGTCCCCCAGCCCCATGGTGGGCCTGGTCCCAAACCGGGTTCTGTTGGTCGCAGACATGCAGGTATCCAACAAGGATCACCCTCCACAGAGGTACAGCAGCCAACGGCAAATCACTGACAGCACTGCCACTCCGCACCAAAGTCCACATCTCTTTTCCATCATCTTCATCAAAAGGAAAAGCACCAGAGTGATGCCAGCTGAGCGGTGTCTCCCGGCCACAGTTCTGCCTCCACAGGAGAGGGGTACAGCAGCGCAGGTTGGAGAGGACGGTCGGCTGCTGGCTTGCTTGCTCCCAGATTGCTCCGAGGGAAGGGAGAGCTTCTGGGTTTTATTTCCTTTATCTCTCTCTCCTTTTAGGAGCAGAGCACGCAGCCAGCCTTGGCTGTTTCCCAGCCTTCAGAAGAGGATGAACATCTCTCCACCGCTCCAAAACCGAAGGAGCTGCCACTTCACCTATTAATGCCTTTAATTCCCTTCATTCGATAACCAATTAGGGCACCTTGGCTCCCAAAGCTGAGGCTCTGTTTGCAGCGAGGCCAGTGCGTGCGGCTGTAATCCCTCTTCCTGTCACATCATCAGCCTGGGAACACTTTGGGAAAAAAACAACCAGACTGTGAAGTAAAGGAGGAGGGAAGGCAGATGCAGACAGGGACAAATGCAAGCAGAGCAAGTACCATGCCGAGAAATCCCTTTTTTTTTTCCTGGGAGGGATAATAAATAGGTGTATCTCCTAGATTAATATGGCACATTTGCAAAGCTCTGATATCCATCAGAAAGTTGCTAATTTGTGCTAATGACCCATTGCAAATTGCCGAATTTTGTGAATTAGCCAGCGTACAGGAATACAATAAAACCCAGCGAAAACCATGCATCAAAGCGGGCTGGGCTTATTTGGGGAGTCCTAGTGCACTTGGAATTACTTGTGGCAATGGATGCAGAGGAAAGGCGCAGGTTAGATATGAAACCCCCTCAAAAATAAACGACATCCTCAGGACAAGAAGAAATGTCAACAAGGCTACTAAACCTTTGGGGAAGGAGCAGTAATTCTCCCAGAGATGAGCAAGATTCTTCCTCTGCTATTGGATTCATGGTGGTTACTGTTAGTGAAGTTGTTACACACCTCATTTTCACTCCTTTAAAGCTGCACAGCACACTCCTCCTGATCCACCCTTCATTTCCTTGGAGAAGCACCAGGAAAACTCCAAGTCAAATCTTTGGACCCACTTGAACCAACAACACTCCGTTTAATCCAAACCACAAATGGGCTCAGCAAATTAATTAAAATCAATTTTGTTATCAATAAATCAGCATAGCCCCGTCGCACATGATGGAGCACTGTAGAGATCTCCTCATTCCAGCCACTGGAAGAACGAGTGGGCCAAGAACAGCTCAGAGAGAAAATCCAATGCCACAAAACCCTTCTGTGTTTGGGGAAAGAGCAGCATAAAGCAACATCATCTTTCCTTTTATTACACCATGAACACGGCAATGAATTGTAGAAGTTGAGCATTTAACATTTCAATACAAAATATCAAGGTTCTCCTGAAATTATCTTTATTCATCCACAAAAAACTGCACTTGCATCCTTTCATACCACTCACACCACATCTGAGCTGACGCTCAGCAGCTACGTCAGTGGGTTTTGTGCGTGTGAAGGACACTCAGCTGCAGCGAAAACAAAACAACCTCTTGGGCTCGTCTCAAAAACTGATTTTTCACCCAAATGCAGACGGGAATTGGTTTCCTTTAAAGAAAAAAAATCAATCACAAGAGTAACTGGAGTCCCAGAGCAAGTTTCCTGGTCAGGCAGCCATTCCCTATTTTCTTACTGTAAAAATTGTTCAAGCTCAACCTCACTCCTTCCTCTGTCACCACGTCATACCTCAAGGCACCGACCCTCGGTAGCAGGAAAGTGCATCTGCATGGCAAAATACGCCACGTCCCAGTGGGATCTCTTTTCCTGCCCTTTCCCAACACAAAGCAACACCCTTCCTCATCCAAGTCAACCCAGCATGGGGACGCAGAGCAGACCAGCTGCTGCCAGGGTGGTCAAAGCTCTGGTTCAGGAGCCACACACGGCCACCAAGGAGCTCCCAGGGCAGCTGCATGCTCTGAGCCAGCTCATCTACCTACCCCTGATCTTAGAAAAAGTCCTTCATACCCACATGGGCTCCTCAACACACCCCCACCCCAACCACAAACCCTGATGGAGTCAGGCAGCCCCATGCAATGGCATTCTCATCCCTCCACCCACTGCCACAAGCACCCAAATTAGGATGTTCCCAAGTAAGCAGGCAAGATCCAAGGGAAAAGGACAGGCCAGAGAGCCCATGAAACATCAGAAGAGGCACCAGGGGAGAACTGCAGACAGCCCGGGCCATCGCCAGGTGCTTCAGGGGCTTTGGTGCTTCCCAAAATCTATCTCCACAAACCACCATCAGCTGCAATGGAACACAGGTTTGGGAACAGACATGTGACTGTTCCAACCCCAAGCTTGGGGAACCGGCAGTCCGTACGCTGCAGAAAGCCTGCTATGATAACCATGGACTTGACTTCTCTGTGACCTCGGTGGGCGACCACCCCGTGGACTCCAGCACTGATCCACTCACTGCCTTCACCGCGTACAAGCAACCGAGCGTGGTTAAACTGTCACCAGCTCCTGGCAAGGTCACCTGCGGCCTCACCTCGTCTCTGCAGGGAGCCAGCACGTGATGCGCTCCCCAGGAGCATCTGCCCGCTCACTGCCAGCCGCTGGCAGGTCCCTGTCTGTGGCCAGGAACACCGGCAGCAGAGCCAACGCTCAAAGGGTATCGCTGCGCACGCAGGATGTCACACAGCCCCAGAACAACATACCTGGCACCGTAAATACCATCTTATTTACATAATGCTCCGGATAAAGGGGACAAAGAGGCTTATTGCATTACATCTGGGACTAGTATTGCATCAGCGCCCACAGGCCCTAATCCCAATCAGAGCCATGCTGCGCAGGGAGCAGTGGGACAGTGTCGAGGTGCATCCCCACTCCCAGCCCAGCCAAGGTCGAGCTCAAGGCTCTGCCTCTTCCCACCACAAGCACGCAGAGAAAGATCCCTACACCTGGGAAATTCCAATTAAATCAGGCACGACATGTGACTTTGGTCCCCCACCACCATCAACTGAGCCCAAGAGCGGGCTCCCAGACATGGCTCTCCACCTGTCCTGGCCTGGACACAACACACACAGATCAACTTTGTCTGGGGAAAGACGCCCCCATGGAAGCACTAGAAAGACTAGGCAGCTTCTGGTTTTCTTTAATTTATGCCATCACAATTAAAAATACACTGTAAATATAACCTGGAGGCAATTCTTGATTCAAGGCAGCCCTGTTCTCCAAAAGAATAAACCAGGCAGAGAAAACTCTGCTCCATCCTTCCTGTTAATTCAAAATAAAGACACACAAGCTGTTGGGTAGCTCCAATACTGCGTGAGAACACCTCAGCCTCCTTTGAGAGCCCTTTCTTCTCAGAAATGGCACCTTTTCAGCTCGATCTACAGGGAAAAAGCTTTTGAGGCAGCAGAAGCAATGCTGTGACCACTGATATCCGACAAGCCAGGTGCAAGGGAGCGTGAGGGGACTTTGCAACTAAAGCAAGGGAGGGATTATTTGGAGTTACCACCCAGGACAGGGTTACAGACAATCAGATGGATTCCCCCAAATACTATCGCCTCTTTCAGCACACGCAGAGGTAACAAGTGTGTTAAGAGACATCTCCATGCACACACACACCAGCCCCTGAGGCTAACGAGCAGCCTAATGGCGACTCACCAAACACACAGACCAGGTCCGAGTGCTTGGCTTGGAAAAGGGAACACAACCCCCTCCCTGTGCTCTGGCCATACTCAATTACAGGTCATTACAACTTGCTTGATAATTAATTTCCTCCAGTGGCTCTAACCGGAGGCAGCCCTTGCCCTGCACGCCAGGCCAGTCCAGGTGAAACATTAAATCCTTGTCCTTTTACACCACAGAGACGCTGTACTCCTGGCACTGCGCACGTCTCCCTTCTCCTCCTCACAGGAGAGGAGAAAACCTCTCTGGATGAACAAGGGCGTAAAAGGGCAAGCATTTGTGTTTTGCGACCGAAACAGCTTCAAAACAATAAATTATTAATTATTTCTGGTCAAGAGTTAATCAATAAAATCAGCTGCCTGGATTTTCTGAGTGCCGTGCGTGTGCGGTCGCGTACCGCCAACAAAGAGCTAGAAATGTGCGGCATAATCCGATGCTAGAGTCATCGCACAAAGCGTGGAAATAGGTTTTCCTGAGGATGTCCAGGCGAGGAACTGCCTGTGCACGATGGAGCCCGAAAGACAGCCCTGACACCGGCATCCTTGCATCTTCTGGAGGAGGGGGAAAGAGCCTATGGGGTTCTTCGGTGCGTGCTTCGGAAAATGAGCGTCTAACGCCTCCTCCGAGGGAAAGGGCCTTCCCAGAAAGGGGGGGAAAAGGAAAGGAAAGGCAAGAGGAGGGCTGCTGGGAGATGGAGGGGAGCCAAGTCTCGCAGACCAGACCTGAACCTGTGACCTTCCCCGTGTACACAACGGGCGGGAGAACGCACGGCAGGAGTGCTTGTCCCGCCGGCTGCTCCAGCCCTCGCTGGACAACCGGCCACGTTGTCACCGGCGGGGTCACCCCCAGATCGGCCCCGTTGGCCAACGGGGGCTCGAAGGAGCGCTCGTCCTGCGGCACCGGGCCGCGGGCACACAGCCCGGCCCCATGGGTGATGCCGGGACGGGCTCCGCTCTCGGGGTCTGACCCCCCAGCAACTCAGAGGGACTTGCTAAATGCACTGGAGAACATTTAATCTTCCAGGATTTGTACCGAGAACCTCCTGCTAGCACCCCAAAAGAGCTGGGATCCAAGGAACCTTCGCTCCCGCAGCCCCTCTGCTCCTGTGCCCCCCAAACCCTCTCTGCACAGAAACG
This sequence comes from Dasyornis broadbenti, assembly GCA_013397935.1. Classification (NCBI taxonomy): domain Eukaryota; kingdom Metazoa; phylum Chordata; class Aves; order Passeriformes; family Dasyornithidae; genus Dasyornis; species Dasyornis broadbenti. The sequence continues at coordinate 396,986 of VZRN01003943.1, forward strand.
GGGGTGAAGAGGGGTGACCCCCCTCCGCCCAGGAACACCGCTGTCCCCTCGGGAGCCCCCTCCCCGCCTTCATCACCCCCACCAGCCCCGATCCTTCCCGCAAAACCTTGGCACGGCGGTGACCCCACGCAGGGGACACCTTCTCCCTGCAGCCATCGGGACCGCGGGACTCCGAGCGCGAGCCTCGTGATGACAAAAGCGGGGCCCGCACCCCTCGGGCGACCCGACCCCAACGGCCACGACACCCGCGGGAGCGCGTTCCCAACGGCCACGGGGAGGACCCGCAACAGCCCCCTGGTCACGGGGGGGAAGAGGGGGCCGAAGGGCACACAGACCCTCGTCCCCAGTGGTCCCGGGCGGAGGCACCCAGAGCCCCGTCCCCAAGGGTCACGGGGGGGCACAGCCCCGTCCCCATGGCCACAGGTGAGGGAGGGGGAGGGCACATATCCCCGTCCCCAAGTGGCCTGGGTGGGGGGCACTGCCCCATCCCCAGGGGTCACAGAGGGGATGGGGGGGCCATTGAAACCCCCGTTCCCAACGGCCCCGGGGGAGGGACATTCAGAGCCCCGTCCCCAAGGGTCACGGGGGGGGGGCACTGCCGCGTTCCCGAGGGTCACCGGGAACAAGGGGGGAGGGCACATATTCCCGTCCCGGCCGTCACGGCCCACGGCGGCGGCCCCGGGCCCAGCCCGTGTGGAAGGGCGAGGAGGGGCGGCCGAGGCCCGAGGGGAGCCCCAACCGCCGCCCCCCCCACGCCCTGCCCCCGCG
>VZRN01003943.1:397899-433338 GCA_013397935.1 Dasyornis broadbenti
GCAAAACGCGGAGGGCGGAACGCGGAGCGGCGTCCCCGGGCGGCGCGAAAACGCGGAGCGGATATCCCGCCCGAAGGATCGGGAGCCGGAGCGGGACAAAGCCCGGAGCGGACCATTCCCTGCCTGAGGAGCCGGAGCCGCCGCGGTGCCACCTCTGAAACGGCGAGGGGCATTTTTTGGGCGTGTTTCACGCTCTGAGCGGTGTCTTGTCCTCCCAAGGCCACGCTTTTAGCTCCCTGAGCCAGCACAGAAAGGCCGGGGGCGAGGGGGTCGTCTCCAGCCGGGGCATCCACACCTACCTCAAAACCCACCACATCGTGCCCCACGCTGCCACCTTTCCTCTCCAAACACTCTTCTGGATGGAAGCAGTATCTGGGTTCCCTCACGCCCTGGAGGTGACATGTCCCCTAACTACTCTGCTTCCCACCCAAGGACTCAGCACCGGCCCCGCTGACTGGGGAGGAAATTCCAGCTCATCTCAACCCTGGCCCCTGGACACTCCAAAACCTCCACTCCTTTCCTTAAAGCCTCAGCATCAGCCCCACTGTTCAGTGGGGAAATTTCGCCTCACCTCAGTGGGGATGTCCCAGCCCTGTCACCAGGACACCCCAAAACCAGCAAGGTGAACAAGCTGTGCCAACGGGAGATGGGATGCAGCATCCAAGCCAGCAGCCGGAAGTGCTGAGCACGGAGCAGGAACGTGGTCCTGCAGATGAGAGGGGAGCACCAACTCCATCCACCCAGCCAGGGTTTGCTGTGGGTATTCCAGCCCCGAGGGGTGCCACCAGTCCTTGAGTGTGCCACCATCCAGTGTGGTTTCAGAAGGGCACCAAAGGAGATGCCCAATGGAGCTGATCTCAGCATCTCTTCAATGACATGGTTTTGCCATGACCACGAGCAGGGCCTGCCATCCAGCCTGCCCGCGGCTGTCAGAGATCCCACGGAATCCTACAGACGAAGGCGGACACGAAACCCTTGGGGATGAAACCTGCAGGCGTCAGGCGGATGTGACTTGTGAGCGACAAAGGACAGGGAGGTGACAAGGCAGCTGCCGCTGTCGGAGGTGGATGCAGGAGATGGTTTAAAGCCTGGCTTAGGCATGGGATGGGTGATCCATCTGGAGAAGCAGTACCTTGGGATCAGGATTTTAATGGGCACTAGGTGTGATGGGCAGGTGGGATTTTGTGGGATCACAGGGATGGTACAAGATCCCACTCTGTCATGGCCTTGTCTGATGGTGCTGCACTCCTGGGACAGGAGCAGGAGCTGGAGCCACCCTGGCACCTCCTCCCTGAGTGCTCAGACTTCCAACCCTCTGTGTCCCACCTCTCCCGCACAGCCCCCAAGGAAGGCACTCCTGTCTCCTCCTCCCCAAAGCACCAGGACCCCAGGATGACTCCTCAAGCACCCTATGCCTCCCCAGCTCCACTCCTATTGGCACCACAGATACTTCCCGTCACTCTCAAGGGACATCCACCACGACAGTAGGATCTCCATGTAACAAGAGTGCAGGGAAGTGTCCAGGAATCCCAGCACAGCTGACTGGACCATAATGGTGGGACACCAGGGACAGAGCAGATGGGGGGATGCAGCCAGAGGAGGAAGGAAGCAGGAGAATCCCATCGTCCTTGGCCACACTGAGCAGCAGCTCCCACACCATAACCTCTGTGCCGATTGCGGGCAGCTCAGAGCTGATTCACCTGTGAGGGTTTTCCCACTGAGGAATAATGTGGGTGGGCGTTGGATCCAGCCCCACCATTTCCAGCAGCTCAGAGATCCCACAGGCAGCAAATGGAGCCAGAACACAGCTCCCAGGGCAAATGGCATGGGACCATTTCCAATACTGCAGCACGAAGGCTCTGCACCCTCCTCCTCCTCCTCTCCCATGGGGCAGAGGGCTGGGACAACCCATGCCCAGGGACTGTACCAAGCAGCCGAGCTGGCAGCCCCCACCACATTCCTGGGAAAGAGGAGGAGGAGGAGGGATGCTGGCAGTGCTGGGGGGTCACTCTGTCCCCACCCGGAGCAGGGTGGGCTCGGGGTAATGAGGAGGAGCTCTCAGACCATGGCAAGGCAGAGCCCAGTGCACACCAGTGCGTGATGAGCACAGACACAACAACGTGGGAAGAGGTTCCGTGTGAGGGAGCAGAGAAAAAGGCAAAATACAGGTTATTCCAAAGGTGTTCTACACACAGCTGCTGGGGGCCAGGTTTTGGGGGGTGGCTGCTGCTTTGGTACAGATCAGGAGAGAAGGATGTGAGGTTGGGCGCTCCGCAGTGATTCCAAAGGGCTGGAAGAGCACCTGTGAGCCGGCACAGAGCCCTCCTCTAACCCCATCCCCGCCTGGCAGGGCTCAGGCTCTCTGGCTGTTGGGAGCCATCCCCCTCATCCTCTCGGCTTCTCTGACCCCATCCAGCCAAAAACACCTCAAGGCACATTTTGGAGAGGGAGATCCTGCCAAAGCCAGGATGGAGCTGGGCTGGCCGCTCCCGGTGAGCTGCCCATGCCCATCCTGGGACCCACCGCTCCTGGGGCTGCCAGTGATTGTTGAACTCCATCCTGTCAAGCTCCATCTCCCACCCACCCCTGTGTGCAGTGCAGGACTTCCCGGGAAGCACAGGGCTGTTGGGCCAGGTCGTGGTGAAAACACGTCTCTTTTAATGCTTTTGGAATACAAGAGATAAAGCAATACCCAAAAACAATCTGGGATCAGGGATCCGTCCTGCACCTGCTTTCCAGAGCCGAGGACCATCCTGGCACCCCTCAGAGGCAGTTGGGTGCTGCGTGGGAACCAGTGCTGCTCTCCAGCGCTCACCCCATGGCTTTCTGCTTCATTAACCCCTTCTTCGCTCCCTGATGGATCTTTGCATCCAGCTTCCCTGTAAAGAGGGGAATTAAAGAAAAAAACCCCACAACAAACCCTCATCACTCTTTATTTTTAAATGCTATTTGCAATGCAAATGAGCTGGAGGCAGCGAGGTCTCCTAGTTAGTGTGTTCCTGTCACATCCAATTATCCTGCTTGAGGAGCCAGGCGTTTCCAGCCACCGCGGCCTCCCTCCGCAGGCGCGACACCGGGGAGCCGGGGGCAAGCGTGTCCGACGCAGCCAGGAGACGCCGGAGAGGGGGAAATTCAGCGAGGAGGACAGAAAATTAACATCCAGCACTCGCCTGCCACTACCAGGGGAGAAACCGATCCCTGCGCCCGCCTGTGGGATACACGCTGACACGCTCCGAGGAGATGGGGCACTGTCAAACACCGTGTCAAGGACGTGTTTCTCCACAGCGCAGCAAAAGCCAGCACTGGGGACAACAAACCCTCAGCTTGGGATGATGGTGCAATGGCACCCAGCGTGATGGGGACACCTGCTCCACGCTGCCAAGTGCCAGGCTGGTGGTCTCCAAGGCCACCTGCTGCCTTTGCCACCAGGGAGAACCTCGGCCAGCAGCTCCAGTGGGACCTGGAGCAAACACTGCCTCCCCTTGTCCTTCACAGCCCTCGGTGGCTTCACTGCCAGCTCTGCTTTCCCACCAGAGGAGCAGGACACCAAAAACACGGGATTTTGGGCAACTCCTGCTGAAGAAGCCAGAAGCCAGGCACGGTGATGCGCTGTCTCAGAGGAGTGTCCCTGTCCTTCCTGTCTGTAGAAACACAAGGATGCTCCTGCTCTCCCAGGAAAAGCCCAGCTCTCAGAGCCAGCTTCCCTGAGAGGCTCTGCCAGCAGCCAGCACCAGTCACCTCCTCTAATGCCACATCTCCCCAGGACTCTCCTTCCTGCTGCTCCCCTTCGTCTTCGCATCCTCTAAATGCCAGCCTCGTCCTGCCTCTGTAGCTGGGAACAGGGATAGGGCAAGATATACCATGTTCCCAACAAGTTCTGCTTTGGCCACTGCTCCAAAATCTGCTGGTAAATGTCCCTGTGCCATGAGGAGGTGCTTCTCCAGAGAAAATGGCTCCTAACCAGCCAGTGACCATCACCTTCTCTTCAAACCACGAAAACATCTCAATTCCAGCTCAACAAAGAGGGTTTGCAGGTGACTGCGCCACAGATCCACAGACTGAAACACAACTTGGAAGATGATCAGGGAGATCCTCCATCCCCTTGGCCACCTCAGAGAAGACCTTCCCCTCACCTAAGGATGGGGAAGAAGGCCCCTCCTTGCAATGGCTGTTTCCAGACACTGGCACCCAAGGACGCTGAGCCAGCCCATCCGGAAGCAGCGTGTCAGACCATGCTGTCCCCATGCTGGGGATGGTTTTGGCAGGAGAAAGGCAGCAAGTTCACACTCTCTCCATGCTCTGATCCCCTACCACCACGAGTGTCACCAGGGTTGACATATTTCATGAGCCTGCCTGCTCCTCCTGGACTCCAAAAACATTGGGAGGCTCCTCTGCTCTTCCAGCTGGCAAACATCACACACCACACCGGTAACCTTTAAGAAAAGGCTAAAAATAAGGCAAAGCCCCAGGGTCTCCTGCTCTTTCTGCTCAATGATTCAAAGCCTCTCGTCTCACACCGTGTCCTCTGCTCCTCCGCACTCTTGCAGCCGCCAGCTGTTGGAGCGAGGTTTCTAAGTGATGCTTCAGGGAAGCTTTGCCTGGATTCAAGGAAATCTCCCATGAGAAAGGCCAGCAAGCTTTGTCCTCACACGCTAGAGCTACGCGGGGACGTGTTTGGGGAGTGCTGTTCTCCCAGATGCAGCACTGTGCCCATCCCTTCCACACAAACAATGACCCTGGCCGCAAAACTTGAGCCATGTTAGGATTTTTTTCCCATCCCCAGGCTGCTACAAACAGCTAATTTGCAACAGAGAAGCATCCGGATGTCATTGTGGCGAGGTCCATGCTGTTATCTGGCAAGGAAAACTGCTCTGGCTTGGCTTCCCAACAAGACAAACTGGCATTTTATCATGGTTTGAGCCAGGTTTCAAGGAGACCAGGGCAGCCGGCAAGCCCAGGTGGGGATGTGAGCCGGCACCTTCCCTCTGCTCTGCTTCCAGCTGGGAGAATTAAGCTTCTGACTGCCCGGGATGCAATGCCAGCTTCTATTAAAACAGCGCCTTGCGCCGCTGAAAGGTCAAAGGCTTCCCTGCTCCTTCCCTAGGCTGTCACAAATATCACCCAGACGGACCATGTCCCTTCCGGGAGGTGAGCGCGCAGCTCTAGAGCCCCCCCCCACTGCTCCCGTGACAGCTCCTATTGGGACAGAGGGCAGGGAAGGCAGGGCCAACAGCGGGAGTGGGAGCACAGGCAGCCGCCAGCACAGCCGGCTTCCTTCCAGGCTGTTAGACTGATCCTTCTCCAAGCAGGAAAGTGTCACAACACAAAGGAGACAATGTGACAGATGGGGAGGGGACTGGCAGCACCTGCACCCGGCGAGGCAGACGTGCAGGAGCCGCACAGCAGCTTCCCCCTCTTCCACCCATGGCTGGACAGAGGCAGAGGTGGGAGTGAGGGGGCACAAGAGAGCCTTGGGGAGAGCAAGGAGAGGTTAAAACAAGGGAGAAAAAGGATGCAGAGGCTGTGCCAGCACGCAACAGCCACGAGGCTGTTCTCCCACAGCCAAGGTGTTTGCATCCTAAACCACTCCTGCCTGCCCACTGGCACTGGGAATAACCCATCCAGGGGGAGGACTGTGCCACAAGCGAGATCCGAGCGCATGCAGGTCTCCATGCACTGGTCTCCATTGGCTCAATGCACCTCACAGGTGCAGCTCCAAAAGGCGAGGAAGAAACCAAATGGTTTTGCAGGAATGCCCCAACACCCAGCTGTGGGAGAAAGGTGCTTCCCTGAGCAGAGAGGGGAAAAAACCCTCAAAGCCAACAAAAATAACCCTCCACTGTGCTTCAAAAAGCCCTTACTAGCCAGTCCTGAGATACCCCCACACTCCTGAGCCCCAGGTACTAGTCCCAACGAGCCCCGTGGAAAGGAGGGAGATCACCCAGTTGTCTGCTCTGCTGAACAAACAGCCAAGACTCTTCCTGCTTCTGCTGCTTTTAGCCCGTCAAATTAATTTTTCACATCCCCTGCAAGTGCGTGCGGTGCCTTCCCCGGGCTGTGTGGTGGGGAGGCTGCTAATAAGGACAGAGCTGACTGCAGGCTCCCCAGCTGCCGCATCCCTCCTCCATCCTTTTTACGGCAGCGGGCAGGAATAACTGGCAGCCTGCGGAGGGGCTGGTGGCTCGTAAAAGGGACTAACGACACTGGCAAGCGGAGCGCAGACAGATGCTGCAGCGCTTCCCTGCGCGCTCTGCCAGGACATCCCATCCCGCCAGCCTGCGGATGGGGAACATCCATCTGGCCCTGCAGCTCTTGCTGTTCAAGCCCTCACCGTCCTCAGGGGCAAGAGGGTGATTTGGAACTACGGGACACGGAGGTTGCTTGGATCTGCCTGGGCATTGCTGCACCGACTCCTGTCCTGATCCAGGCCGATGCTGGCAGTGGATCAGCCACCGACACGGACACTCTTTGACTCCCTGAGCGTTTGCAGAGGCAGGAAGAGGCATGTATTTGGAAGGAAGCAACATCTGGGGAAAGGGGAACCGAAGACAAAAAAAAATATTACAGATGTATTCGAGCCATTAAACAAACACCTCCAGATCAAAGAGCAGAGGGCAAAGGTTGGGAACTCATCTGGCAAAGGCAAGCTGGGGTGGCGAGGGGAACCAGCTCCGAGGGCCAGAGGGGCATCTGGGGAAACTTTACTACTTACAGATTTTGTGTTTTCCTTTGATGGGAAACTTCACAACCATCTCCTGGGGATTAGTGCAGATAAAGACAAATGGAGAGTCGGACTCCTGGCTCAGGTCCGGATACTGTGAAACACAGAGAGACACAGAGAGCAGAGTCAGGGCAGCTGCGCGGGTGCAGAAGGAGCTCAGCGGGCAAGAACAGAGGGATCTCAGCCAAGACATGGGTTTTTGGAGGCTGCAGCAGCTCAGACTAAACCACTTCAAGAACTTTTAATGAAAAAACCCCAAACAATTTCAGGTTTGGGGTCTTATTCTGCAAGCCCCTTGCTCAGGCTCTTCCCACCGTGTCTCTGTTGGAGTTCACTGCCTCTTCAGATCCACTCAGCCTGGGTATTCCCAAAACCCTTTCAGCCCCCTTTTGCACCAACCTGTGTTACCTCTGTGGCTTCACACTCGATTTAGGCTGATCAGAACCCTGGGGCGTTGACAGGGAGGCAGTCAGGTCCCTGCCATCACCAGCCCACCTATTCACTGGGACAAGCAAGGGACAGATTTTCAGCCTGATGCATCCCCAGATACAGCTGACTGGGAATGTGAGTATTCCCACTAATCCCTAGCTGGCCATGGACAGCACAGCAGCACCTCAACCAACACAACCTGCCAAACCCAGCCTGAAATGACCACCAGAACAGTGGCCACCACCAGCCGTCCCAGCTGCAGATACATCCCCAGATGTTCCCCACAAAGCTCAGTCCAAACACAAGGATTTGAGATCTGGAGAGTGTGCACTGTCCTGCTGTGGGACACGCATCCTTTGATATTCACTTGCATTTAAAGGGTGAAAACCACACTTGCTACAAGCCAAGGTGATGGCTCCGAGAGGCCAGCTCAGGGCTGGCTCTGTGCACGGAGTCAGTGGAGGGATTTCACCACACTGAAGGCATGGGGGAATTTCATAGGAAGAGAATAAAGAGATCATAGTATCATAGAAGTATTTAGGTTGGAAAAGATTGTTTCTCTCATTAGCCATGTGGGGAAAATGGAGAAAAAGCTCACTGCAGGAAGCACACCAAGATCCTGGCTGGCTGCAGCTCAGCCTCTCTGGCATTCAGAGGTGAAATGCAAAACAGTCATAAAAATGTGTATCCCAGCTCTCACCTCAGACTGTCCATGAGCTTCAGAGCTGGTGCTGACAGGCGTTGAGGCCAGCGCATGCCACGAGGGTGCTCCAGCCCCGGAAACCCTGCTCAAACAGACTGCGGAAGTGGTTTTCCTTCCATAGGAAAACTGCCTTTTTTTCCTGCTCCCCTGCCTTCCTCGAGCAGATCCGTCAGGGCTGCTGGAGGGGACAGGATGCCAGACCAGATGGAGCTGCGTGTCCTGGCAAATCCCCCATTTGTTCCTAACAAATGACTCCTAGGCCGAGTGCTCGAAAAGCTCTCACCGACCTGCCAAGATGAGTTTGGATTTGCCCTGGAACAGCTGGGCACGGCGAGGGAAGCAGGGAGCGACCTGCTCTCCCCGCGCTGCAGCGGGGTTTGGCAGCGTTGCCAGCGGTTCAGGGAGATTTACAGAAGCCCAGTGCTGGGATTGGATCAACCAGGGAAGCGTTTCCAAGCCCTCTCGCTTTACAACAGTGTGCAAGAGCTGTGCACTGAGTAAGAGAGATGTACTAGCACCCAGCTGCTCCGTGCAGCTCTGTGCCGGGGAGGAGGAGCCGCACCGATCCGCATCGTGCACCGATGCCCTGCTGCACCGTCCTGGGCTTGGACAGGTTTCTTCCTCTCTGGTTTTTTTTTGGCTGAGTCACCTTACTTGACTTGCTTCCACTGCTCTATGCCCATGCCAAGGATTTTCATTTCCCATCTGCAGGGAAGGAGGATCTTGGAAGGTTAGGAAGAGCCAGTGTGAATATCCCCGGCCAAGGCCTGGAGAGTGTGAAATGCTGGCACTGCTTTGTCGCTCTCGGCATCATGCGGGTACTGGTGGCACCTCCATGGCCGGAGGACCTGAGGACAAGCACGGCCTCCAAAGGGCACCCAAACCTGGCTGCAGAGGTGACCCATCCCTGCTCCACTACGCCTGGTTCAGCCCGTGGCTTCTTCAGCCAGCTGGGGGGCAGACAGGACAGGTGTGTTGCAGAGGCCCTGCTGCTGGAACAGAGCCGCTTCCCAAATCCCCTCAGCCACCATCTCCCTCCCAGGTGAACCTGGACACCACCAAATCCCCTCACACCCCTTACAGCCCCATCCAGGGAACGTCTCCCAAACAGGCATCAGCAGTGAAAGCAAGAGCCAGCTTGGTTTCTCCACTGCCAGCTTTCATCCAAAACCAGGATCAAGCCTTCAGCTCCAACAGTTGCAGCTCAGTCTGATCCCAAGGCCAAGGTGGATGCCACAGCTGTGACTTGGATTCACACTTCCTTTCATCTTTGCTCCCAGGGTGCGTTTCTGTCCGTCAGCCAAATCCCCTCACGTCCTGCATTTTAAAAAGCTTTGGTCCTTCCTCTGGCACGTCACTCTGAGGAGGCAGAGAAGGAGCCCCTCGTCCAGCTGCTACCTTTAAGGCTTCCCAGAAACCTCTTATCCCATCCTGGTGGACAAAAATCCGGAATACTCCTGTAGGCTGGAGCCAAGAAAGAGCCATAACCCTTTCCTCTGCCTAGAGTAGGATGCTCCCAGGTGAGGAAGATGAGGCTGAGCTCCCAGAAGATGCTGAGCCAAGCCAACAGCCCAGCTGGCTGTTGACTGTTCCCACAGTCCCTTCCGTGAGTACATTCCGTTCATTCATCCCACAGACATTTAGGGAGCTCCACTGTCAGTGGACATGTTGCCACCAAGACACCAAACAGGTTTGCTTCCGTCACATTTTTCAAAGCTGCCCAAGTTTAAGTACAAAAACCTGATTTCTCACTGTTTCTGCTGTGAAAGGTCACTCGAGTCACTCTACTGTGTGCAACACAGGAAGTTTAGGAGATGGAGAACAAATTTATTCCCAACTACTCCTCCCCACAGGCAGCCCAGCATCGCTTCAGCAAACCGGAGCTTGGAACAAAAGCTCAAAACCTGCAGCTGGTGTGGCAGAGAGAGAGAACAGAGCATATCCTGTCACATTGGTCAGGCTGGACGGGGCTTGGAGCAACCTGGTCTAGTGGAAGGTGTGTTCCACCCACGACAGCAGGTGACATGAGATGAAATTTAAGATCACTCCCAACCCAAACCAGTCTGGGATTCTGTGATCCCCAGTAAAGACAATCTTCTACAGCAGTTTTTCAAATAAAAGGTCAATTCAGAGGGAAGGCATGTTCCCTCTCTTCTGAAGACCAAGAATCAAACCCAGCCAGAAGTCTGATGGGGGATGTCCCTTCTGAAATTCGACAGCACTCATCATTCTCATCCTGGGGGTGTTAGTAAGACAGGTGCTGGTACTGCAGGCTTTACACTGCCTCCACCTGGAAACAACTCTGCATTCAGGAGAAGGTGGCTACAACAAACAAACACAGTTGAGAGGCCAGATTGTCCCTCAAGAAGGGGCAAACCCACCCTCCTCCAACCCTGCAGATGAGCACGGAAGCTCGAGAAGGGTTATGCAATGCAACAACAGTGTGAAAAAAATATGATTCAGCCTCCTTTAAGACCTTCTGCCACCTCGTAGCCGGCTGGCGACGAGGCAGGTGGGAGGCCAGTGGGCTCGGCGGGCTGCAAACAGCCGTCACAGCTCACCAAGAGCTGCTCCTCCCACTGCTTCACACCAACACCCCACAGACACGCTCCACACACGGCCTCCACGCAACCACCGCCCCCCCTGCGCATCCCATCGCTCCAGTTGGGCTTCAGTTTGCTGCTAACAGGTCTGGAAGATCCCGGCTGTGAGGAGATTAGCTGGGAGGGAAGAGAAAAGCAGATCTCAAGGCAGCTGAATGCCCGCAGGAAGAGCTCGAGGTTAAATGTAGCTGGGAAAGGGAGCTGAGTGCTGGGCTCCTCCGAAAAGCGGCCACCAGACTCCCCCGAACGCCAGAGCCAGCGCTTTGAACATGTATTAAGTGGCTATCAGATGTCCCCAACAGCCACCCGGCTCAAGCTGCAAGCAGGGATAATTGCTAATGAATGTTCTCTACACTTTGTTTTTGCCATCCCTCGTCTCCCATCACCAGCTTGTCACCACCAGGAATAGCAGCAGGGCTGCCAGCCTCCCGCTCCACAGCCCACAGCAAAAGAGCAAAGGAGGGGACGAGCCAGCTCGGAGCCAGCAGAGACACGAACCCACCTTCTCTGACATCTGAGAAAAAAAAATTCCTGCTATATTTTCCCCCCCACACCAATCTGTTAAATGTTTTTTTTCCCCGATTTGGGTAAAGCCTGCAGCAGGATGCTGGGGCCGTGCAGGCTCACCCAGCATTGCTGATACCAACACAGCATTCGGGATCCTTTGCTCATCCTGATTCCATCTCCACAGGAGAAAAAAAAAACACGGAGAAGGGCCATTCTGAACCCCTCAATTGCTGCCCGCCTCCCCAGTAAGCTGTGCTGGTTTGAACACGACTGCCGTGACCCAAAGGCAGGGGAATGGGAAGAGCAGAGGGAAAATGTCCTGGGGGGAAGCCAAACCATCACTAACGAGATGAGCTCTGCTCCGGTGCATCGAGGCAGGAACAAAGGCACCGCGTGCACGGAGCAGCAGCTCAGCTCAGCACAAAACCCGAGCGCTCCGGCAGCTTCCTTAGCGACCTTCCAGGAGCATTCTTGCTCTCATGAAGGCCCGGGGGCACAAAGGGGTGGGAACAGTCCCAGTTTCACACACTGCTGGCCTCCGGAGCCCCGCAATGCAGCCTGAGCTCTCCTCTGCTCTCCCCGCCGTGCAGCGCACATCCCGGTTAGCCGGAGCGCGGCGGAGAATTGCACGCTGGAACCTGTAGTCCTTCCCCGGGTCACTGCCGCTCTCTCCATCTTACAGCTGCCGGGGGCACCAGCAGCGAGGAGGTGCTTGAGATGCTCTGCAAGGTTCATAATGGAAAGGGGTGAATCATTTTCCTGGCGTGGCTCCTCAGTGAACAACAGGGAGAACACAGCTCGCTCTGCCAGGCAGTGCAGGGCCAGGACACCCGCTCCAGCCTTCATTTCCCTGCTGCTCTCCAAGAGCTTCGGAATAAAAGAGGCGGCACTGGAAAGCAACACTGTCTGGAAAGAATAAAAGCAAGCAGAGCCCATGTGCTGGCAAGAGAGTTCACCGTAAAATGCATTCAAAGGGGAAAAAATCATCCTGGTGAAGGCAGCATCCGCTCAGAGAGCAGGGCTGCTGGAACCAGCAGAGACAGTAAATCAACTCCTCCCAGCAGGCAGAAACACACACAGGGCTCTTCCTGGGCGTTGGAGACACCCCTTGGCCACGTGCAAAAAGGGGAGTGGGATGCAAGGCATCCCCTGGGAGCCCAACTTCCTTCACCCCGTTTTCCTGGTGATTTGTGGGAGAGGCGGATCCGCTCTTCTTTCATGCCTCATAAGCTTCATCGCTGTCAGAGACACGTAACAGGTAATTAACTACTAAACAGCCATTTTCTCCTCCTCTCCGGAGGGAAATTGCTCACCATCCAGCTAGAAAATGTTTCTTTAGTGGTTTGCAAGCAGGGGAAGAAAATGGGCAGTTTTTTGGCAGTGACAGGGGTGCTGCGGCCAAAGAGGGGCACTTGCAGCAATGCCAGCACCACAAACACATGAATCCAGGAGAAAGGAAGCCATCAAAAATGAGAGATGATGCTTAACTGGATGTGGGTGCCACTGTGTCCAAGCCACGTCTGGTCTGTCACTTTTCCAAGGAAAGTGGTTTAGGAGCATCAGCTCCCTGTCTCTTGTTCTGGCAGCAGTGGTCTCAGTCATCTCTTTACAAGGACATTCCCTGTGGGGAATTATCCAGCCAATTTTCCCAACGCAGCCTTCACTCTGAGTGCTCCAGGGCACGTTCACCCGATGGTGACACCCAACTGCGAACGGCAGATCCAGGTTTGCCACTGCGGTGTCACCTCCTGACTCAGCCCTCCGGTCCTGCAAAGTGCTTGCAGAGCACCAAGCGCTTCACTCCGAGCTTTGATCCCTCTCACGACAGAGTCTTGCATCGCACTTCCAACTGCAAGCACATTCTCAAGCACCATCTTTCAAGGACATAGGCCAAGCAGCCTTTGGCCCATGAGAAATGTAACATTTTCCTAAACAGAAACCCTAAAGCAGATCCAAGTTTCTAGAAATGCCAAATTTTCTAGCTTGAGGCAGAAACATCCAGAACATGCAGCCGAGGAACACCACAAGCTGTCCTTGGCTGTGGAAGAGCTCGGGGATGCAGCGGAGCCACTCCATAGAGGCTGCGTTAGCCAAGGGATACAGGTCGATGTTCAATCCAAATCAACAGAATGCAAAAAGAAGGAAAAAGAGTAGGATCACAAAGAAATCCAAACAAAAGCCGTCAGCCAAACTTTTGTTTGAAAGTCTGTCAGGTCTAGACTGCAACGTGTGAGGAAGGAACAGCTCGAAACCACAGCTGCTAATGGTTATGGATTTGGCAATCAAAATGTCTTTGTTAAAAAAAAAGAGAAAAAAAAGTTAACTGCCTGACTATTGAGGTTACAAACCGCAGCCTTGATGCATTGTTGCAGTCAACATCCTCCCTGCTGTTCCTGAGCGCTTACAGCTGCTGCTGGCAGCTCGTGTGCTGGCACATGCTCCCTGCGCCAGGATGCGCAAGGAATTTTGTGAGCCTGCCTCCCCTTCCCCTTCTTCCCACCACAATGCCTGGCAGCCCTCGGCTGCTCTGCCCCTCGCACGCCTGCCTGGTGTGCGACCAGATCCAGGCACAGCAGGCTGGGATCGCCGCGGGATCCTTCTCCGGCCGGGCGGATCCATCCTGTGGGTGTTCTCTGCCTCCAGCCCGGAGCCCGGCTCTCATCGTGGTGCTCCTACACCACAGGCTGTACTTTGATTTGAAGGGCAGGGGAAGCAATTAAAACACAGTAAGTAATAACAGGACTTTGAAATGTAGATTTAAAATTCAAACTTGTGCTGGTGCACTCCAAGCAGCCTGCCAGGGCTCCAGTCTGCAGGAGGCCCGGAGGACCCAGCGGTGCCAGCAACAGCCACTGCATCCCCCGGCTCTCCCTGAACCGGCGTCGCAAGAGCTACGGCCACCAACACCCTCCTGCAGCTCCAATCCCAGCCCAGGACAACACCCGCCCATGGTAAACTCTAGAGGGGCTGGAGATGTTTATAGAGCGCCTGACGACTGGTTCGGGACAAACTGGGTGGACTTGGAAAAATATTTGGGAAGGTACTAGGCTGAAAGAGCTGTTTGCATCCCCCTGTGCCAAGGGACAGCAGGGGCAGGGCTAAGCTCAGCTCCAGTGCGGCCCCACCGCCCGCACCATCGGACAGACCCAGCACAGAGAAGGGAAAAGCGATGCGGAGGAGGAGACGAGAGGGAACCAGGGCACCTCATGGAGCTGCACCCAGATAGATACAGTCAGACTTCAAGCAGCTTCACAAAGTCCTTTCACAATCAGAGCTGGGAAGCACAGGGGTGGGACACGCAACCGAGCCGGGAAACGCAAACTTTGGCAACACAGCCCTGCGCACCTGTGTCCCTGCCCTGGTTCACTTGGGCAGCTGCCTCTCCCCACGCCGACCCTTGCTGCTTCTCCCCGAGGAGGTGCAATGCCAGCAGCTGCTCCCAGGGTTGATTCAAACCCCTGAACGGGATGGGACTTCTCCCAGGACCAGGGAATGCATCGGAGCGACCGGTCTGTTCAGGGTTAGGAAATCGATGACACACCAACAACAGCTTAAGCAAGCAGAGTCCTTGGGCATTCTACACGAAGAGAGGGGGTTGCATTGTGCGGCTGACACATCACTGGGGTCACCATGGAGAGGGTGGTCACGGCTCAGCCTGGACAGGGAGGCAGTGGGGCACCTGACCTGGGGCTCCAGGTCAGTTTTATCTAACCCTCGGTTTCAGGATTAAATAAAACCTAAACACTGAGAAGGCAGCAAATATCAGTGACCGCATCTGAGGGAGGGAAAAGGCCCTGCCAGCTCGTGAGTAGTTTGCTGAAATGGTAGCAGAGGCGAAGTCCACAGTCATCATTAATTAAGTCATATGCTTCAGCCTTGGCTTCGCTTTCTCCCTTGGGTCTAGGAAACCAGAGGAGAGGGCAAGCAGGCCTCTATCATTCGATTTCTTTGGCATGTTAATGCATTCCTAGATTAATCATCATCAAGTGACAATCTCTCCTTCATCTTAACAGCCTGAGCAGTGGCCTGAGCAAACCTGCTGGCTTATGCAAGGCAGCTGGAGCCTCAGAAGAGCCTCTGACGAAAACCAAAGCACTTCCCATACGGAAAAACTCCCCCATCTCTTACCGTCTCTAATCCAAACCAGCTGCATTCCTGCTCTGCTCCCAGAACCACGAAGAAGGGGATTTTGTGGGGTGAGAACCCAAATTAAAGAGATGCATCACCCTGTGAGCCAGCCTAACGCCTGACACCACTGGATCTGGCATCTGGCTACAGAGAAAAGACAAATTCAGCTCAGGAGAACGCCGGGACCTGTAAAGTTCAAAGGCCTTTTGTGGGTTGCAGTCATTAACAGCCACCTAGACTGCTCCAGAAGGAAGGATATCTGACCCAGCTAAAAACCCTTCACTGGGAGAGGTGCCTCAGGAATGAGAAGACAAATATCCCGGTGGTGGAGGCGAGGAAGGTGCCAGCACTGCCACGGCACCGCACAAACAGGCATTTGTCTCGCTCAGAGCCTGCACTAGGAAACCTTTCCTTCAGGGACAAGGTCCTCATAAAAAGTCTCTATGCATTTATACAGTTCTTAGAAGTACACGTCAATGTCTGTGTTTGTGTTTCTCCCTCTCATTAACTCCTTAGGAAAATATTCCCACAGGGCTGCTGTTCCTTTATTTGGAGATAATCTAAACAGGCACCTTCTGGAGTCTAAATATAGAAACTCTCTACCCTTCTTCACTCCTATTTGAGAATTTAAAGTGAGTTCTCCACACTGGGCATCTGAGTCTCATTTTTTTTGTTGTTCTTTTCACCAGGGAGGGAAGAGGGGGCCAAGAGTTTAAACCCAAATTTCCTGAGTGGGAAAGCTGGAGCCTATTTAAATGATAGTTGCAATCTCGTGGCACAGAAATAGCTTCTACGTGTTCCCCTGTGCAGATTTAGGACACTAAGTGATCACCTAGAAATGAAAAATAAACCCTTAACTCCCATCAAACGTAATTAGCCAATATTTCAGCCTGGGATAATAGCTCCATCCAGATACCGGCGTGTGTGTGTCTGCACTCAAAATAAGCCAAACACACCTATCAACCACCAAAACAGCAGCAGGAAATGCTCTTTTTCCAGTTAAACAGTCTCTCAGATCAAAGTCATTAGCAAAATGAACATGGACTTCAGAGCACATGGAAATGGCATCAATGTAAACACTTCCCTGCAGGCTTTAGTCCTGTGCCAAGCCCTGCCTGCCCCATCCCACAGATCCCAAGTGGGCGCTGCTGAAGTCACCAACACCTCGTGCAGGAAAACAAGGGCAGCTCCTTGCTCTGCTCAAGGCGTCGGTGACGTCAGCCCCGGAGCAAGGAAAAGCCGCAGTGAACGCTCGGATCTCCAAGGGGGAAAAAAGAGTTTCCAGGTCACCTCCAGCTGAAAAGTGTAACAAAGGGATCATTCTGGTCTCGAGCAGGGATTTTTGGGTGGCTGCCAGGGAGAGAAGGAAATGAGCCCAGAATGTGCTCTGAGGAGGGGCAAGATGTGCAAAGCTCAACTGGAAATCCTGAGATTTCAGAGGGATCTCCAGGCACCAGGCAGCCAGGGCTGAGTTCAGGAAGCAGCTCCTGCTTCGGTACCCCACGAACAAAGCAGGTGATGCTGGACGCTGGGCTGGACTCTCCTACCTGAACACAACTTCTGCTGCCAGAGCAGCTTCAAGCCAAAGAGCACAGCTCTGAGCAGTAAAATGTGGTGTAAACAAGCTGTGACTGGAAGAACTGCTCCATTTTTCATGTGGGAAAGAGACCCAGAGGAACAGATTTAACTAGTTCATGCAATAGACGGCACAGCTGGGATTGGGGCACCCGATGTGCCGCTGATCCTAATCCCAAGGACATCCCTACTCTTCCTCTGCTCCGTGCCGGCTCCAGCACTCCAGATCCTGTTCCGTCACCACTTCCCACAGGATCTGCAAACCATCTCAACAACATCAGTCGGGCCTCAAACGCTGCAGGTAGGGCGGAGGAAGGTCGGATTGCCCCCTCTGAGTGGTGATGAAAGGCCAGGCTTACACGTGCAGTAAAAATGTGGATAAATAACCCCTCCCTGATCACAATGCAAGAGCTCTGGCAGGGAATGGGTCTGACTCTGCTGGGGCAGCATTGCTTAATTTTGGTTTTTTGAGCACAAGTGTAAAAAAAAATAAAATTAAATGAGGATAATGATAGAAAAATACCAGCAGGGTGCCACAACATCTTCATTAGCAACCCGAGAGAGGATGCAAACAGCAGGGAAATTAAATCCGCAGACAGTGCTAAATAGGGAGTGGGTGACAGCAGTGAAAGGGCTGAGAGATACCGGGAGTTTCACAGTGGGGACAGACCATAAAACCATGGAATCTCAGGCTGGATTGGGTTGGAAGGACCTCAAAGCTCATCTCATTCCACCCCCTGCCATGGGCAGGGACACCTTCCACTGCCCCAGGCTGCTCCAAGTCCCATCCAACCTGGTCTTGGACACTTGCAGGGATCCAGAGGCAGCCACAGCTGCTCTGGGCACCCTGTGCCAGGGCCTGCCCACCCTCACAGGGAAGAATTCTTTCCCAATATCCCATCTATCCCTGCCCTCTGGCAGTGAGAAGCCATTCCCTCACGTCCTGGCACTCCCTGATCAAAGTCCCTCTCCAGCTCTCTTGCAGCCCCTTTAGGCACTGCAAGGGCTCTGAGGCCCCCCTGGAGCCTTCCCTTCTCCAGGTGAACACCCCCAGGACGAAGGAAAACAGACCCAAGAGCAGGAAGAATCTCTCTCGCCTATGGGAACAAACAGTCACAAGAGTCAAACCAAGCTTCTGTGGCTGCCAAAAAACACTGGATCACCATCAAAACACCACGAGCAAGCCAGCAACTATTTCATCCTCGGGAGGCTGGTATAACCTGCAAGCGAGGCTGGCCCTGCACTCGTGAAATGATTTCTTCTGGAACATGCAGGAGCCTCAAATGGGAGGTGGTGAGGAGGAGAGGTGTGAGTCAAAGCACAGCGCCTGGAAAAGCTCCACGGCGGCTCAGTCCCCAAGAGGTCTCTGCTCTGCATCACCTCCCCTCGCCTGCTCACACATCCCTCCGAAATAACCAACGTTTCTGCGCAGCCTAAGTGGTGAAAAAGCATCGTGTTCCTTCCTTGTCTCTCTACTGAGCTGCAAGGAACCTTTGCACACCAGGAACTGGAGGGATCACAGCGCTGACGCTGCTGACGATCCCGGGCTGAAACACCCACGTGAGGAACAGGAATTTCTTACTCCTGGCGAGATCCAGCTCAGATTTCTGAGCTGGTGCTGCACACTTTGTCATCTTGCTGACATTTGCAATTAAATTCAGCTCAGCTTCCTTCAGATGCACTTGCTGCTCCTGAGAGCCCACAAAACCAGACAGCTCCTCAGAAAGCAACTGCATAAAGGCTCAGATCTCTGGATTTAAGCTCACAAGTGAGGGAAATCAACGCTGCTTAAAGGAATTCTGGGGAAAATGGACAAAACTACCATAAAAAGGCAGGAAATCAGGAATTATAAGTAGTTTGCAATACGGGAGCAGCAAAAAGGCAGAGAAATGCAACCTGGGAAATGCCACAGCATTGAGGAGAAAGGGAAATCTGTCACCAACGAGTTGGATAATGGAGCTCCTGGAATACACGCTCTGTCTCGAGTGCCTCTGCGGCCAAGCAAACTGGGAGGGATTTCCAGAGAAAGTGGCTAATTGTGAGGGTGCTCCATGGGAAGATTAAAGCTCCTTACCTACAGCTCAGTCCCCAGATCGGAGATGCTGTCACAGCCACTCCACCAGTGCCTGAAGAACACATCCACAAGGGAAGAGGAGGGATTGTGACAGGCAGAAAAGTACTTGTAAGAGACCAGGATCTATTTTCCCACCACTGTTACAGACAGCAGCAGATGGACAGGAATCTCCACTGAAGCCCGAACTGCAAATCAGTGGATGCTACAAAAGAAAATCCCTACACTGGCCTTGGTGTCCCTTCCTCTCTCTCCCAAGGATTGTTTCCATACAAGGCCAAATACTCCTGTGGATTTCAGAATGTTCCAGTCCCAAAGCTCCCTCTGCTGCTCATACTCCAACCTCTCTGCCTTCCTGCAGTGACTATGAGACACAGCCTCACCAGAAGTAGGCTCCCTGTCTTTCCAGGCATCTCTCCCTGCTAAAAACCTCACATGGCCTGGGAAAGCCAGGGCAGCACTTCCCGAGAAACAGCCCCAACTGCTGCTGCCTCTCCAGCTCTTCACAGCAAGATCATCCTGGTGGATCCCCTCTCCAGGTCACTCAGTGGCCCAGCCAGGGTACCACACGCACCAGCTGGGCCAGAGCGACACCATCAGTGAGGCCACTGTGACCCGCAGCTCCTGGAAGAAGCAGCAGGTAGACCCAGCAGCTACGGACCACGACTCCTCCGCATGGGCCGCGCCACCCTCTCCTATACCAGGGCAGGCAATGCCGCTGGCACCACCGGGCAGGGACGAGGTCCCGTGGCGCAGCACCACCACTGCAGCAGAGTTTTCTACGTTTCCATACTGTCCTGAGTTTCCAGGCCCCCTCGTGTCCTCTGCCACACAAACCCCTGCAGTAACTGGCGTCTTCTCTCAATGCAATCTAAAATTTCCACTCAATGTGTTCTCCAGAGGCGAGTTCCCCACTTTAAAAACCCGCTGGCTAATGCAAGCTTCAAAAGGTTCATTTCTGTACTCACCTGCTCCTGAAATTGCTCTTGTGATAAACAATCAGTCATGTCCACACAGCCCAGGAGGCATCCTGAGGGATAATCACTTGGAAAGTCCACATCTGCACCAAAAGAAACATCTCTTCAGGGAGCCCACATTCCCACACACAGCTGGGGTCTTCCAGTCCCCAGGTGCCCTTCCCTCTCCTCCAGGCACCTCTACTTTTTGAGGCACAAGAACCCATATGGCAACTTCAACACTTTTTTGTGCCTTTTCCAGGTCAGCATCTTCCCCATGAAGGACTAAGGCTGGGAAATTTAATTTTATATAAAGCTTTCCCTGCTTCCGACAGGAATGCAGAAAGGATGAAGAGAATTTCCAGACCAGAGGGTTAAAAGCAAAGCAGCAATAACTGCTCAGCAGAGAGGGATTTTTGACACTGCTCATTACGTGGCTCAGTGTACCAAATCATTCCAAGATCCAAGGAGAGGAGTTCACCTTTCCGGAGCAGCATTCTGTAGGTGGCCTCCAGTTCAGAGATTTCCTGAGGTGAAGGTCTTTTGGCAGTAGCTGCAATCCATAACCTCCCTCGATGAGATGTGTACCAGGTCCTGCCCTCCACCCTAAAGCACAGAGGAGAATTTAGGACTAAAATTCCAGCAGAAATCACGCACATGGACAGATTTTTCACTCAAGCATACCCAATTCCTGCTGCTAAGCTTTGCCCTGATTATCCCAACTCGAGCAATGTGACAGAACCACAAAGAAAAGCTGAGACAGGCAAAAAATAATGTCACAAATAAAGCAGAGCGTGTCCTCAGGGCTTCGGAGGACAGCAATCCCCAGGAGGGCCAGCAGAACACGTGTGCAGGACAATCTGCTCATAAAATTCCCTTATAAGCTCCTAAAGTCACACAGAGCAATCAAGGAAGGAATAAGGGACCAGGTATCTGCATGGAGCAGTTGTCTGGAGATCCTGGAATTCTGCAGCTGTACCAGAGTGGCTGGAGCATCCCCAGAACACCTGGATGCAGAATCCACACACATCAAGATCTACAGCATCTTTAGCTTGGGAAGTGAAAAAGCTTTGCCCTCCAAAATGAGAAAGGTGGTGAAGGGAACAAAAGGCCAAAGAAGATTCTTTGTTCACTGTTAGCAGCAGGAGCTTCTTTTTGTAACCCAAGTCCCAGCCCAGAGAGGGGAGGCAGTGGCAAAGGCTGGGTTTCTTTTAAACAAAGCCTGGTGCCATTGTTGCCTTCTTTATGCCAAACAAAAACCCAGAACAACATATTTCAAATGATTACCTTATTTGCTTTTCAAATTCCACACAGGAACACCCCAACTATAGCAAAGAAATCTCAGCCTCTCTCTACATTCACCCACTGGGAAGAAACTTGTCCCTTCCAGGCTAAGTACTATCCCAAAAAAAACCAGGAATTCTCCAACTCCTCAACCCCTCGTTACGCTGGAAGAGGAAGCACAGCTTCCAGACCTGGAGCTATCACAGGTATCAGCTGTTGCAGAGAGCCAGTGGGTGCACAGAGATCCTCTGAGGAACACAGCTTCCCGCCTCCCCTGTGGAGCAGGAGCTGCCTGGCATATCTTCACCTTTTGATTCCTCTCACGAGCAAGGAAGCCCAAGGCTGGTGCAGGCTGAGGCACCAACCATCATCCGAGATCTCCTGCAGCTCTCGGTCCTGAATCCGCAGCCTACTCCGCTCCAAGCCAGACTCACTTCCAGCCTCCACGCAATGAACGGTTTTCCTTTGCGGGAACAAACCAGTTTGGTCCACCCACTTGAGAGAGTTCAAAAGAAACACGGAAAAGGTTAGCGCCACTTCAGGAGCAATGGGTATCAAGTGCAAATCCTATTTGAAGTTTTCCTTCATTATCCTTACGCCCTTTGGAAAATGGGAATCTGGCAGAAAAGGCTTCATAAAATAGAGCTGAAAGGGTGACACAGCTTTAGGCTCCCAGAAACTCTTCTGCATTCCCGAAAAGGAGGCAGGAGGCTAAAACTCCAATAAACCAACCCTCCAGGAGCAGGGAACAGAGCAGGGCACTGGCAAACCTTCTCTATCCCAAACTGAGATGGCCAGTGAGGGACACGGGGGAGGAAGAAGAGGGTGAGAAACAAGGGGAAGTGGGGATGGCTTCCCACTGGCCAAGGGCAGGGTTAGATTCAATATTAGGGAGAAATTCTTTCCTGGGAAAGCTGTGAGATGCTGAAATAAGGCTGTCTAGAGAAGTCACCCTGTCTCTGGCAGCTTTCTTGGCCAGGCTGGATGGGGCTTGGAGCAACAAGGGATAGAGGAAGGTGTCCCTGCCCATGGCAGGGGATGGAATGAGATGAGCTTTAAAGTCCCTTGGAACTCGAACCATCCTGTGATCCTTTGGGATACCACAGATGTGCTGGAATTGACAATTCTTAAGCTAAACTCTCCCAAAGTCAGTCACTGCTCTGGAATAAACCACTGAAGCCCCACTGACCAAAGGAGCAGGCTGGAGGAGACGGGGATTCACCAAAACCCCAGAGCTTGGTGTCATCTGTGCCCCAGGGCTCCCAGCTGGCTCACTCAATGCACCACAGCTCAGAGCTTCAATGGTCTCATCCAGTCTGCAAGCAAAAATGAGAGGCATGAACATTCCCTGCTTCCCCTGGCAACATCTCCCTTCTCCCCACACGAACACTCTGACCCACAGCACGTTTTCCCCCATTCCCCCCGACTAAATGATTTCCTTGCTCGGCCTGATTTCCAATTTGAGCAGAATTTGAGCTCTCTACTGCAGAAACTCAGCTTGGTGTGAATTTGAGCGGCATTGGCTCTGCTGAGACAGGCCTTCTGCAACACCTCTTTGCTGGGCAGCTTTAACAGGCATGTCAGACCACTCTCCACGAGGATTTGCACCTCCCTGCTCTCGGGCATGCTGCCAGCCCTCACTCACTTGCTGTGGTACTCAGCCATGCTGTTGTCTTCCTCCAGGATCTGCCTGCCAGCGAAGTCGATGGTGATTTTCTTGGCAAGCCGAGAGGCGTGGCGCAGCTCCCGCAGCTCCTGCTCCTTCTTCTGGAGCGCTTCCCTTTCCTGCTTGGAGAGCCACTGGTTGGAGTCCGTGGCAAAGTAATCCGACTCGTCGTCAATGACCTGGGTGCGGCGCACGCTGGGAGAGCAACCCCCACGGGAGAAGATGAGCGTGGTGGGACCATGGCAGAGCCCCAAACCCACCCTCCACCCTGCTTCTTGCCCGTCTCTCCGAGCGCTGGGCTGTCGGGGACACAAGGAAAGGACACCCAAACGGGATCCATCGCAGAGACTCACTCTTGTCACACCAAACGCCACCGTTAAGGTGTCTGTGGCTGCAGTCTGGGATTTAGAAGGAATTCCCAATGTTTCTGCTAAAGGCACCCCACCTGCCAGGTCACTTACGCTATTCATGGCAGTCTCGCACCTGGTATCTTACCTTGTCCTGTCAAACTCCAGCAACTTGTCTTTGTGCTTCACAGCCATCTGCAGGCCTGCTTTGAGCTTCGCTTCCTGGCGAGGCAGCAAGCCTTTGCTTATGGCATCCAAATTCCCTGAGCTTTCAGCGCCTGAGACACAAAACAAACCACAGCTCAGCAGTCGGTGGGTTAAAGATGTTTGGGTGGGCCAGGCTGCAGAAATGCCCCCCAAACCAAATGCCATCCCAGGAGCTTTGCAGCGAGATCAGCATCTTTCCAAGGAGCTTGGAGCCACAATTTTCCCTGGCAAGGGGCCCACACCCAGCCAACCAACCAACAGGGAACAACCAAAAAAACCCCACAAAGGGTCTGAACCAAAGTCACGATGGAACAAACCAGGGTATTTCACCACACTGGGAAACGCCTTCATTTCAGGGAAATAACTGCCTGTATTTTCCTGCAGTCACTAATCCACAATTTTTACTCCCAGGACAACCACAAATCACGTTCCAGCTTTTACCTACACGGATAACAAAGCAAGAGCTGGCAGGGGCAGGAGGGAAGAGAGATAAAACAGGTAAGAAATAGGATTATGAAGTACACCAGGATCTGTATGGGAAGGGCAGAACAGCCTGGCTCCCTGACCAACTGGTGCACTCGAGGACTTCCATTCTCCTGCCATCTCCACAGCTTTAAGAAGCCCAGACCTGGAGTAAGTATTTCCCCAGTTCCTCAGCAAAGTGTATTTTCCAACCAAGAACACCACGACCTTGGCTGCAGCTCTGCTAAACTCAGGCAAACATCCCCACAATGCACAGGTCTTCACTGGGACACTGGGTATTACTTCCTCTTGCTTTCCTTGGCTCTGTTCCTATTTTCAGCTTCCAAGATAAGTGTGAGACAAAAAGAGCCATTAGGAAATATTAACCACCACCTCTCTAAGCCCAGCAAATCAGGCAGCAGCACTTCATCTTCCACAGCACACATTCCAAGGAGACTTAGCCTAATTTTCAAGGACTGCTACAATGATCCAGGTCATGTGATTGATTCTGGAATGCTGAACGAGCAGCCTTGGGGCCTCAGGGGAAGGACACCACACGCTGCCATTTGACACTCGCTGTTGTCACCTCTGCTGAAGGCCAGGAATGCTGCCAAGGGCTTGCAGCAGGATCCAAGGAGCCAGCTTCCAATCCATCCCTCTAACGCCCAGCACAGACACAGGGCAGCAATGAGGGCAAGTGGCTCAGGGAAGTCTGAAGGAAAGAACTCACACGATTTTGGATTCATTCTATTCCAGTTATGGAGCTGCAACCGACCTGCCATGAGCTTCTTCAGCAGCTTCTGGCTCTTGTTGGAGTCCCGCTGAAGAATGTCCTGCTCTTCTTTAGTGCACACCTGAGGAAAAGAAGGAAACGAAGACTTGGGAAAGACATCGCATGGGAAGGATGCGACAGCTTGAGCACTTTCAGAGCCCTGGGCAACAGATCAGGCTGTTGAAAGTGGCAATGACAGTTCCACCTCCTTCTCTTCCCCATTGACACAGGGAGAATCCTGGAACCTTGCTCTTTACTAAAAGAGAAACGCAGAGTTTGGTTTTTCCCTGTTCTGTGGGTGGATATGTTTTTGGCTGAGCTCAAAGGACAAAAGATGAGCTCAGAACCATCCCAGAAAGAACCATAACCCTTAACTCGGAGGTTTTCTCTCCCTCTTGACCACTGGGAGTTAAACTGATCTTTCAAAATAGCAACCCATCTGCTTGAAAACATTTTGTTCTACCTAACCAATATTGTCCTCTCACATGAAGAGGAATTTCCTCTCATCTGCCATCAATAACTTGCCCCCTTTCTCCAACAGGTGCCCTTTGAACTGAATCCAGGCATAACAGGTATCCCAAAGGATCCACATTGCACAAGTGTCGAAGGAAAGACAGGACACTGTTCCTGACAAGGCGACCAGGGTTGTGCCCGGGATGGGGCTGAAGCCTATGGGGCTGAAGCCTTGCAGAGATTTTGGACCCTGGTGTGACATCACGAGGCCTGCCAGAAACCAGAAAAATTCCAAAGCTCTGTAAATTATGAGGGAAACCTCCTAGGAGGTTCTTTCCTTCTCTGTTTTAGAACTCTGCAAGGGGACCTTCTATCAAAAAGGGCTGATTCAGCCAGCTTCTCCGGGACCACGTGGGCAGTAACTCCCTGGTTACTCACCAGGGCCCCGCAGAACAGGCAGGGCCCAGAGCCCTCCTGCTCGCAGACGATGCGCCCACACTCCAGGCAGTTGTTGATGAGTTTGTGCTTCTGGCCCAGGCACTCGCAGGCGTGGCGGCCCGGGATGAGCACGGCCAGCCTGTCCTGACCCTCCCTCGTGTACAGGCTGACGTACTTGGGCTTCTTCTTAGAGGAAATGCTACTGCTGCCGACTCCGCTGCTGCTCTCCTGGGCCTGGGAAGGAAAAAACAAACAAACAAACAAACCAACTGTGCTCCCAGTGCAGCACTGGCAGCAGAGAGCGAGCGCTGACCCCCTGGCAGGCTGAGAGGCTCAGACAAGTGTTATTCTGCCTCACTGGAATGAAACTTGGACCCGACCCCAGATCGAGCGGAAAGACAAGCTCAGGCCTGCCAGAAGCTCCAAGGAGTCCAAACAAAGCAAGGACACAAGGATGCACTCGAAGTTTGCTGCCCACGCCAGCTGGAGCTGCGGGGATTTGGGTGGTCAGCGCTGCTGTCCGTGCTCTGCACCTGCGGGAGAGCCTAACGCCTGTGACACAGCTCCAAACAGCAGCTCAGCCACTCCCAAGTCATTTCCAAGGATTATTTAGATCCCTGTTTGTTGCTGTGCACCCTGTGTGTGCCCGTCCCCAGACACAGCCGGTGATGGCAACAGGGACACTGCATTCACAGCCATGTCACCTCCCAGCAGCTTTCCCACCCAGCACAGCCACCTCAGTGGTTCTCCACGCACGAAGGTTCAAGTATTGAGCTGTAAAATAAATTCTGCTCCTCCTTCCATAATGTGGCTTCAGTGATTCCATGATCCACCTCTGAGTTTCAGTCTGGTTTAGTGACAAGCGCATGCAGCATTTCCAGTCCCCCCAGTAACCCTAACCCCCAGCCGGTTTTAGTGCTACTGCCAGATCCAAACACTGCCACCAGGGAAAAAACCCAAAACAAGATAAAGTGACCTTGGCAGATATTTCTCATTTGTCTTTTTTTATTTTAATTAAGTTCAAAGGTAACTACAAAGAAGTGAAACATCACTGTCCGTTTCCAATCCTCCAGTTAAAAATGTGGCGTTTTATCCAACAAACACCTGCAGCCTTTGCAGCCTCCCTGCTCCAAAAAGTTCAATTTAAAAACATGAATTTAAGTTCTACCCCTTAGTCAGGAATAGAAGCATTTCTCGGGTGTTAGTGTTTCTATGCTCTTATTCCACGGTTTCTTTCTGAAATATTTCAGTTGCCAATGACAGCTTTAACCAGTGTGACTGGGAGGGTTAAATAGGGCAGGAAAGGATGTTCTACCCACTTGGTGGCTTCAACTCCCCACCTTCACGGCTGATTTAAAGAAATCCCTTTTATTCTTATTACAGCCTCGACTTCCTTCACCGGCTCTCCTCTCAGGCTTTTTGGGGGGAAAAAAATCGATGCTGGCATATTTGCTACCTGATGATTATTTTACTCCCAGTTATAGACACGAACAGACACAACCTTTCTCCCCAGCCTGGATACCACAGAAACATGGAAATGGTTAGGTTGGAAAAGCCCTCCAAGATCACAGAGTCCCATCACTAACTCCCCTCCTTTCCTTTCCTCTCTGTCTCTCCCTTTCCCTCCCTCCTTTTCCCTCTTCCTCTTTCCCTTCTTTCCTTTTTCTCTCTCTCCCTTTCTCCTCCCTTCCTCCCTGCCCAAGTGCCACATTCTCCAAGGATGGTGACTCCACCAGTGCCCTGGACAGCCCATTCCAGTACCTGACCACCCTTTCCATGAAAAAAATTTTCCCCAATATCCAACCTAAACCTTCCCTGGCACAGCTGAGGCCATTTCCTCTCAGCCTGTCCCTTGCTCCCTGGGAGCAGATCCTGACCCCCAGCCTGGCTGCCCCCTCCTGTCAGGGAGTAGTGCAGAGCCAGAAAGTTCCCCTGAGCCTCCTTTTCTCCAGGCTGAGCCCGTCAGCTCCCCCAGCTGCTCCTGGTGCTCCAGCCCCTTCCCCAGCTCTGTTCCCTTCTCTGGACATGCTCCAGCCCCTTTCTTGTGAGGAGCCCGAAACTGACGCCAGGATTTGAGGTGTGGCCTCAGCAGTGCCCACCTGGGCATCCCAGTCTGACATGTCCTGGACACTCATTTCATTTCCACTTTCCAATCACATCTTTACCAGTGTTTGACGTCCCCTTTCCCCAGACCTCAGGTTCCCTGGCACCCCCTCCCTACTCACCTTGGCCAGGTCCAGAGGGGTTTTCACCTCCTCCCCGTGACCGCTGGGCTCGGCGTAGGCCGGCATCTCCTGCTTGTTCCGCCCTTTGCGTTTGCCCTTCTTTCCTTGGTCCCCAGCCCGCGGCACCTCCGAAGCCTCTGGAAGTGTGAGCAAGCACACAGAGAGGCTGGGTAAGTGCCAGCAAGAGAAAGATGTCCCTGGACCCTACTTGGTCACTGAAAAGGGGCTTTAAACGGTACCAACAATCAAGAAATGGGATCAGTACCCATACAGGGATTCATGGTATGGAATTGTTTATAACCACAATGACCAAGTTTATTTGAGAGCTTTCCGCTCTGCACCACTCACCATCCTTTTTCCGATACGCCGGGAAAGGCTCCGAGGGCAGCTGTGCAGATTTCCTCCACCTGGACAGCAGTTCTTCCACAAACCAGCTCTTCTTCCCGTCGGTGCCCTGAACGAGGTCAACAACGTACTCCCGGATCTCATCCTCGTTTGTGATCGACAAGATGTACCTGCGAGGGGCCAGGGTGGATAAAAATGGGTGAGGGTGCTGATGTTCCGAGGTCTAATCGAATGGTCTCATCGCACAAGTGCGTCATTTATCCACAGGTGCGTAATTTATTTTTCCTTTCCTGACCAGGTTTCTGTGCAGACCGTGCTAAGACCATGGCAAGAGGTGGAACGAGATAAGCTTTAAAGTTCCTCCCAACCCAGAGCAATCTGTGACTCTCTGACCCCACAACCCTCCCCACCAGCTCCCGTCCCCAAACCTCCACCCGAGGGATAATCCTGGGCACACATTCCCATCAGCTGCCCTGACACACCCCGTTTCCTCCGTGCTGGACCGAGAGGCCCCCGCAGCCCGTGCTAGAGGGCAGGAGGGCCCCGTCCGGCCCCGACCGCTCTCACCTCACCACCTCCTCGCCCACGTCCAGCCCGAAGTCCCCGCGCAGGTGTTGGATGCACCAGGCCAGGAGCGCGCTGGGCGCTGCCATCTTCAGCGGGGGACGGGAAACGGCGCCGCACCGCCCGACACCCTCCGCTTCCGTTCCCCCCCGGAACGCGGCCACGGCGCGACCGTTCCGGGACCGGTTCATAGAGTCCGGGAATGCTTTGGCTTGGAAGGACTGGAAATCCCATCCCATTCCAAGCCCTTGCCATGGGTAGGGCCACCTTCCACTAAGCCAGGTTATCCCAAGCCTCGTTCAGCGTGGCCTTGAACACTTCCAGGGATGGAGCAGCCACAATTTCTCTGGGCAATCTTTGCCAGGGCCTCACCTCCCTCACAGGGAATTTCTTCCCAATATCCCGCCTGGAGCGCAGAGAGCGGGAAGGGGAGCGGGACGGCGGCGGTCCCGCGCTCCATTGGCGGGCTGTGGCCAATGGCGCTGCCGGGGCGGGGCCGGGCAGTGCCGGGCCGGGATGGCGCGGACCAAGGCGGATCAGGGCGGCCGCGCTTTTCGCAAGGGTGCGGGGCCGCGGGAATAGAGGGAATGGAGTGGGCTGGGAATGGGACGGGAATGGGACGGGACGGGACGGGCAGGGGAGAGCCGGGTTCCGGGTGCTGCCGCTGACCCCACGCTGTCCCCCTGTCCCCGCAGTGTTGATCTCCCGCGCTCCCCGGAAGGCGCTGGGCTCCAGCAGCATCAACGCTGGGCCGCCGCCGGCCAGCAGGAGAGGTGAGCGCGGCGGGGCTCGGCCCTTCCTCCTCCCTTCCTTCCCTCGCTCTTTCCTTTCCTTCCCTCTCGCCTTCTCACCCTAAATGCGTTCTTCTTTTCTTCTTTGCTTCCCTCCCTCTCTTCCTCCTCTTTTCCTCCTCTTCGTCCTCTTTTCCTTCTCTTCCTCTCTCTCTGCTTCTTCCCTTCCCCTTTCTTCCTTCTTGCCTTCTGTCCCTCCTTTCCTTCCTCCCTCTTTTCCTCCATCCCTTCTTCTTTTCCTCCTTCCCTCCCTCCCCCAGGACTGATATCCCGCTCCCCGCAGGTGACAAGCGCCCTGTGGGGCTGAACCGGGTGTGTGTGAGGCCGGTGCCCGCCTGGCAAAAGGGCATCGGCGACTTCCTGAAGCTCCCGGCCAAGGAGAACCGGGCACCCGACGGAGACGCGCCCGGGACCAGCGGCCTGGGGTGGGTGTTGGGGCGAGCGGAGGCACAAGCTGAGGGAAACAAGTTGTGATTATTTTTCTTCCGTGACTCCGTGAAACTCCAGTTTATTTTTTGAAGGAGCAAGCGACTGCTGAAAAGGTGACGGTGTGTCTCCTGACCTCCGTATCTTCGTGGAAATGATGTTTCTCAGCAAAGTCTGGCAAAGTTTTCAGGGACCTCGTGGAGTAACTGGTAGTTGAGGCGAGTTCTCAGCGCTCAGACATAACTTTGCCTGCAGAGCAGAGCGAAGTTTTGGAAAGGCTTAGGAGAGCACTAGCAACTTCCACATGCTGGGAATTGAATGGCTTTTCCAAGCTGAAACCTCAGAGGATAACCTGCAGGCTGCACTGCTGACTAAAAGGCAGCAGTAGAAAATATTGTCTTACAGACACTCTTCCTTTGAGAATTCTGGGTTGAACCTCCATTTTCCCACCAAATATAGAAATTCCCAAACTGCCAGGGAGGGGCCCATAAGAATCAGCCCCAAGGT
Source organism: Dasyornis broadbenti (assembly GCA_013397935.1). NCBI lineage: Eukaryota > Metazoa > Chordata > Aves > Passeriformes > Dasyornithidae > Dasyornis > Dasyornis broadbenti. Next base: position 428,080 of record VZRN01003943.1, read on the forward strand.
GTCCTGCAGGACAAGCAGACAAAGGCTTTTAAGTGCATCCCACCTGCTGGTGGAACATTTACTGTAGCACAGGAAAACTTTCATCCCTTTAAATTGGAGTTTGTTGGGCTGAGTAAGAACCAGGTGGTGAGAAGAGAACACAGAGTGTCCCCATCCAAAACAGTTTGCAACTTCCCGGGGAGTTCTGGAAGAAGCAAGAGCTGTACTCGCTCAACTGTGTGACCCTTTTGTTCCGCAAGTCAGGTGGAAACTCAGGTGTGAGGTAAGAGTCACGCAGCTTCCAAAGAAAGGTGTGGAACCTGCCTTTGGGGTCCAGGACACGCAGGGACCGTTCAGGGATGCCTCGGTGTGGGATGTTTTCTTTCCGGTTTGGAAGGAATGTCTCTGCAGCTACACCCGGGCTCAGAGCACTTGGGATGAAGTAGCCCCTGTCAGTCCCGATGCCTCAAGCTGCTGTCTGGGGCTAAGTAAAGTCATTTGGGTCTCCTGGGCTCTGGGGAAAGGTCTTTGTTCAAACCTGAGGTGGGTTCTGCTAATGCTTCTGAAATAATGCTCCTTGCAGAGCTCGGCCCCTGCCACCAGATCCTGCCGAAGACAGAGAGTCCTTGGAGGAAGAGTAGATGTGATCTGACCTCGATTTTCATGTTAAAATGCTCCTCCTGCTCGAGCTGGGTTTTGTACACTTGTATAGTTTTTTATAATTTTTTATGGCTTCCTTTCAGCACTTGTACAGGACTAAAAGTCTGAGAGACAGCATGAACACTGGAGAAATGAACTCATTTATACTATTTGGCACTTAATGTTCAGTGTAAACCACTGGTGTGATTTTTATCTTGGTCTGCTTGAGTTCCTCCTGCATGTCGGGCAGCTTTTGTCTTTCGTCTTCTGGCTGCCTTGTGCTTGTCCAAGACTAACATGATTGTGGTTGTTCTGTTTCTCATTTTTTTAATAAACTGAAGCCTTCCGAGCGCACACCCGTGTTGTGTCTTTATTGTAGGAAAAGCTGTTAATGAAGATTTCTTTGTCCAAAGATGGGAAACTGGATTTGGAAGGACGCTGGAGAGGTGGGTGGGCAGCTGGAACTAGAGGTGATTAGAGGTGAAGTTTAATGAAAACAAACTGGTTGTTCTAAAGAATCAGAACCCTGAAAGCTAGGGGAGCGATAAATGGCTAAAACGATATAAAACTTGCTATTGTGGCGGTTATGGAGGTTGCCACACAACTTTTGGGGCAATTCATAGGGAAAAAAAAGCAAGTGTAGCCTTGTGATGGGTGTTAATCTCAGGGGTTCTGCTTCTGCTCTTCCTCAGAAGCTCCACTGAAGATCAGAGTGTTGTTGAGCAGATGAAAAGGGGAATTTAGGAAGAGATTTAAATTTAGCACGTGAGGAGAGTTTAGTGTCAGCTGTTGTAGGTCAGCCTGGTAGGGACAGCAGTGAACGCTGTACAAACCTCTTCCTAAAACGTCTGTGGATGAAAAGGAATGGTTTGGGTTGGAAGGGACCTCACAGCTCATCCCCTTCTGCCCCCTGCCATGGGCAGGGACAGCTTCCACTATCCCACTGTTTACAAGGGCCTGGAGTGCCAGGACAAATGGGGAATGGCTTCCCCCTGCCAGAGGGCAGGGACAGATGGGATATTGGGAAGGAATTGTTCCCTGGGAGGGTGGGGAGGCCCTGGCACGGGGTGCCCAGAGCAGCTGTGGCAGCCCCTGGATCCCTGGAGGTGTCCAAGGCCAGGCTGGACGGGGCTTGGAGCAGCCTGGGACAGTGGAAGGTTGCCCACGTCAGAGGGGTGGATTGAGAGGAGCTTAAAGATGTTTTCCAACCCAATCCAGCCTGTGATTCCAACACTTTTAAACATCAGTACCCCAGGCTGACCATAGGTGTCAGCAGCATCTTCGGATACAAACGCTGGGCTGTGCCAGGGACCAGGCAAGGCGCCTTCTGCCTTGGACCAGTTTGTTTATTTAGGAAACATGAAGAGAATATATAAATGTATGGATGAGAGACTGGAATTGCTCATTTCCTGAGAATCTCTGTTATCTTGCCAGGCAAGGAAATGGCTTCAGCAAAATCCCCCACCGTGTCACTGGCTGAATCCCCGTGGCCTCCTCAAGCCCAGTCCTGCGGGAGGGACACGGATGGGCAGTGAGGGCAACCCATTTCCCCCCACAGATTTTCTTTTCATCCCAATGTGTGGAATTTTCTGCCAATAGTCCAAATTATTTATCTGACCCCCGACCTTGAGAACATCACAGCCCTGAGATCATTAATGAGCAATAAACTGTTCTCAGCTGAGCCCCCCGTACATGCCTGAAGGTCCAAGAGCTCCTCTTCACCCAGGCTGGGGCAGCCACGCCTTTCCCCAGCGGATGCTGGATGTACCTACATCACAAATGAGAGCTCAGGGGTTCACTGCTGGCACAACTGGACGTGTGTTTCGGCAGGAGCTCTTGGATGCTCCAAAAGCAGCTGCAAAGCGAGCACACAAAGTGTTTAGGAGAGGAGATGGAAGTGTTTAGGAAATAAGAATTCCCAAGGGTCTAATATGTTGAATTTTAAACCTTACAGGGCAAAGTGATCTTTGTTTGGGCAAGAGAGAGTGATGGAACAGATGCCATCCTATCTCATCCCCACAGCCTAAGGCTTTTCCCTCTTCACATAGGGATAATTACAAATTGCTGCTGCTCCAAAGCACGTTTGAGCTTTTCCCGGCAGACCCCTTCTCCCCTCGTGTCCCAAACAGGACAGACGGCGCGTTTCTGTCGGATTTAGCTGGAAGGAAGGATCTCCTCCTGCTGTCCCGCAGCCGGGTCTGTGCAGGGGGGCAGCTGCTCGGCAGGGACAGCAGATGTCCGGGCCATGGGGACGCAGACGGAGGGGAGGGGGACAGGGCCATCAGCTGTCGGGCTGCCGACCTCTCCCCCCGCCACGGGAAATCCAGCGCCAACCCTCAGGGACTTCATCCCCAGATGAGGGCTTTTCCTTGCTTTTTCTGATTTTCAAGGCTTTTCCTAAAGAAAATCTGTTCCCAGACCATGTCCAGTTTATATCCATGATTGTTTACCTCCCACTCCTCGGAGTGCAGCCTCCCTGCTGCGGACACCGGGGTTTGGAGTTCAGGTGTTGCCTGCTTATGTTAAGGGAGTTACACTTGACTCCTTCTAGAGCACTATGAATTTTGGTAAATTCCAAGCTTGCTCATGTACATTCCTGCTCTGGATTGGCTACAGGGCTGTTTCTATCGGAAAAGAGAAGGATGAGACCTTGGTTGGTACCTTCTTGCTTTAAGTGGTTGCTCCTCTGCTCTCACCTCTCTGCTAAAAAATGTGCTTTTTTGCTTTGTTTTCCCTTTGACTTTGCTTTTCCCCCCTTTGCATGTTACCCAGAAGGATCTGAGCTCGGTGTCTGCAGGGTGCCCCCTGCCCACGCTGCCGTATCGAGGTGGTGCCTCCCTGTGCCTGATCCTCAACAGGAGCTTCATTGTCCTCGCCGCTGCTCCGGACAAAGGGGGATTGTCCTGCCCAGCAGCCCCAGCCGCCCTGCGGCCACGAGCTGCTTCATCCCGACCGGAGACGCACGAAGAAAAGCAGGATGTTCCCTCTCTGTTCATAACGAGGCAGCTCGAAATGGGGCTGGAATCTCACCTGTCTGGGCTGAGGACGAGGCGGCGAGTGGAACCTCCGTTGGGGTGCTCCCCACCCACCCCCAAGGTTTCTGGGTCAGCTTCTTCGTTCAGCACGCAGGCCGGTGTTCGTACAAACTCCCAAGGGATTATCACAGGGCTAATGAGCATCTGCACGTTTAAAATAGGGCTTAGCAAAAGAACGACTTGGGACTAAAATGGATGATAAATAATTTTTCAGAATTGAGATGCCTCTTGGGAGTGCCCAGATGGTTCAGAACAGAAAATATGGGAGCTGAATTGCAGAAGTGCCTCTCCCTTTGATCGAAGATATTGTCAATATTGTGATATCCACATTATTATTATTTTCCATGGATAACAGCACAAAGAATAAGCAAAATAAACTATTTCCAGAGCAGCGGCTCAGGGCAGGGTTTGACAGGATGCTGCCAGGACAGGATTTTCAGGTGGCTGGATTGAGACATTCTAATTTTGATATTGACAAGTTAAAAGGTTTAATAAAAAATATTAAGCCTTTATTAAACCTATACTGAGTCAGCCAACTGCACATAGGTTTTAAAAGAAAAAGGAAAAAACCCTGAAGTGAAATACTATCCATTTTTATTACAACTGGGCTTCGTTTTCAGGTTAATTATGGCACCAGGGGAAAATTTCCACACTTGGCCTCAGGATTATGAGGTAGTAGGGGAAATAAATAATTTTAATGCCTAAATTCTGGATCTGAACACATTTTCCAAGGGATTTTTCCAAATAAACCTGTGGTTCATCCTTGGTGGGGCCCATATGCTGGTGAGCTGTGATGTGTCTGGCTGGCTAACGGGATCGTCCCCAGGCTGCAGGGCTGCACACCAGGGAGGAAGGTTTTCCTCACGGTGTTTTTTAACCATTTTCAAGGAATGGGCAACCTGGTCTGGTGGAAGGTGCCCATGGCAGGGGGGGAACGAGAGTCTTGAAGGTCACTTCCAACCCAAAGCAGTCTACGATTCCATGATTTCACAAATATGTCAGTTTAAAACGCCCATCTGCCAAATGCCAAGTTCTTCACCATAAGCAGCCTGGAAGCATCCAGGTGACAACCCCAGTGGGCTTCTGCTCCTCTTCCACAGAACCGAGGAATGCTTTGGGTTGGAAGGGACTACCCCAGCAGGTGCTGAACCCCGGAGGATGCTGAGACCCAGCGGGGTGCTGAGCTGAGCCCCGGTTGATGCTGAGCCCCAGAGGATGCGGAGCCTCGTCGGGTGCTGAGCCCTGGTCTGTGCCGAGCCCAGCTGATGCTGAGCTCTGGCGGGTGCTGAGCCCTGGAGGGTGCTGAACCCCGGAGGATGCTGAGCCTCAACGGAGTGCCAAGCTGAGCCCTGGTGGGTGCTCAGCCCCAGAGGATGCTGAGCCCCAGTGGGGTGCTGAACCCCGGAGGGTGCTGAGCACAGTTGATGCTGAGCCTGGCGGATGCTGAGCCCCTGCTGATACTGAGCCCCGGTGCGTGCCGAGCCCCGCTGATGCTGAGCCCCTGAGGATGCTGAACCCCAGCGGGTGCTGACCCCAACGGGGTGGTGAGTCCGGCGGATGCTGAGCTCTGCCGGGAGCGGAGCCCCGGTGCCCCGGCGCTGTCCCG